>PVLD010001403.1:62736-204551 GCA_004027595.1 Dinomys branickii | reverse complement strand
TGGATTTGACAACAGTTCCCAACCGCCATTGCCTCTTTTCCTGGCTGCGCCCTCTTTTCTCCAGACCTGGTCCAGCTCTTGGAACTCCGCTCTCTCCTGGCTGAGTCGGGAGGCTTCCATGAGTGTGGGTCCCCGAAGCTAAAGCTGTGATTGCTGGAACGAGGGCTTGGGCCAAGAGTGTGTTTGAAGCAGTGGCTTCCTCTTTCTCCATCTCTTCTCCTTCTGATTGTGCCGCGGCGGCTCTCCGATCCTTTCCTCCAGGAGAGGTTTTGCTTGGTCTTTCCTAGGGCTTCAGTTCCCATTTCAGATCCTTCTTGGGTTCAGGGTACACACCTCTCTCCTTTCTGTCTTCATATTGCTATATTCCATTGTCTGGGTGGTAATCCTCTGGGAGGTTCTCTCTCTGCTGCCTACCCGGTCACCATCTTCCCGGAAGTCCACTCCTTAGTAATTATTACCAGTTTCTAAAATATAAATGTGGCTTTAAGTAAAACCAATTGTTTAGAATATATAAGCATTCAAAACTAAGAACCACATCTAGTGTCCTTCATATCTGCACTTAAATATTTGCACATAACAGCAGATGGTATTACCAAATGTTGTTCCATTAAATTTAAAACTTCCTTTGGGAGAGTAATTGCTTTCTACAGTAAAACAATTGTGCAAATACAATATTAAAGAAACAAAGAGGTCCCTTAAAAGACAAACCTTTTCAAAATGGAAGAAATAATTTCTTATTTTCTAGATGTGTGGAAATCTGGTCATGTATTTGTCTTTAACTTGAAATCAAAAGCACCTATTTTGACAGATTGCATTGCAATCTTCCTTTGTATCGACAAGTCACATTGTAATTCATATTAAATCCTTTAAAAACATTTTAAAAAATTAATCATGCAAGGTAATAACATTTCAACTTGCAGTTGAGCTTTTGCCTATTAATTTCTAGATGATTTCTCCTACATGATGGTGTTCATTGAGATTTAATGTACAAACTAGAATGTAATGCTTTCTCTCTTTATGTTAGGCTGCCTCATTTGCCCAAAGGATTTAGATTTACTGCAACAGAGGGAATGTTTCACATTTCTAAAACAAATCTCCACTCCTTCTCAGTATGATCCTGTGCTTTGAAAACAAGAATAGCACTCTAAATGCTAGTGTGCTAAACACTAAGAACGTAGTCAGGGTTCCTTTTTCTTTTAAAGAGAAAAAAACAATGAAAGAGTGTCAAAATAGGTAGTAGGAGAGTTACAACAATTAATACATTGCATGTAGTTGTCTTCATAGTAGTCATTCAGAGTAGAAGTTATGGGCACGATATCTTGTCCAAACAATATTAGCACGTAATTTTTCAATGAACTAAGAGAAACTAATCTTTATTATCCTGTGACTAAATAGATACCTTTTCTTTTCTCCTTGCTTCCTTTTCGGTTTCCTACATCATGGTTTGTCTTTTCTTTTGAACAGTTTCTTCCCAATTCACAATATCTATTCTTCACTTTGGGTCTTATTTACTTACTCAATTTCTCACACGAGTGAGACAACAGAATGTTTACACACATGGGTCTGATTTATTTCATTTATGGGTATTGTCTTGAGTTGCATCCATTTACCTTTAAAAGACTCCAGTTTATCCTTTATGGCTAAGTAGTATTCCATTATATATTAAAAAATCCCCACATCATTTTTTATCCATTCCTCAATTAATGGACATTTAACTTGTTTTCAAGATTTAGCTATTACAAATTGTGTTGCTATGAACACGGGTGCACATAATTTTTCTATGGTATGATTTATTTTTAAATTCAACATTTGAATGTTTTATTTAATATAAATTCTTTACCCTTTTAAAAATTTCAAATCAATATGTACTAGGGTTGAGTTTGTAAAACCTATAATACCTATATTCAAATGGTCCTATTTAGTCCCTTCTTCAAATAGAAAAATGTTAAATTAAGATTAAAAGCAAACAAAAGCAATGTTTTTAAACTATAAGAAGTACAGATAACTTTTATCTATCACATAACTAAAAATGGCAGGCATGCAGAATTTAACTTAATGCCAGAGTAACTAAAATCTATATGGAAGCAAATTTGCATGTGTCATAAGTTTACAAATACATTTTCAGCTATGCCACAAAGTTGCTTATGGCAATTTTAGTAATATTTTTATTTTATTGTATGTCAACTATTCAGTTCAAAACTGAATGTCTTTCCTCTCGTGTTAATCCAGGTAATGTTAAAGTGGGATCAAAGTGAACTATCTCAGGTAATAGAGGACAGGTTTGTATTACTCTGCTTAATTAACATTTGATTATGAAATTAATAAATTTAATGTTTATTATTATATTAATTCTTGTGACTTTTTTGTGTGTTTATTTACAAGTAAAAGTTTAAGAATTAGTTTCTAACTGCATCTCTTTCAGATGTGCCCATTTCCACAGCAGGTTCCCTTTCCTCCTAACATTCTGATAAGATTTTGGATCAAACTGTTATTGGATTAAAATACATTTTAATTAGTCCCTTTTTTAACCTGAACAATCTTTTAACTCTAGCCATAATTATTTTAATTTTCCAAGATTATCTTCCTATTTATATCTATATAGCCAATAAAATAATCTGACATTGTACGAGGTGTGATCTGTCACTGTTACTGTCTTACTATAGTTGCCAATAATCCCCTCAATGTATCCTTATGCACTTATCCCAGCATTCTTGCCACTTACTGAAGCAGTTCTGGAAGTCCTCTTTCATGAATGTCTTTACAAAGTGTGATAAAAGATACAATGAATGCTTCTGCCTAGTATCACCCAACAGAAAGGCAGGATGCTAGGTTTAGAACTACAGTGTCCCTCAAAAGCTTCATACATCAGAGGTCAGGTTTTTGGAAGGTGATCGAATCATGCGTTAGCTAAACTTGTCCCTGGAGAAGTCCACTAATGTGTTCATAGCTGTCTTGCTGTTAGGGCATGGGTCGATTGGAACAGGTCACTGCAGCACGACCTGGAAGGGTGTCTCTCCCTCCATAACTCCCTGCCATATTGTGATCACTGTGCACTTCCATCGTGCCCTGAAACCAGCCAACTTTGGACTAAACCCTCTAAGAGCCATGAGCCGAGATCAGTCTCTCCTCTTTTAAGCTGTGGATGTTGGATATTGCTCTCAGTAATAGGAAAGTGATGAAGATAGCCATTAATCTTTAAAGTTACTTATTTCCCTAAGAAAATCATTAAATATTTCTAGACTTTAACATACCTTACCACATTGTAAATGGAAATAATAATTTTACTTCTTATTTTTTGAGGGTACTGGGAATCAAACTCAGGACCTTGCGCTTCCAGGCAGGTGCTTGTGCTGCTGAGCTATATCCCAGCCTAATTTCTACCTTTTGTAGTTATTATGTTTTAAAGTATTGAATGTAATATTGACACACAGTAAACACTCTATGAATTTTTTACTTATTAATAAAAATGCTATATATTATTTTATAAAAGTCTTATGTACCTATGTAAACACTATATTTATACATCATTAAAGTGCAAAGCATAGTAACTAATTGTGATATATAGTTATGTTTGTTTAAAACTACTACCTCATTCTTACAAGAATAAATTATAATATGAATTTAACACTTTTGCACTTAGGAGTTAAATTAAAAACTTTGGTAAATTAAACTCATAAGACAGAAAACTCTCCAAAGAGTTTCTATCATACAGACAAAATCTGCTTTATATTTACTAGCTGTATGAGGTAGAAATAAAAGCATTTATGTAGTTAACAAAAAGATGAATCCACTCTATGCCTAATATAAAATATCAGAGCCAAGGAGCACGTTCTGAGCTTTTCTCTTTATTAGTTTATTTGGGTAGAGCCAGACATTATCAGGTATAATTTTCCTTCCCTTTATTTCAGAAATATTAGAGATTAACACTTTTCAAAAGTAAATCAGTAGAAAGTTAGCAAAACACTCATTAGATCTGTCTCACTTTTCTGTCATTCCTGGGACAAAATACCTGATGCCCAAAATTAAGGAAGGAAAGGTTTATTTAGCTGACAGTTTGTGGAGCTTTCAGTCCATACTTGGCTGGCTCCAAGGCAGAGTGGCACATAGCAACAGTTCATGGTGGCAGAAAATGGCAAAAGCAACAAGAGCAAAAGGGAGGAGCAGCAGAAGCAGCCTCTTTCCCTCCATTACATTCTATACAAACTATCCACGCCAGGGTGGGTATAGCAATCACATCCATAATTCCAGGACCATGAATCAATCATAAACTATAGAATTCATGTCATGACTGCATGAGGCTTTGGGGGGACATTCAGAACCAAATCATAACAAGATCCTATGTAGCAAAGAATTTACCCTTAGGTAAAGTAAGATAGGCCTTTGTTCTGGGATCCTTGGTTGTAATTTCTATGCTCTTATAAAGTCACTTCTAACAAGACTATACTTGGGGGCCTTAGGCCAGGCAGTTACTCTGTGATTTAGGTTGAGCAGGGATCTGAACCACACCAACAGTGTGATTTAGTATGTGCTTTGGCTCACTAATACAAATCCAAGTTCCAGGGAATGAGATAAACTATCTAGAAATCAATTTTCTTCGTCTTCTTGTGGTGCTGTAACAAAACAACACTGGCTAGGTGTGTTATATACAATAGAAATTCACTTTTCAGAATTATGGATGTTGGAAAGTTCAAGATCATGGCACTGACAAATTTTTAGTCTCATGAGGTCTTAGACTCTACTTTTATGATGGTGCTATTTCTTGATATGGTGAAAGGGTAGAAGGACTACAGAAGCAGACTCTCTGAAGCTTGATTTGTATGGGCACTGATCCATCCATGAGAAATTAATCAGTTCTTAAAATAGCCCACTGCTTAGCCCCATCAACCTGGGACCTGAGTTTCAACATGAATTTTGGAGGAACACATGCAAACCATGGGATCAGTGCCTATGAGATGGAGTGATGGAGACCACTAAAAAGCAGCCCTGAGCAGGACTTAAATTAATCAACTGGCTTTTCATGCACTTGTAAGTCTGTCCAAGGCCTAGGCTCCTGGTCTGGAAATGGGCAGCAGACCCATAGTCAGTGAGCCCCTGTGAGGCATTAATCCCTACTGAAGCCTGTAATGGCAGGTAGAGCAAGAAAACTTCAAAGGATAAGAGAAGATCACAGCCAAGGACACCTGGATCTGGTCTCAACTAGATAAAGACTGTAGCCTCAGGCATCTCACTCCTGGGTGGATTAACTGAATACCTTACATGGAGAAATCCTTGAGTGATTCTGTCCTTCTTGAGTACTCCTCTCACTTCTTCTGATAACCAAATAAATATGGGCCACCCAGAGAAGGTCTTGGTATTAGCCCTGAAAGAATCTTCTATTCTGTGAGAGGGCTTTGATCCTCCTGGAGCCCTGAAATAACATTTCATTTGCTTCTTTTTATTTAGCCCTCACCATATACTCATTCGGGAGATTGCAGACCTGATCAGCCCACAATAACTAAGGCATATTATTAACCTGATAATGGAGCCCCAATATAAACTCTGTACAGTGAAGCCTGGTTGAGTTTCTCTGCTTGGTAGTAATATGTGTATTTCTGTATCTTGATGAGTAATGTGGTTTTGACTCCATGAGGAGAAGATTAAATGGAAGTTCCATGTGTGGCATCATTCTGGACCTCATCTGTCTTGATCAGTTCAGACTATGACAGAATATCACATACTTGGTGGGAATAAACAATTACAGATTGCTCATATTTCTGGAGGCTTGGAGGTCTAGGACAAAGGGGCTGCAGGTTCAGTGTCTGGTGGGGCTCCACCTGCTTTTCAGAAGGCTATCCTCTCGCTGGACCTTTACACAGGAGAAAGGCATTGTGAGAGAGCTCTCTGGGGACTGACTTATTAGGGTACCGACCCCACGCACAAGAGCTCTTCTTTTATGAACTAAGAAATTTCTGAATGCTACACATTTTAATATGCAATTGCTGAAGGTTAGTATTTTAATATATTACTTTTGATGGACACAAATTCTCAGTTCATAACATTATTCCATTCCAATCATCTGCCTGATTTTACTCTGTATCCTTTAACTATATAATCTTTGGCTGGGACTGTGACAGATTTCAATGAGTTTTGTGAACCCTGTGGTTTGATCATCACTGGCATGAAATGCTTGGAAGTGAAGTGTTTTGGATTGCAAATTTTGGTGAGTTTTAGAATATTTGCATCTATACACACAAAAGTCTTAAAAAGAAATTCATTAAAGTTTATGTATATCCATTTGCATACCCTTTAGGTATGCAAATTAATTTCATATAATTTTTTAATTGGACATAGTTTGGTGAAGACTCATCAAACAAAGGCAGGTGTGAAATTTTCCACTTGTGGCATCACAACAGTACTTAAAAAGCTTCAGACTTTGGAGTGTTTCAGATTTCAGATATTTTATCTAAGGGTATGCAGTATATAGTGAATTTGGGAATCCAAGTGGGGCTCAGGGAATCTCAAACTTCCAGATGATATGAGAACCAAGAGTGACTTACGTAGACTATGTTATATCTCATACAGTACAGATCCCACATGTAAAGAAATGTTACATTCAGGAGATATTCTGTATTTTTTTTTCTGGAACACATTTCATATCTATTATAATTTCAAATGTTTGAGGTGCATACAATAACATGTAATCAGCATTTCATTTTTAAATAATGTACATTTGTACATATGAGTTTATGTGTAGTAATTTCATGAAATCCTAAAATCAGTTTCCAAATACACATCAAATGTTTCTTTTAAAAAATTAATAAGTTTGACTGACTACATGTCATCTGATGGAAAGCCTATTAATCTTATACATATCATTATTATGGACTATTATTATTATGAAAAATTGATCATATCTAAAAGTAAGTGTATATTTAAAATGATATCAAGTTTGACTTTTAAAACTACAATAGGCTAATTCTTCCTCTTTTCTATTCTAAGTGACTGTATTTTTATACATTTCTCAAGAATTTTTTAAAAATGAAGTGATTTCCTGTCTTGAAATCTTTCACAGGCCAGGCATGGTGATGTATACCCAAGTCCCAGTACTTGGGAGGTTGAGGCAGGAAAATTGGCATGAGTTCAAGGCTAGCCTGGGCTGAACAGTGAGTTCAAGGCCAGCCTGTAAAACATAGTGAGACTCTGTTTCAAAAAAGAAAAACAAAACAAAACAAAACAAAACAACAACAAAAAAACAGCCTTTCACAGGCAACTCTTGAGTTTCCCAGTTAAATATATTATTAGCTAGTGCATAGCCTCAAGGATCCTCACTAGGGGAGACGCAATCCCTTACTGTCCAATAAAGAATTGGAGACAATTTTCCAATGAAAAATGAGGTCAAACTCACTACAACAATTTCATCATTTTAAAAATAAGAATATTAGCTACAATAAAGGCAAAGCAGCAATTATAGATCATTACTATCATGGCCTGAATGGCAGAGTTGCATGCCATTATCATGAGCACACAGCACATACACTTATTGTGTGAAAACTGTATAGAATATCGCCAAGCCTCTCTTACAGTCATAGAGTTCTGGATTGAGTAACAGCAATTTCTAGCTTCAGAGTTCCATATTGACTTGGGCAGGCCATATGCATCAAAGTCCTGTAGGTAGCTTGCATGAGAAAATATGTTCTAATTACTTCCCCTTAGCACTGTAACCTGGTGACAGTTCTTCTTTTAGTCACGGGCCAGAGGCAGCAAGCCAGAAAACCCTGTCATCTTCTAAATTCACCGCATGAGCTATAATATTTGTTTAAGTCTTCTTTTATTTCTGTCTCCTTCTGCCACTCTGACAGTCAAAGTCACAGCAGGAGATAAAAGGGAAAAGAATCATCAAAGAAACACGTGTGCAGAATTTCCCTCCAGGAGATTTCAGCAAGAGGAGCAAAAACATAAAAGTGGCTACATTGACATTTGCCCTCCAGCAAAATACGAATAAAAGGAAAAACCAGATTCAGGTTTGCCCACTCTTCAAATATGTCCCTTGATATCAGAAAACAGAACGTTTTGCTTCTGTTATCCATTAAAAAATCAATTGCTAAAATAGTTGCTATGTGACATTCTAAAACTATGAACATTTTAAAATGACATAACATTCAAGTGAAAAAGAATCAGTATAAATTTCTGCTCATTTTAAAGTTAGTTTTACAAAAAGTTTTTGAAAGCTCATGTAAAAAGTAATTTCTTAAAATTCTTATATATATCATTAACACAGTAGCATGTGACAATGAAAGCACTCAGATAATCCCAATTTAAAATTAATCTTATTGGAAGTAGTAGATAATACATAAATTTGTTTATTGATAGTTATTATAACTCCAGCTCAATTTTTATAAATATATCTAAACTTTTAATATTTAAAACATAGTTTTGTAGTTGTTGCTAATTCCCTATATTATTTAGAAAATCATATTTTGCTATGTAAAAATGAGACTATTTGTTAAGTCATAATTGTATTTCATTAATTAGAAATAGAGTAAAACCAAGAAAACTTTATCACAGAATCTTGGATGAAGTTTACAATATTTTAAAGAAGCGATTTGAAGAGGAAAGTCAGCAGTACCAAAGTTATAGAGAGGTAAATTAAAATAAGAATACAGTATGATTATTAAAATAATATTTTATAGGATGTCTATATTGGATAATTGGAAAGAATTAGAAAATGAGTAATTGCATTTTCTGAAATCAGATATTTAGATTCAAATGTAAACTTTTTCATTAAGTAAACTTTTATTTTGTAAAGTTTCAGACTTACAGAAAAATTCCAGAGACCTCTAAAGTACCACTCTAATATACCCCTACTGCTAACATCTTACATTATCACAAAGCGTTTGTCAAAACTAAGATGCTGATACTAGCATATTGCTATTAATTGATCTAGCCTTCATTTGAATTTCAAAGAAGTTTTCCATTTCCTTGTTCAGGACAAAACTGTGGCCTTTAAATGTCATGCTGCCCCTTGTCTGAGATTTTCAGTCTCGCCTGGGTTGTATGACTTTGACTGTGACCATTAATTGTGATGTGTCAACTTAAGTTAAAAATGTGTAGCAGATTTTGTAAGCACAGTTCGGATGACTAACATAAACCCCAGAATACTGAGGAAGTAAGACCCACACAGGTTGGAGATGCCCCAGACAAAAGGCTTGTATGCTGGATGGAATAAAAAAGAGGAAAAAGAAGGACATGTGCCTCTTTCTGAAGAGCCCAGGTTTTCTTCAGCGGATGCGTGCTTTGCTGCAGTCATTAGTCCCCAGGTCTACAGCCTTCCAAGGCAGACACAAAACTACAAACCTCCAAGGGGCTTCCAAGCCTTTGATGTTGGACTGATGCCCCATTCCTTATATTCTGAGTTTCCACCTTTTAGGTCTGGGCAGTAACTCTGTCATCTAGGGTATAGATGACCACTGTGGATTCTTCTGCCACTGATCCCATAGGTAGCCAAGGGGGACTCTCCCAATTCTATTCCTATACATATACCTAATTAGTCCCCTTGCATAACTATACATATAATTGTTACATAACAAATTACTCAAATAAATAAAACATTGGGAATGGAAATTCAAAAAGTAGGCCCTAGTTGAAGGTAGTTGATCATGGCAGTATTACCTAGGGACTATCTTTTGATCCTCATCCCTTCTTTTTTGGATCTCTAACCCTCTTCTCTCGGCTTCTGGACCTTCATGAGGTAAGCAGGTTTCTCTCTCATACTCCTGCATTGTGACACTCTGCCTCTCCTACAACTCACTGCAACAGAACCAGCCAACCACGGACTGGACCCTCTGAAACTGTGATCTGATATAAATATTTCCTTCTTTAAATGATTTTTTCAGGCATCCTGTTATGCTAATGGAAAGGCAAAACTCTTCATACAGTGGCTGCTTGATTTGATTTTTCTAAGATGGGGCACACAAGAAGCAAGGAATACGGGGATAGTAGATGTGAAAGTACCTCAGTTTTCAAAAGTTTAGGTTTGAGGTACCGGAGCTTAAGAATATAAGGTAGAGATGCATAACAAAATGGTGACTATTGGAAGTAGATCTCAGGCACAAGATGGGTTGGAAAACAGTCTGCCAAACAGTATCATACAGGTTGTATAGGAGCTAAAATCAGCAAAATACACAGAATGAGAAAGAAGGGTGTTATAGCTCAGAAAACTTTGACACTCATTGATCGGCAGAGGCAGGCTAGAGAGGAAGTGAAGGTTACCAGGATAGAGTAAAACCAAGAAAACTTTATCACAGAATCTTGGATGAAGTTTACAATATTTTAAAGAAGTGATTTGAAGAGGAAAATCAGCAATACCAAAGTTATAGAGAGGTAAATTAAAATAAGAATTCAGTATTATTAAAATCATATTTCTTAGGATGTCTATATTGGATAATGGGAAAGAACTAGAAAATGCATAATTGCATTTTCTGAAATCAAATATTTAGATTCAAATGTAAATATTTCAGCTTTTATGGGGACCAATTTTCCAGTATACATAGTAGAATGAACTAACTTAAAATATTTAAGAATCATATGTTCAGAAAGAAAAATTAATAATAGGTAATTTTACAGCAAAATATTATTGAAATAGTTGCAAATACTAGGGGTAAAGGCACATGTCTGTAATCCTAGCACTTGGGAGGCTGTGGTAGCAGGATCGTTGTGAGTTTGAGACCAGCCTGAGCTACAAAGTGAGCTCAAGGCCAGCCTGAACTACATAGTAAGACCCTGACTCAAAAAGACCAAAAAAAAAAAAAAAAAAAAAAAAAAAAAGAAATAGCTGCAAAATCATTTTTATATGGCATATTTTTTCTATTCTCCCTTAAATTGCAATATGCATCCTCTGTGATATTTTGTGGATTTATTTCAGCTAGCAAAGTATTCATATTTAAATACAAAGCTTTGAGTGAGTGTGGTTTTGATGTAAAATGAAAGATGCACGCAGTTGAGTTCCAAGACTGATTGGAAAGCCCTAAACTCTCCAATGAGAACTAATTAATTTTCCTCTTATAAAATTAAGAAGAAATGGAGCTCAGGGAGCCCTTAGCCAGACACCCGGGAAACTCAGGCTGGCGCCCCATGCCCCATGGTTATCGTGGGTTGTGCATTAGACCTGGTCACCAACAGGCATCTGCTGGGGAAAATTGGACTGATGCCCTGTACTCTTCAGACATTGTGAGTTGCACCTGAGTTCAAGGCACCATCAGCTAGCTGCCTGAGGAACTGGGTTCTCCACCCTGTACCCCACAGACATTTTGGGTCAGGCCTGAGGCCCTGGCTTACCTCAGTCATCTGCCTGGGGAACTCAGGTACTCCAACTCCCACTGACATTGTGGATTGTGCCCAAGGCCCTGAAGAGACAGGTATATCCCATCAGCTGCCTGAGGACCCCAATATAGCACCCCATGTTCTGCTGACATTGTGGGTCAGCCCAAGGCCTGGACATTCTCAGTCAGCAGCGTGAGGACCCTGGTCCCAAAGGGCAGTGCTCCATTGCCATTGCGGCTCTCATCTGCATTCCATCAACTCCCTGGGGATCCTGGACCCAGTGGCATACCTCCTGCTGCTATTGTGGGGCAAGCCTGACAATAAGGAAATCTAGGGGACCTAGAGACCTCCCAGTGAGCTGTCTGGGAAGCATGAGGCCCAGCACTTCACCCCTAACACCCACAATGATGAGACAAAGGACAAAAACGCAATTACAGAACTCCACCTCAATAACAAGTCCAAGAGACACTGACATAGGAGAAATTAGAAGCCACACACTTGAAATCTCTGAAATGATCATGACTAAAGTAAAGAAACAACTTCATAAGGCCATAGAAGACATCAGATCAGAAATAACCTCTCAGGTAAAAAAAGGAAATGGTAAAAATAATGAAAGCATTGCTCAACACATCTAAAGAGGATATATATATATATATATATATATATACACACACACACACACACACACACACACACACACACACACATATATATATAATGAAAACATTAAATGAACAATATAGAAAAGAGCTAGAATGTATGAAACAGATTCATACAAATATTCAGGAAATCAAAACTTCCAATGAAAGCTGGCAAAATTACTTGAATGATAGACTTTGAGATTTTGAAGACAGCATTGCAGCTAACAATCATGAAAGAAAAGATCTCTTAAAAATTACAAAAACCAAGGAAATAACAATTCAACAGCTGAAACACGATGCAAAGAGAAACAATGTAATAGGTGTCAATGAAACACCAGGCACCAACAGACATGACATAAGAAGAGTACTTGCAGAAGTAATGGCAGAAAATTTCCCAGCTAGGGAAAAAGAATCTGCCATATAGTAAGCGAGGCATATAGAACTCTTAAAAGCCATAACCAAAATAAAACTGCACTCAGACATATAATAATCAAGATCCAGGAAATGCAGGAGGATAGAATATTAAAAGCTGTTAGGCAAAAGAAACAGATCAGTGTAAAGGAAAGCCCATCATAATCATGGCAGATTTCTAAACACAAACCATCAAATCAAGAAGAGCTTGGAGTCAAGCATTCCAGGTCCTAAAACAAAACAACTTCCAAACAAGACTGTTGTATTCTGCAAAATTATCCCTCAAAACTAATGGAGAAATAAAATTCTTCCATGACAAAGAACAGCTGAAGAACTTCATGAGCACAAAACCTACCATGCAAAGAGAACTAAAAGGTATTCTAGAAAAAGATAAAAATGACCACAATTTCAAGAACAACAATAGAAAAGAACCACCTAGCAGAACAGACAATTAAACAGAGAATAAAAGTAGGAAACCAACAGCAAGTAAAAAACATGACAAAGAAAAGTCAACACATAACAGTTATAACCATTAATGTAAATGGTCTCAATTCACCCATGAAATGAAGCAGACTGGCAGAGCAGGTGAAGAAACAAAATCCAGCAATATGCTGTATATCAGAAACACATTTAGCTCAAAAGGAAATTCACAGATAGAAAGTCATAGGTTGGAAAACAATTCTCCATGTGACAGGAACCCAGAAAAAAGTAGGGGTAACTATTCTGATTGCAGACAATGTGACCTTCAAACCAAGAACGATGAAAAGAGATAAAGAAGGTCACTACATACTTGTTAGAGGAAAACTTTAAGAGGAAGGGAAAACAATCAAGTATGCAGCAAATATGGGCGCACCCAACTATATAAGACAAATATTAATAGACATGAAAAATCAAATAACTAATAACACTTTTGTAATGGGGGACCTTAACACCCCATTGACACAAAGAGATAGTTCAACGGGACAAAAAAATCAGCAAAGAGATATCAGAACTAAACAAAACTTGTGAAAAAATGGATTTAGTAGATGTTTATAGAGTGTTCCATCCCACAACATCAGAATACACATTCTTTAAAATTGCACATGGGACGTCCTCTAAAATAGAACACATACTAGTCCATATAACATGCTTAAGTAAATGCAAAGGAATTGAAATTATCCCATACATAATATCTGACCATATTGCAATGAAATTGGAAATTAATGACAAAAGAAAGAAGGCAACAAATCATAAAGATCAGGGAAGAAATTAATGCAACTGAGACAAAGAAAACACTACCACAAATTAATAAATCAAAGAGTTAATTCTTTGAAAGAATAAATAAAATTGATAAACCCCTACCCAACATTATCAAAAAAAAGTAAAAAAAACCCCACAAATTCATGAAATAAGGAATGAAAATCATTACAGATCCCATACAAATTGAGATCATCAATGTGTACTTTGAAAATCTTTACTCCCATAGGATGGAAAATACAGAAGAAATGGACAGATCCCTAGATAACTATGAATTACCAAAATTGAATCAAGAAGCAATAAAAATCTTGAATAACCCAATATCAATTACTGAAATAAAAATGTGATTAAGAACTTACCAACAAAGAATAATCCAGTTCTTCATGGATTCACAGCTGAATTTACAAGAAATTCAGAGAAGATTTAATGCAAATTCTTCACAAATTTTTCAATGAAATTGAAAAGGAAGCAATTCTTCCTAACTCATTTCTGGAGGCAAGTATTATACTAATATAAAAATGAAAGAAAGTCCCAACCAAGAAAGAGAATTACAGGCCAATCTCCCTGGTGAACATAGATGCAAAGACACTCAATAAATATTAGCAAACAGAATTCAGCAAATCATGAAGATTACACATCATGACCAAGTGGGATTAATCCCAGGGATACAGGGATGGTTTAATATCTGTAAATCAATGATGTAATATACCACGTCAATGGCGCCAAAGACAGAACCGCATGATGATCTCAATAGATTCTGAAAAAGCTTCTCACAAAGTCCAAAACTTGTTCATGATAAAAACTCCACAGAAAATAGGAATAGATGGTCTTTACCTCAATCTGATCAAAGCCATCTATGGCAAACCAACAGCCAATATCATACTAAGTGGAAAAAATTGAAAGCTTTAATTTTAAAATCAGGAACAAGACAAGAATGCCCACTGTCACCACATCTATTCAACATAGTTCTGGAAACATTAGCCAAACAATTAAACAAGAGAGAGATATAAAAAGAACAAGAATAGGAAAAGAAGAGAAATTATCATTATTCACAGATGACATGATACTGTACATGGAATACCCCAAAAACTCCACCAAAACACTCCTAGAATTAATCAACAAGTTTGTTGTGTAGCTGGATACAAAGTCAATACTCAAAAATCAATAGCATTCCTAAACACAACAAACACAATGAGAGAGGAATTGAGGAAACTATACCTTTCATAGTAGCATCCAAAAAAAAAAAAAAAAAAAAAAAGGAAATACTTAGGAATTGATCTAATAAAAGAAGTGAAAGATCTTTACAGTGAAAACTATACTACTCTGAAAAAGGAGGTTGAAGATGATTTCAGAAAATGGAAGGATATTCCTTGCTCATGTATTGGAAGAACCAACGTTGCAAAAATGGTCATACTCCCAAAATTGTTGTATAGATTCAATGCAATCTCAACTTAAATACCACTAGTAAACCTCATAGATCTAGAGAAAACATTCATAAAATTTATCTGGAACCATAAAAGAGCCAAAATAGCAAAGCAATTCTGCACAACAAAGACAAGTCAGGTGGCATCACAAGCCATGACTTCAAATTATACTACAAGGCCACTGTGATAAAATCAACATTATATTGGAAGGAAACAGATCTGAGGATCAATGGAACAGACTGAGAGATGCAACCACAATGAAAAACTCAATCAGCAACTTATTTTTGACAAAGGGGCCAAACAAGCTCCCTGGAAGAAAGATGGCCTCTTTAATAAATGGAGCTATAAAACCTGGCTCACTACATGCTGAAGACCAAAACTGGAACCATGTCTATCACCACGCACCAAACTCAAGTCAAAATGGATGAAAGATCTCAATATTAAAACAGAAACACTAAATCTGCTGGAAGAGAAAGTAGGTAAAAATTCTGAAGACATAGGGATAGGCAGAGAGTTCATGAACAAAACCCTAAATGATGGGATGATACTTTAAAGAATCAACAACTTGTATCACATCTTACTGAAAAGTTTTTGCACATCTAAATAAACCACCAGCAAAGTAAAAAGAAAATCTACAAATTGGGAAAAAATTCAGCCACCTGTCCCTCAGACAAATCACTTCTATCTCGAAGATACAAAGAACTAAAAAATTCAGCCCCATCCAATTTAAAATCCCAATACAACAATAGGCAGCTGAGATGAATACACACTTCTCAGATAAACAAATACAAATGGCAAATAAATACGTTAAAAAATGTTCAATATCATTAGTCATTTGAGTAATGCAACTTGAAACAACACTGAGATTTCATCTCACCACAGAAAGAACGGCTAGCATCAAGAAATCAACCAATAACAAATGCTGGCGAGGCTGTGGGGAAAAAGGAACATTTCACTGTTGGTGGGAGTGTAGACTGGTGCAACCACTGTGGAAAACAGTTTGGAGATTCCTAAGAAAACTGTGACTAGAGGTCACAGTAAACACAGCTATTTCCCTTTTGTGTATTTTTCCAGAACAATTAAAGACATCATACACAGCAATATACATGCACCCATGTTTATAGCAGTGCAATTTGTCATAGCCAAAGCACTAGCAGAGTAAGAAATTTTCCCACAAATTGGGAAAATATTTTAGCTGAATTTCCCTCAGACAAAGGTCTTCTATCTAAAACATATAAAGAATTAAAAAACGTCAGCTCCCCCCTTCCAAACTCAAACACCCAATCCAAAACTGGGCAGCTGAGATGAATACACACTTCTCAGAAAAATAAATGCAAATGTCAAATAAATACATGAGAAAATGTTCAACATCATCAGTCATTTGAGAAATTAAAATTAAAACATTAGATTTCATCTCACCCCAATAAGAATGGCTAGCACTAAGAAATCAACCAATAATGAATGCTGAGGCTGTGGAGAAAGAGGAACTCTTTTCCACTGCTGGTGGGAGTGCAGACTGCTGAAATCACTGTGGAAATCAGTTTGGAGATTCCTCAGTAAACTAGGTCTAGAGGTCCCTTTCAACCCAGCTATTCCCCTTCTGGGTATTTTCCCAGAAGATCTGAAGAACATCATATCACAGCAATATATGTGCACCCGTGTTTATAGCAGCATAATTTATAATTGCTAAATTGTGGAAGCAACCCAGAGGTCCATCCAGGAAGGAATGTATAAAAAAATTGTGGCATTTTTATACAATGGAATATTACTGAGCTATAAAGAAAGATAAACTCAATGCTTTTACATGTAAATGGTCACAGTTGAGACCATACTCATAAGTGAAATAAATCAGACCTCCATGTGTAAGCAACATATGGTTTCACTAGTGTAAGAACCTGAAAGTGTGACAAGATTGGGAGGTATGATAGACATTGTGAAATGAAAGCAAACTGCTCAAAAGTAAAGAGCTACTTTACTTTTTGGGATGAGGGAAAAGAGAAAAGAAAGAAGGGGAAATTATTTATATATGTATATACAGAATAGCTAACATAATTGTACTACTGCTTGTATCTCAACTGAAAGGAACAGTTAATGATTAATTATTTGATCAATCTTGCATGTCTATATTTGTTTTCCTGAGAAACCACTTTGAAGATATCAATATGTAATACAACCATTGTTAATTTCCTATCACTTTGTCTGTAATTCAGTATTGCTTGCATTATTCTTATGCTATTTTGTAAATGGATGTATGTTTGCTAATATGATTTCCTTCTTTTATTTTTAAAATAAATTAAAAAAAAATAAACCTGGTAAGAACTTAGAAGACCAGGATGCTGAGAGTAAAGGCCAGACTCAGAAGACTTCAGTTGGGAACAAAGACTCAATTTGGGTGTTGTACTAAAGGGATTGTAGGTTATACTGGGGTAGAAAGAAGTGTCTAAAAAATTTGTAATAGCCAAATTATGGAAGCAGCCCATATGCTCATCAACTGAGGAATGGTAAACAAGATGTGTTATTTTTACGTAAGGGAATATTATGTAGCTATAAAGAAAGATAAACTTGAGTCTTTCATAGGTAAATGGATGCAACTAGAGTCCATACTCATAAGTGAAATAAATCAGACCCACATGTGTAAATACCATATCATCTCACTAGTGTAAGAACATGATAGAGTAAATAAAATCTGAATGGTATGATAGATATTGTGAAAGGACAAGAAACTGCTGAAAAGGAAAGAACTTCTGGGCTGAGGAAAAAGAGAAAAAGAAAGAAGGGAAAAAATATACACACACTCAGGATAGCTAAGAGAGTTGTACTACTGACTTCTATTGATTTATTGAAAGGAACAGTTAGTGTTTAATTGTTTAATCAATCTTAAATGACTATATATTTAACTGAGTGAGTAATTTGAAGATAACAACATGTAATACAAAAACCATTGTTTATTTCCTATCACCTTGTCTGAAATTATGTATTCCTTCTATTGTTTAGGTGTTATTTTTTTATATCTGTTTGTTTGTTAGTGTGTTTTCATTTTTTTATCTTTAAAATAGAAAAATAAGAAGAGATCATCATATAACCACGATTGGCAGGTACTAGAGTACATTAAAATGTTTCCTCTACTGTTGTAATTTCTCAAAGCTAAATTAACCATCTTAAAGTTAATACTAGAAAAATCAGAGAAACTTAAATATAAATGTAGGTAAGAAAAAGCAGTTTGAAAGGAAAACAGGTAATGAAGCTAAAGAAACATTTAGATACTAAAGATATTTCTGTTTTAAAAAGGAGAAAAAACAAAAATCATTAAGATTAAGGACAAAACTGAATCTGAAATTTGTGAATTGAATCTGAATTTTGTGTTGGAATTCTTGGATAATTGAATGGTAAGAAAATTTAGTAAAGTGAACATTATTTCTTTTATACTGGTAACTGATAATCCCTCTAAGGTATACTGAGAAATAAAAATTAGAATAAGTTCCCTCATGTCTTAAAAATGTAGAGGGGAGGATTTACACTGTAATGTGCAACTGTTCATATTATTTAATTTTATTTCCCAAGTATGGTTAGTATACTCTCAAATAAAATTTAAGGAAAAATAAAGTTAATAGAGTGGTAAAGTTACGTTTTTATGTCCCATTTGACATAGACCACTGTACAGAAACTTGTGCAAGGGCTCCAGATACTTTTGTTTCATACTTTTTTTTTCTCAATAGCTCAGAAGTTTGAAAGCACATTATACAAGGGAACATTAACTCAGGAAAATTAAAATAAGAGCTTTAAAACAAGAGTCAGAGGGGAGTAAGTCTTAGTTACTCCAAGAATGAACAAAAGGAAATATCAGAGCAACCACTCTTAGTGAGCCAGAGGAAATGAACTTACAGGCAGTGAAGGTCCACTTGGTTGGTGCTGTCATGGCCTCGGTCCAGGGGTATGTGGCAGAGTTGTCACTAGGCCTGTAGTGACGCAGAACATCAAGGAGGGCGGGTAAGGAAGCTGTTGCTCACAGAGTGCTCAGGAAGCCAAAAGAGAGACAAGACGGTGTGCAGGGCGCAGTGTCGCCTCTACTGTCCCATCCCCTGGGGCCTCACTTGCTTTCACACAGCCCTACAGCTAAAGGGTCCGCCATACCCAGCAGCGCCAAACTGAAGACACATGGGCTATAAGGGGTTTCATCCAAATGACAGAAACTGTGTAGGAGACACTGAAACACCAAACCAAACAGTAAAGACCTCCTCAACAGCAGCACAATAGAAAGAAGATGGAGCCACACAAGAAAAGTTTAGAGGGACATAAAAGGAGGAAGAAACACACAAGGTTCTTAGCATGAATATTTTTATTAGAATATAGAAAACAGAGTGCTTATGGACACTTGCTTATGTTTTAAACAAAATTAAGAACACTGAAGAAAAACATGAGCAGAACCATTATTCTAGGCTAAATTAGTTATAGAAGGAAGACATTTAACTGCTGTGGCCAGAACTGAAAAGCATTTACAGCACTGTAACAAGTGAAATATTCAGTAAAAATTTAGCAACAGTTCAGAGTTGAAAATGTTAGTTAAAATGATAATCTATATTAATATATAATATCTGGAATAGATATGGAAATGTATTCATCTTATTTAGATATATGCTGATTAAAAACTGAAAAAATAACTAGCTAAAAAAAGAAAACTGGCCCTGAGGAACAGGGTAAAGAATGAAGTGGAAAGTACAGGGAATATATTTTGGTGTTTTAAGACCTTACAGATCCATATGAATTTTAAAAATTTCCTATTAAATAACTTTAAATATGTAAAGGATAGTATTAAAATATACAGAAAAAAATTCTAAAAATAAGTGCATACTATAATTCATTGTTGGTCACAGAAAATCAAGTCAAAATAAAACTAAGAGCACCTAAATTCATAGCACCACCAGCAGTGCAGAGGTCTACAGCTCCTGTTGGTAGGGAGCAGAAACAGATGCTTTCAGACCAGAGCGAACAGGAAGAGCACTGAGCACCCTTGGAAAGTAACATTAACGTTACATTTACAGTGTAGTGCTTCCTGACCACACCACTTTTTGGTGACCTTGTGTTGTGCAAATGTGGCAAAATCATCAGCTTAAAAGAAACTAAAATGCAAGAACTATGTGAACATATATAAAAGAAATGAATTTCAAATTGTAACTCTCAAGTAATCTGCAAAACAAGTCTCTGCCACCTGTGCCCACATTAGATTCATACACGTGATTTATATATTTATTATACATATGAATTTTAATTACTTTTCTGTGATGATATTTCAATGTTTTAAAATTCTATGTTTTAAAACAATAAAGCATTTTACAATTTGTAGTTGATCATTTTCTTGTGATACAGGAATTGTTTTCATGACATTTTACCACATATATTATGTGTAAGACTGAGGTTTAGATATTTTTCTTACTTTTAGGGTATCCTTTGCAATATGATTGAACATCTTCTTGAAGAACACTGTCACAAAAAAATTAGGGAAGAAATATCATTGTTAAAATGCATTTTTTTGTGTGAAAGTATCTTTATTTTGTATCAAACTTTAAACTAAATATGTAGGTTTTTCCAGGTGTTTACTTCTGCATTAATGGTTATTTTCTCTCAGCAGTTTAAAGGTGCTTTGTGGATGTCCCCTTGTGTTAACAGTTTTGAGAAATTCAC
Source organism: Dinomys branickii (assembly GCA_004027595.1). Taxonomy (NCBI): domain Eukaryota; kingdom Metazoa; phylum Chordata; class Mammalia; order Rodentia; family Dinomyidae; genus Dinomys; species Dinomys branickii. Next base: position 183,862 of record PVLD010001403.1, on the reverse strand, counting down.
TGTCTGTTGATAGTCATTCATCTGTGGGTGATACATCATTTTTTCTCTTAAGTCTATTAAGAACTTTTGTTTGGCATGAAATTTCATATCTATCTATTTGTCTGTGTCATACTATAGCTTCTTGTATCTGTTATTTTCTCTATTAAAAATTCAGTTATTATATTTTAAATATTAATTCTCCATTCAGTATTTCTCTACTTCTAGGACAATGGTATTAGAACATCCTACTTATTTTATAATATGTCTTTTACCTGTGTTGCACTAGGAGGAATTTATTCAGATTTATTTTCCATTTTATCTCTTTATTCAGCTTTATGAATTAAGCTATTTAAGATTTCTTTTTTAATTTTTGAAATTATCTTTACCATGCCATTTTGATAGTCTTTAAAAATACATCTTTCAATTCTTTAGATATTTTCTTTTTTGCATAATATTTCAACTACTTTTACATTTAGATTTGTTGATTTTTTGTTTCTCTTAACTCATAACAGCATAGTTCCATGAATGCTGAATATTTATTTTGAGGTCTTATGATGGAACCCAGGGACTTGAGCATACTAGCCCAGTACTTACCGCCAAGCTATACCCCTGCCCTACACCCCTGCATTACATGTTGAATAGTTTTCGGTTAGAAATTCACCTTTCATTTAACATCACCTGTGGAATTTGTAAAGACATAACTGAGATGTTTTCCTAGGAAGAGTGTATGCAGATGATTCCTTGAGGAGTCTCTGAACATGATCAGAGAGGACACTGTCATCGTCTTTCAGGGCTCCTGTTTCCATGTGGAAACTCCAGGTCTAGCTCTGCTACCTCCCTAGGAGTCTGTTATGGGTTGGATCTGGAAGGCCCCCAGAGACTCGTGTGTTCAGAGGCTGAGTTTTTGAAGGTGATTGGATCACGGAGCCACTGCAGCTCACGTTCTATTAGAAGATGGGGCCTGGCTGGAAGAGGGTCACTTAGGTGATGGTTCCCTCCCCACATCCTCCCTTCTCTCTCTACTTCCTGGTGGCCATGATGCAAGCAGCTTTCCTCTGCAGAGGGGCATTTCCACCATGTCATTTCTGCCCTGGAGTCTCAGACCGCTGAGTCTGCAAGCCAAGACAAATCTTTCCTGCTTTAAATTGAGAGTTGGGTATTGTGTTCCAGGAATAAGGAAGTGACTGAGTCCAAGCTCTGTCTGTGTGATTTAGTGCTGATAATCAGCTGTAGTCACAGGGGGACCACGTTTATTCTTACTCTTTACTGCCTTCCTGTGGTCAGCTTGGTTGTTGTCCTGGTGGTGGCAGCAGTGGTTGTGGTGTGCATGTGTGTGCGTGTGTGTGTGTGTGTATGTGTGTGCACATTGATGATTAATGATCTGTTGATACAGATTATCACTGAAAAAAACAAGTTTTCAGCCACTCTGTCCTATCTTCTAGGTGTTGAATACAGTTGAAAAACTCTAATATGTTTACTTCTAATTTTACTTCTCATCTGTGTATCACCTCTGAAAGACACCAATATATGCTACTCCAAAACATGCTGTTTCAGTATATTGTTTATCTTGAGCTGATGACATTTCAAATCAGCAAACACAGAGACATCTATATCTGAACTCCCCTTTTCTGCCTAAAGACATCCTCTGAAATGAATTCAATTGCCATAAATTCCCTCTGTGGGAGTTTCACCAACTAAAGCAGACTGTTGTTCATCACAGGTTGGGAAAACAGGAATTGATATTACACCTAAACTTTGTCAAGAACTCTCATTATCATCTGTTCATCTAAGGGCATTTTTAGAAAGAATTCACTTCCCACCAGGTGGTCTGGTTCTTTTTCCTTCCCCTTACTAAGATGGTTTATTAGCTCTCCATTCTCACCAATTTGGAGCGTCCTCACTGTTTTCCTTGTGGTAGCCGCCTACACGTAACAATAATTCTGCCTCATGACAGTTTATTTCCTGACCCAGCTATCAGACTTAGACAGACAGAGGAAAACCTCTTTCTCCCAACTCTGCACTCTCTTCTTACTTTAGGGGAAAACACGGTATTTATTTTACATCTCATATCTTATAGAATACATAATATCAACACTTACCTTGTTCTTATTTCTTTCAATTTGTTGTATATAGTAAAAAAAGTATTTTTGGAAAAGCTAAACTAGTCCGTATGACATGAAAATGCACTAATCATTTGTATTTTTGTTCAAATACTTAAGTCATAGAATAACATATTTAACAATGCTATACAGCTAGCTAGGCATCTGGAAAAGCTAGTAAGTATAATACCATTTAAATTTTATCTTTTGACATTTATGACTATAAACATTTGAATTTGACATTTTATAAAATAATGTATCTAAATATCTTAAAATTTGATTCATATGCTCAGTTCTGCTGTAACTATTTAAGATATATATGCTTAAATTCAAATTATTGGACTGTAAATATTTATTTGGTAGCATTTGAAATTTTTCTCTTTTTTCTGATTGCATTCCACTTTTTATTTTTAACTAAATATGTGGAAAATCAGTAAATCTGATGTTTTATTTTCATAATATAAACACTTTTTATAATGTAATGGTTTTTCCTAATGAGATATTGTCTTTAATAAAAAATTTTAATAAAAATTGTAACTATACTAATATTATTGAGAGGAATTATTTATTTAAAAAGATGATTTACTTAGTTAATTGTTTTAAAATCTAACTCAAATTAGTATTTTGGAAACATTTCCTTTTATTTCAGACTAGCTTATGTTTAATGTCTCTCAACTGTTCTCAGCTCTACGTGTACTCCAGAGCCTCCTGGGCAAAATGTAAACACACCAGTGTGCAAAACAAAATCAACTACCTCAGAATATCTGGAAAGCAGGGTATCTATATCACTGTCTTAAAGGGTCCTTATATGATTCTAATGTTTCTCTAGAGCTAGGAAACCACAAATCTGACTTATTAAAGTTTCAAAAAAATTGTACCTAAAATGGTATGAAAAAATTATCTAAATACGTACCTTCAAAAATAGGGTTTTTTTGGTACTGGGAATCAAACTCAGGACCTTATGCTTGCCAGGCAGGTGCTTGTGCCACTGAGCTATATCTCTGGCCCAAAGTTAATTTATTGAAAGCATCTCTGCTTTCTTATGTTTACAAAATATTTTACCTAGTGGAAGAGCCTGATTAGAATACTAAATTTAACACATAATGTATAACCCTTACCTTAAATCACTCTTCGTTTGTTTTTAACTTATACGTGCCTGACTCCACATTACTTTTCTGCTGCATGTTATACTTATGCACGTTTTAATTTCATAGAAAAGAAAAAGCAATTTCCTTTAGTTCAAATATAGTATAAGGTTATGTGTCTGAAGTCACTCTCTGAGCTGTTAATGGAATTTTGCATACCTCGCTCACTATCATCACTGTGCTGTGCAGCCAAAACCTTGAATGATATCGGTATACTTAAAGGGACAAAACATAGAATTCCTTCCTGGGAACAAATTATACTCATTAGTAGAGATGAAAGATTTGACCTCTGTGATCTCCTAGGTGGTATAGGCATTTGTATAGTATTCTAATCAATTTTAATGTTATGATGTCAATTATCAACATTAAATTTTAACACACATTTTCAAAGGGCACCCATTATGCCATTCCCCAAAGAGAAAACATTAAGGATGTAATGTCTTTGCATATTCATATTTTACTAAACACATTTATGACTGTATGCTGGGAATTAGCCTTAGTCACAGTAGTATTTCATTATGATTATAGCTGTCTGTTAACACATGAAGGTAAGAGTTTATGGTATTTAGTCATTCTAAATGCTTTTGTCAAGTTTTTTTCTGTCTAAATATTTAATGGAGATCTTAATAAATTTTTTTGGAAAAATAAAGACAAAGCAGATATAAGCAAATTATATATGAAAAGGCTAGTCCTAACTGCCTTAGAATAATTTGTTTTCAATGATTTCAGCAACTTTGTCCAACACTGATAGCACAAAATGTACATGACTTCATGTGGTATTCCAGGCCCAACATAAGTAGGTAGATAAAGCAGGAAAGGAATTTATGTTGAGCCTGCAATGTTTCATTAGAAATCTGAAACTCTATCATACAGTGGAGGCTTTTAAGTTTGCTATTCTTTTCACTTTGCTTCACTATGTATCGTCTGCTAAATGTATGTATATTTGACTTTATTAAACTTAGTTGAGGCCCAGCTTCTTTGAATAGCACAATGGCATTTATGGAGTTTTCACACATGAATAACATTACATTATCCTACTACCATATATATTACAGGTTTTGTACACCTTAAAATAGCCTTATCCTTTTTTTTTCTTCAGCGGAAATCTACAAATTATGTTTTACTTTAACATGGCAGGTCATTTAGAGTATGATCAAAATCAGCAGAGGCTATTTACCCACTCCAGGTGATTTGCTTACACATAAGATATACACTAAATGTAAGCAGACAGCCACACATACTGACTGACATGGCAGCTTTTCTGCTTATTATTTTTAGCAGCAACAGTAGAGCAAGAAAAGAATATTGATTACTCCACATGCCTTAAATGTGTGAGAATTTGTTTTAACAAATTTGTTAACAATTCCTTTTTGTGTCAAAATCTTGGCAGGTTCCCTAAATAATACACAAGGCATCTTATTGGGTCATTTTTAGCATTTCATTTGAAAATAATTTCATGTGTACGTAAGTGTCATCACTTGGATAAGTAAAGAAACTAAATGTGTGTGAAAATATAATGAAAATTCACCAATTATCTCAGTATTTTATCCTCATTAGATATCATTTTCCTTAGGAATATGGAACCAAAATGTATCATTACAATTGTTTTACATTAATTATTGCTATAGATCAATTTAACTGTTGCTATGATTAAGAAATATTCTAAGTACACTTTGATCTGTGCTATTTTTCACATAATCTTTTGAGGATATTAACAATTGGTTATTGTCTGTATTCTATCATCTAAGTGTATCTGTCCATTCATTTCTGGAAAAACATACAACCTGATTTCCAACTTCATTTTTATTTATAGTATCTCCATATTTACCATTGTATGCTTATATAGTAGACGGTTTTATATATAGTATTTTATTTTACATACCCCCAAATTAAATGGCACACATTTGGGAATTCATTTACATAATACTCTTTTTAAAAATACTAGTTCTTTTTTATCTCTGTTATGGGAATTTTAACCTTCATATGTAGTATTAAGGGATGTCTACAGCTATAAATCATCACTTATTATAAATTTCATCCCTGTGGATTGGTGAAAGAATATACTAATTAATAATTAAAATACTTTATATGCATTAAGTGGAATATAAGAAGTTGTAATAAGATAATTATAACTATTATAAACATTATGTAGTGACATATCCTTCCCAAAACACACTTAATCATTCCCCTTGGAGAAAAAAACATAGTTTGGCTATAATAAGGGAAATCATGGAAGAATAAATGAAATATATTTAACTTTCAAAAGATCTAGGGAACTACACATCATCTATAATAGATGAAGTTTTATTAGAAGTTTTCTGTAATCAGCATTATTCACCAGTGTGAATGAGATGGTGTATACATTGAATTGAAAATGTTTAAAAACTCTGCCAAATTAAAAAAACAGAAGAATAAGGAAATGGGATATTTACGAGTGGAAATTTTATAATACATAGTCTAAGGGTGTAAGTTTATTTTAACTAGTTTAGAAAGATTACAAAATAACATTCAGGACAGAGCCAGAAAACAATTCAACCAGGACTACCTGAATAATAAAATAGAGTGTAGATATTAACAAACAAAAAAGTTAACATGCTTGTATAAAAGCTGAATTACATTTGATTGATGACTACATTAATTTTAAAAAGGAAACTCGATTTAACTAAAGATATGCAGAATAATTGTGAGATACCAGTTGACAGATGATAGAGAATAGATTGAGAAAAAAGAAAATAGAAAAAACTGCAATGTTAGTAGAAAATAGGATAGATACATGTTGTACTGCTGATATTCAAAGCATGGAAAGAGAATAAAGGTTGCTTAGTTTTCATGCACTACCACTAGCATCCAGGAAAAAGAAACAATTTCACTTAAAATTTCCACCTTGACAGACACCCTATACAGAGACATTGATGCCTCCTTATGTCTTATTTCCTTACAAAAACTATCGCCAAGATTCCTCTGGGCTTCACTAAGCCTCAAGATGATCATGTAAAGAGCCCAGTTATAGAAAGAATCCTGCTGTATCAGTTTAGCTAGAATCTCCTACTATCAGTATCTGATCACCTCAATATCTGAGCAAATCCCTTATCTCTCACTGACTCTCAGGTAAATCTGGTCAAACTGATCTAATGTTAGCAAGATCTCGTTAGGTCAGATTAATAAGAAATATATACACCTGATTAGTAACTTTCCATGCATTCTGCCTATTTGCTATACATTCCCACTTGTCTTTATTGGATCCAGAGTTGATCGGTCTTTCTTTCTTAGTGCAAAATCTTATTGCAGTAATCCCTTATAGTCTTGAACAAAGTCTGCCTTATTGTCTCAACTAGTGGTAGAAAATATGTCTTTAGCAGTACTGAACAAAAGTAAGCAAGAGCTGGAGGAACCTCAGTGAGCTGGCCCTGCCCATCCCCCACCAGAGTGCAAGCCAGGCAGAGCCACAGACAGCTTCAGGGGCCTTGGTGGCCCTTCCTTGTCCCTCCACCATACCCTCATAGGAGATGAGCTGAACCATGGACAGCTTCAGCAGTCTCAGTGATTGTGCCCTCCCCTCTCCCCAACCAGCATGGCAACAAGGCCGGGCCCCAGACAGCTTTAGGGGCTTTGGTGAGCATGACCCACCCCTTCTCCCACACTAGTGGAAGCCGCCAGGCTGAACCCTGGGCAGTTTCGGGAAGCTAGGTAACAATGACCCACCCACATCTGCTCCCTCATGAAAGTGGGGCTTTGGGAACCCTTTGTGGGAGACACGCTGAACCCTGAACAGCTTGAGAAGCTTTGCTGAGTGGGCACCCAAACCTCCCCCAATGGTGTGGAGAACAACTGGAGCCCAGAAATCTTCTGGACCAACTGCGTCTCGCCCACTCACATCATTGGGAGGGCCATGCTGAGCGCCTGGACCCTTCAGCTCCTTGCCCCAACACTCCCAAACCATCCTTGGTGAGGCTGGGTTCCACGGAAGCTCCAGATCTTCAAAAGTGACAAAATGAAGGAGCAACTCTATCAGGCCATAGAAGATACCAGGTCAGAAATAATCTCTCAGGCAAAAAAAGAAATGAAAGAATCGCTCAGCACATCTAAAGAAGACATAAATAAGAAAATAGAGGAGCACAGAAACATAATGGAAAGCTTGAATGAAGAATATAGGGAAGAACTAGAAGGCATGAAACATTTAAACAGATATACAGTAAATTAAAATTTCCACTGAAAGCTGAGAAAACCACTTGAATGAAGCTGAAGACGGACTTTCAGACCTTGAAGACAGCGTTGCAGTGAATGAATGGGAAAGAAAGGATCTCATAAAAAAATAAGGAAGCAGGAAATAACAATTCAACAGCTGCAGGATGATGCAAATAAAAACAGTGTAAGAATAATAGGTGTATATGAAACAGCAGGAGTCAACACATGACATAAAAAGACTTTCTGCACAAGTGTCTTGGTTACTTTTCTCTCGTTGCTGAGACAAAATACCCAACACCCAAAATGAAGGAAGTAACGGTTTATTTAGCTTACAGTTTGTGGAGGTTTCAGTCCTTACTTGGCTGGTTCTGAGGCAGAATGGCACATGGCAGAGGACAAACTATTCATGGCAGCAGAGCACAGCAAATACCGCAAGCAAAAAGGGAGGAATGGCTGCAAGCAGCCTCCTTTTCTTCCCTACATTGTAAACAACCTATCCCCACCCAGGGGGTGTGTAGCTCTTACACAATCTCCATGTCCTCCTCTTCCATAGGCTCAGGATGTTTACAAAGTAAGCACCCCAGCTTCCTCCTGAGTCACTTAGCTAAACCTCTAGATTCCCCAAGTTGACACAATGTATCAACCATAACAACAAGTAAGAGAAAATTTCCAAGCATGGAAAAAGAAACAGACGTGCAGTAAATGAGGCATGTAGAACTCCAATTTGCCAAAACCAAAATAAATCTACACCCAGATATTGTGATCAAGATCCCAGAAATTCAGGAAAAAAATAGAACATTAAAAGCTGTTAGAAAAAAGAAACAGATCACTTACAAAGGAAAACCCATTAGAATCACAGCAGATTTCTCAACACAAACCATGAAGTCAAGAAGCACTTGCAGTGAAGTATTTCAGGTCCTGAAAGAAAACAACTTCCAAACCAGATTAATGTACCCTGAAAAACTATCCTTCAAAATTAATGGAGAAATAAAATATTTCCACAATAAAGATCAACTCAATAAATTCGTGAGTTCCAAAGGAACCTTAGGAGAGTACTAAAAGATATTCTAGAAAGAGATAAAAATGACCAAAATTTCAAGAACAAAAATAAAAAGGAACTACCATGCATGGCAAAAAACAAAAGAGTAAAAGAGGAGGAACCAAGAACAGGAAACATGACAAAGGCAAGCCAATACATATCAGTTAAAACCATCAATGTAAATGGTCTCAATTCAACAATCAAAAGAAGCAGGCTGGCAGAGTACATCAAGAAACACATTTAACTCAAAAGGAAATTCATAGACTAAAAATAAAAGGATAGAAAACAATACTCCATGCAATAGGATGCCAGAAAAAAAAATAAGTGTAACTATTTTGTTTGTAGACAATGGGAATTTCAATCCAAGAATTATTAAAAGAGATGAAGACAGTCACTACATACTTGTTAGGGGAAAACTTAATGAAGAAGACACAACAAACATAAATATCTATGCATCAAGTACAGAAATACCCAACTATAAAAGACAAATTTTAACAGACATGAAAAATGAAATAAGCAGTAATAAAGCAGAGAAATAAAAGGAATAAGGATACGAAAGGTAGAAGTTAAAGTATCATTATTTGTGAGATGACAGGATACTCTACATAGAAGACCCCAAAAACTTTACCAAAAGCCTTATAGATTTAATAACTAAATTGAGTAGCGTAGCTGGATACAAAGTCAACACTCAAAAATCATTAACATTCCTATACACAAACAACAAACAGACTGAGATATTAGAGGAACCACACCTTTCATAATAGCATCTAAAAACATGAAATACTTAGGAATAAATACTTAGGAATAAATACTTAGGAATAAATCTAACAAAGGAAGTAAAACATCTACACAGTGAAAATTACAAACTGGAAAGCTATTCCTTGCTCTTGTATAGGAAGAAGCAACATGAGAAAGTGGCCAAACTCCCAAAATTGTTGTACAGTTTCAATGCAATCCCAGTTAACATATCATTAGTATACTTCACAGATCTAGTGAAAACTGTCCTAAAACTCACCTGGAACCAGAGGAGTTCTAAAGTAGCAAAAGCAATCCTGGGAAGCAATGGAAAAGCAGGAGACTACACAATCACTGACTTGAAATTATACTACAAACTATGAATTGAACACATTACAAGATGCAGACACAAATCCAAACACACTCAGCTACCTTATCTTTCACAAAGTAGCCAAACATGTTCACTGGAAGAAATATAGCCTCTTTAATAAGTGGTGTTGGAAAAACTGGCTTTCCGAATGTCAAGGACTAAAGCTAGACCCATGCCTATCAGCATGCACTAAAGTCAAAATGGATCAAAGATCTAAATATTAAAACAGAAACACTAAATCTACTGGAAGAGAAAACAGTTAAAAATCTTGAAGACATAGGGTTAGGAAGAGTGTTCATGAATAAAAACCAAACCACAAGGGAGATACCACTGTGGAAATTAGTGTGGCAATTCCTCACAAAACTAGGATTAGAAGTCCCACTTAATGCAATCATTCTCCTTCTGGTATTTTTCTGGAAGAATTAAAAATATCATACCACAGCAATATATGTACATCCATGTTTATAGCAGAACAATTTGTCATAGCTAAATCTTGGAAACAACTCAAATACCCATCAACTGAGGAATGGATAAAAAGATGTGGTATTTTTATACAATGGAGTATTACTCAGCTACAAAAAAATAAACTCAAGGCTTTCATAGGTAAATGGATACAAATGGAGAGCATATTCATACGTGGAAAAAGCCAGATCTACATGTGTAAACAACTTATTGTTTCTCTAGTGTAAGAACCTGAAAGAGTGAATAAAACACAAAATGTACAACAGATATTATGAAAGGGAAAGAAATTGCTCAAAGGAACAACTGGGATGAGGGAAAGGAAAGAAAGAAAGATGGAAAGAATAGAAAGACAATACAGACAGAAAGACAAGAGAGAAAGAGAGAAAGAAGAAAGAAAGAGAAAGAAAGAAGGAAAGAAAGAAAGAGGAAGGAAGGAAGGAAGGAAGGAAGGAAGGAAGGAAGGAAGGAAGGAAGGAAGGTCGAAAATATATATAGAAGGATAGCTAGGTAACTATACTGCTGATGTCTAATGGTTTGTTGGAAGGAATAGTTAACGAGAAATTTTTTTTCTTTTTGCCCAATTTTGAATGCTAATATCTGTTAATCTGTACAACTAATTTGAAGACAACAACATGCAATATAATAATCATTGATGAATTTCTACCATCTTGTCTAGTGAAACTATGTAATTTCTATTTTCTTGTTTTTATTTTTTATTCTCTTCAATGGTTTCATCAGTCTTGCATTTTTACATCTGATAATCTGAGCAACTTCATTGAAGATAACAATATGTAATATAATAGCTACTGTTAATTCCTATCATTTTGTTCTGAAACCCTATATCATTTTTATTGTTTTTGTCTTTTTTGTTTTTGTCTGTGTTGTTGATATTTTGCTATTTTATATTATTCTCTTTAAGATAAAAACAAAAGTAAGCCAGAATTTAATACTGTACTTCAGCACACTAGAATTATTCCTGAATGAATATAAGCCAGTTAACAACAATCAAGATATAAGAATTCAGTAGTACAATAATGGAAAAAAGTAGCTATATAAAAATAGAATGTTTGTGATTAGTATGTTTTTACACCCAACAAGCTAATTGTAAATTCACTTGATGGCATATAATTAGATTAAATTATAGAACTTCATAATGCTTTCCTTAAAAGTCATTATACAAGAGTTTTAACTACATATCTAGGCAATGCTCCTCCCAAATATGCATGGTTTGAGAATATAGAAGTTGTAATGTCACTGTCATCCTTCCCTTGCTTTTCTCACATATAGCAGATCATGAAGCCTAGGAAGTGTTATGGTTGATACAGTCATCAACTTGAGGAGTCTAGAAGCTTAACTGAATGACTCAGGAGTTCTACATCCTCCTGTGTAGAAGACATACCCTTAGTGCTCTAGTATGCTATTCATTGTGTCAACTTGAGAAGCTTAGAAGGTTAACTATGTGACTCAACAAAGAGCCACTCCTTACTTTGTATTCATCCTGATCCTGTGCAAGAGGAAGGCATGGAGGTGGTGTGGGAGTAGAGGATCACCACCATCCCAGCGTGGGTAGGCTGCATATAAAAAAGGGAAATGAGGAAGAACTGATTCCTGATACTTCCGAGGAGCTCCTGTCTTTGCCTTCAGCTTGGTCGTCTCCTGGCTACTGGTGCAGATTATTCGGCTTCCACCTGGGACTCTTCTCAGCCTTCTGATACAGGCTTTTCAGCCTTCATTATAGATTCTTCAGCATTCTCTCATGGACCCACTGGCCTCCTGATATGGACTTGCACAGAACACAGCAGTGAACTCCAGACCTTGGAGTGGACTCTTCAGTCTCCAGCATGCAGACACCCTCTGCACCTCCTCATCCAACTCTGTGGCTGACTATTGACACAAACTTATAATGTGTTGTACATTTGGGTATGTTATGTTATACCTGTTTCTCTAGTAAAGTCTGACTAATACAGATTAGTGCTCTGAAGGAGATCACAGTCCCTCACAGGAAAGATGGCTTCTCTCTACCTGGAGGAAAGGGAATATCCTTTTCTCTGAAGACACAGGAAAATTGAGAATAAGTATTGCTAAATTCCCCCATTTATTACCATTAGGTTGTATTCTCTTTGTTCAATTCCATTTCTGTCTATTTTTATCAAATATAGCATAAAATGCAAACTTAGCTGTGTACTGGAGCCTTAATTTCCTTGGGAAGGCTTCTGTGTCATGTAAAACCCATTCAAAAATCAGTGTGCTTTCCTCTTGTTAATTTGTCTTTTATTATGGGGTTCTTAGCCATGAATTTAGGCTGGGTAAGCAAATGTTTCTCCTATAGTCCTTTGTTTTTTCTGTTGGTTATTATTTCAAGCTTGTTACTGTTTTACTTTTATTTCACAATCAGATCAAAGTGTTTTGCTCCTTCTTGTGCCCCGTTTCATTGACCTACCTTCTTGTTAATGCTCTTACTGAAGAACTTTTCAGTAATCTAATATTGATCATTCAAACATCTGCAGAACTGAATTTATAAGCTAGTATCAGTTCTGATTGATTTCATTTCATTTGGTTATCTTATATTACTTGAAGTTCATATTTGACTCAGGTGAAAGCTCTGAATTTTCACAGTTCTTTATTATGCAGTACAAAGGGGAGCAGATATAATGTTCATATGAACATAGGAGCAGGTATTTGAGTGCAGTGGGCAGTAATTTGCCACCCTTGGCTACAGTTTATGTTAATTCCTGAGAAAACTATTCAGTAGTGATGTGCTAATAAATAAATAATTGCTTACTCTGCCTGTTTATGTAACTATTTGGAGGTAATTTTGTAGAACTGCATTGTCATATGGGCTAAATGCCAAAAATAAAGCAAACCTGGAGGAATTTTATATTTTTATTTTAGACTAAAGCAGCTGTTTAGAAAGTGGGAAAATTGCTATTTTCTTCTGTGCCGGGACAATGCAGGCTGAAGCCAAACACCTGGAATTTGCTTTCCTGGGCTGAGCTCCAAGCTGCCAATGCTGTGCTGAGGAGTTTGGGATAAGAGAACTGCAATCTTCGGGGACTAGACTTAGGCAAGGGTAATAATTTGTTAATGTGGCCATCAACACTGAATCAGTAAATCTCAAGTGTAGGTTAAAGAGAGAAACTGCAGTGCTTTTTCAAAAGTTTAAGAGCCAAGCAAAACTGAGAGGGTTAAAATAGGTGTTATTTTAGTAGTAGGAAATCCCATACCTGCCTGAAGATACAGCCTGAGGGTGCAGCTTCTTGCCAACTATTAAGTCTCATTTGTAATTCATTCACTAAACCAAGCAAAATGTGATATATGGCTCTGACCGAAACCATTTTTCAATCTTCCACTTAAGTGAACTATACCAATAATAGTGTCTACTTATGTCCTAACTACAGCTGCAGTGAATTCTCCAAAACAGTCTGAAAGAAGTGTTTTGTCTTTTTGAGACAGAGTCTCACTATGTAGTGCAGGCTGGCCTTGAGCTTACTTTGTAGCCCAGACTGGTCACAAACTCACAACAATCCTCCTGCCTCAGCCTCCTAAATCCTGGGATTATAGACATGCGCCACCACACCCAGTTTGAAGGTATTATTAATGGGCTTGACATTCATGAAGGGATGTGTGTGTAAGAATATCTTTTGGGCTATTTGGTCAACAGTTCTAATTCTACTAATAATTCAAATTTAGCCACATGCGTTTGAGTACCATTGTTTAAAAATATTTATTTTACTTTCATCATATATATATATATATATATATATATATATATACACACACACACATATCCACACAAGTATAACAGAAAGTAATATGTTTACATTTTTATAGTCTGAAAGAAATCTATATGTAGCTCTTTCCATGTTTCCTCCTGATGAATATTTCCTCATTTTTACAATGGGAAAAATAAACAAGACATGTATAGCAATCACTGATGTAATCTTAATTTTTTAGAGATGTGTTATTTATTTATATGGTAATAGAGTATTTCAATTTTTGATTAGAATAAAGGAAAAAACCCAATCTTGTTGAATTGGAATAGTTTCTTCTATAGGAATGCATTCGTGGTCTTTATGCAGTGTGTAGAAGTAATTCATAGAGCATGTTTCAATATATATCCAAAATAAATGTTTTCAGGTAAACACTAGCCCTAAGATTTTAGTCCACATAGAAAATATTGGTCTCTTCTAGTGGCATTTTATAAATAAACACAAAACCATCAGGATGCTGGTTTCTCCCATCTTTAATGCTGATCCCCCAGAGGGATTTTGTTTGGCCAGAGTCCTTTATGATATTCCACATTTCTCTAAGTAATCCTGCTGGACTTCTCCTAATGAGGTAAAAATCCCTGCTTTGGCACTTGCAGGTCAAGATACTCCCAATCAAGATTTGTAAAGCTGTAAAAAGTGGGTCAGTCTTTGTGTTTTAGGAAAGACGCTTCCAGTAAATCAAGTGTTAGGTCTGAAACTGCAAATGGCCTTTTTCTGGTGCTGGATGCATAACCTCACATTTCCTGAGGTCAGTGAAGACCACGTGACACAAGGCTGCAGCAGTTATTGGGCTTCAGTAACTTCTCGGGTTAAGCACACATTGTTTGACACATCTTCTCAAGATCAATGGGACTGACTTTTATATTTTATCTGTATTATAAAGCTCAGCTGGGATATAGATGTAATAGATCGAGTGTAATGAAGGTAGCCTCCTTTCAAAACAACCTCCAACAGTGAGTCTGTTTAAGGTAATTTGTGACAAGGTATTTATTAACCTGTCACTAAGACACACTAGAGCACATGGGAAAAAAGAGCAAGAATAGGAAGTATGCAGAAATCCAATTTAGCTTAGTATCATGTCACTATCTGTTTTCTCTCTATGAGAAAATATCTCCTTCCTCTCAGTCTCTGCCTCTCTGTGTCTCTTTCTCTCACATCTCTCTGTGCACGTGTGTCAACTGCTAAATATGTAACACTGAGCTCTCAGAACAGTGGGATCCTGTCATAGAGCGTGTGCTAAGTCCCATGGTATAAATGTTTCAGTGACTGGTTTGAAAATTTTGTAAAAGCTTCCTCTGAAGTGTAACAAGCTAACTCTAATGAATGGACTTCAACTCTTTCTTTTTGATTTTCTCTGAAGACTGATTTCTCTATTGATTTAAACATTAAGTGCATGCCTGAAAACGGATGCCCCAGCTCCAGTTCTGTGTTGTTTAACATTCCCTCACTCGCATAGAAGTGGTGGTAGAAAAAGAATAAATGTATAAATTTAGAAACTTTACGACAGTAAAGGCTCATTTTAATTAATCCCCGTCAAGATACTCTTTGTCCCTTTGCATGTACCTCTATCTCATCAGTCTTGCCACTTTCTGCAGCGATTCCGGAAGTCCTCCTTCATCAGTGCGTTTATTTGTGCTGCCATGGCTCCCTGGAAGTCCTGACTGGATGTAACACATGTGCCTTCCATGGTCATTTGGCTTGGGGAAGGAGCAAGAAGTTGCACAGTGCCCCTGGTGAATGGTAAGGTGGGCAAGGACGTGCCTGAATGGGTTTTTACAAGCCTGTCTTTTCCTCAGGTGCCACTAGGTAGCAGCGCTCATTGTATTTTTTTCCCCACACTTCCTAAAGACTAACAAAAAGGAACTTCCAGAACTGTTTTGGTTTGGATTTTTTTTTTTTTTTGAACCAGAAATTGAACTCAGCACCCCACGCTTTCCAGGCAGACGCCATGCTGCTGAGCTGTATTCCCAGTCTGAGAACTGTTTTTGGAAGGTGGCAGGAATGATTGAGTGGGTGTGTTCAAGCCAAAGGCGAGTACTGTGAGGGTGAGTAGTGGCGGTGTATCTCTTACTGCAATAATGTTTGATTTATACATGCCATATCAATTTTACAAAAAAAAATCTTAATGGCTCAGTCTAGCATTCATGTGTTATTGAATCAAAAAGATCAGTTTTGATGACAATAAAACTACATATCACATGGCCCAAAGAAGAACGCGGATTAAGGCAAAGTGAAGTCCTTCTCTGAAGTATACAGGGCTGGAAAGAGAGAAGCCAGGTTGTCATATTTATGAATAATTAACCATGGAAACATAGCATAGCAGCATATGTGCATATTTAAATATACTATTGAATTTTTAAAGAGAAGAATGCTTCAGAGCAACCCCAAATTAGAATAACTGATGGTATCAGCTACATGTGCTGTTATTACACATTTTTAAACTATCTCAAATATTGTGGATTTGTATCTAGTTTGGGATTTTCATATAAGTGATAAAAGAAAAATTCACCTATATTTGTATTCTTTTCTTTAACCAGCTTAGAATTGCCACTTTATAGGTATTTCTAAAACTCAGATGAATATTCTGAGAAAATATGCATATATGTCAGCATGATGGTCTGTATATGGAGAGATACAAATATTAAATATTTATAAATTTACCATCAAATAACATCATCATCCATTTTTAATGAAATTGCAGGATTTGTTTTATGAATGTATCACATTATATGTAGTTTTAATGTAAATTCTATATTTTAAGCATATAATCAAATTATGTGCTTTCCACTTTCACAGCTCAGAGTATAAAGAATTTTACACAATTAACACTGTGCCTTCTTGCTGTTTATGGTTCTTTGTAACAAAAACACGAATTTTCTATCTGAGTTACAAAATCTCTCATGTTCTTTCACCTTTTATCATCAGAAGGTGTTCTGTAATGAAATGTACACAGCTCTTAGTGAATTGCTCAGCTTCTCTGAAGCGAGGCGAATGTTATCAGTCTAAGGAAAAAAGATACTTGTAAAATTTTCTTCTTCCCACTAAAATATATTGTGTTTCATAAAAGGGTTAACCACTCAGTAGAGAACTGGAACACATAAAATCAATATATTTCCATGCTTATCAAAGCAACATGATATATAACAGCAGGTGATTCTGAAATCCATTGAAACAATCTTGTATCTTTAAAAATGTGTAAATTCAATTGAAGGCCACAGACATTCTGTTTAAGACCTCATGTCAGACAGATGATGCTGTTAAGTGTATGAACACACAAAATTCAAAATGATTTCTCTATTAAATACAAAGCCTGGTGAAATCAGAAAACCAATTGAGAATAAATCAAAGGGGTAAGAACTAAAGTGACTTTGTTTTAAAAAAATCATGACTTCATATGAATTTTATATTTTTTAGATTATAATTACTATCAAATATAGCAATTATTCTATTTGCTACTGAGGACATAACTGTAAACAAGTTTATTTCTGGGTATGATATGTTCTCACTGAATAAATAGTGAAGAAATAATATAGCAATATCCACAAACATCAAGTGGTTATAATTCCCTTAAAATGTGTAGAAAATAGTTCATGTACATACAGAGTCAGACCAAATAACAAGGCATCGTAGACAGTTTGGACAGCAGAGATGGCTGGTGAATTAATGCCCTTGCATAAGAGCTCAATATATCTGTCCAGCATGGTGTTAGAGTTAGACCAGATCATTTTGCTTTAAGGAAAGTAAAAAAAAAGGAAAATATAGGGCACTGGCAGCAACAGTCATTCTTTATCTTTTGTCCTGGATAGCAAGCCCCAAATAGCATAATCCTTTGAGTTAAAATTTGAACCTTGCTATTAAACTAGATCCAAAACCTTCTGAGAAAGCATTCTATAAAGCCTATGTGTAACTGCCTTTGAGGAAGATCTCCATGATGGGGAAAAAAATGACACCTAGCCAAGGGGTCCCGTGGGACTTCAGAATCAGTTTGTTCTTGAATTCAGCAGCTGCCCAATACGCTATCCAACTGGAGCCACTTGGAAGCAGGAATGTGCCATGTAGGTTAGAGGCAGCCTCAGTACTTCTGAAGCTGTAACTTCCAGCTATTTACAAAATTATCCCTCAGAGTTACTGCAGGTCAAATTTTTATATACTGGCATATTCCTAGTGACATTTTACTCTTAGATTCAAACCTACAACTTCAATCTGCCTTCTGAATGTGCATCAGTGATTTATTTTTAGATCAGTCACACATGTTTTTTTATCAGTGTCTGCACGGTGATGGCAAACCTTTTGCAGACCCAGTGGCCAAACTACAACACAAAACCCACTTATTTATTGGAAAGCACCAATTATATCTAAATAAGTAGATTTTACTTTAGAAAATATAACCGGTACATTAACATCTTTTGTCTTGAAAGAAAAATAGACTAACAGATGTGTCCCTCATACAAACAGATTTTTTATCGAAAGGCTGAAGTTTGCATTTGACATGTTTTGCAGTTATCTGATGCTCCGGCGCTGCGGTGAGGCCAACAGAGAGGGCGCTGTGTGCTCGCGGTGGTACTCATGCCGTAGGTTGGCCACCACTAGGGGTTAAAACCTCAATACCTGGAAATTACTTCCCTCAAGGATTATGAGGTTGCCTTATGTCAACATGTTTCACACTGAGAAGGCAGTGATAACAGAGAAAGGGGTGTAGCTTCCATTTGGAGCCGTTTATTGTATCAAAAAGAATATGGACATTGTTTTAGCTCATTTCTCTCAACAGACATAATCCTGGCAGGATATAGCATTTGTGAATCTGTTTTATTATTTTAAAAATTTCAATCTAATAAAAGGTTCAGTCAATATTAAATTATTTTCCCTATTGCATGTTACTTAGAAGTTAGTGTCTGTTTTTTTATGCTATATCATTATTTGGGAACAACAAAATATGGTATGTTCACAATTACTTTTTGAATGCTAAAAGCTCTATTTGGTTGGTTCATGAAAGAAAAACCGAATTATATTCAAACATCTCACTAGATCACAAAGTCCAACAGTTAGGTGTAGAAAATAAGACTTTTAAACACATTAAAATTTCAAGGTAATCTTGAGGGTAAACTATAAGGAACCCTCAAAACAGACCTAGGAACTGCTTTTCTTCAAAACATAGGTAGCAATAACCAATAATTTCATTTTTTATCATGATATTTTCATTTTTACTTTGTTTATGTTTCTAACCCAGTAGCAGACTTGAAATAATTCATTGTCATGTTGTCTTTGTAGTTTGAAATAACAGCCATTAATATTTAAGCCTCCACAGTTTACTAATTATACAAATGTGGGTTACTACGCAAGCAATATACATACAACATTTTGTAAACATTTCTATAACATGTATAAAATTCATATACCAAGTTTCATTTGTTCTCAATTTCTAAGAATTGTCTTTTCTGGAAAGGAAGAGTTATGCTGTGATTTTTTAAAAAAATATTCAATTGATAAACTAGAAATAAGATACCTGTTTCATTCTTCACAGGGATAACTTTTATGAAATGCAAGAATGTTAAGTATCTAAATTTACATTTTGTTATTAGAAACAGTAATTACTAAATCAAATATAGACAACAGATAAAAATGAATTTAAGCTTCAAATAGGCAAGGGATCATAAGGAGAACATCTAACTAATGTATTTCAAGTTTTCCTACAAAGATTACTTGTATTCCAGTGTTACGAACCTGTGTGTAACTCAATGACTTTATTACTGAACTTTGGAACATAGAAAGCTGCACCTCTGGAAATGAAGAAATGCAAATCGGCACACAAGGCGGACAAAGGGGCCCTTTCTGTTCAGCTGCATATAATTGCATACACTACTATAAGTAAATTTTTAAGAGCTTCTGCAGAAGGAGGGTGATGAATCCAGGACTGCTAATGACTTTACCATCAACCATATGATAGATTAAGTATTCACCTGCCCCCTTAAAAATTACAAAACATGGAGATCTGTACGTATTTGTTTTTTCCTCGTTTATGAGTTTGAGCAGTTGCATTTACATGAGCATTGCAGAAAACAAAATGAAGCAACCACAACAATCTTCCATTCTTCTATTTATGCCAAGTGCGGGACACCAGATAATGAGAACTGAGGCCTAACTGACCTCTGTGAGCAATAAGGAGAAAGGCAGGGTGCAGGTGTGATGGTGCACTGCAGGGTCTCAGGAAGAGTCAACACAGCTGAGATCTGGCGTCTTACCTGGGCACATACTTCAGCTAATGGGAGGCAGATGCATCTTCTGGTGCTCCAGTTGCTCGTTCCTGTGTCTGCATAAGCAAAGGCAGGGCGAGCGAGGTGCTGGAGGCTCTCTGCCCCCTAGAGGCGAGGCCCCCAGGCCCTGCATTCTAAACTAACTGTCTTTTTCTCTTTCATCCTCTTTCACCCTCTGGCAGGGGGAACACACTAGCAAGACTAGGTTCCTGTGAGTGGTGCCTGAACAAGGACCTGACTGGAATGGCTTGGCTCCCTCCAGGTCAGCACTTACAATTAGCTTGCTTCTCTAATTTCTTTTCCTCTCATTCCATTTCATTTCTTTGAAGCTGCTGGACTTCTTTTTAGATTTTAGATCTATTCTTGTGGCTGATACGATAAATTTTTGTGATTCTTTTTGATATCTCTTTCAAATGTGGTTTAAGCTCATTGTTCCTAATCATAAGGAAGAGCTGCAGCCTCTCAGTAGCCCACTAGCTGACGGCCTGATCACATGCAGATGCATGAACATAGAGCATCACTCTGTGTTTCATCAGTGCATTTGACAGGTTTCCCTCATGTAACCTTCACAGGCAACAAAAAGAACATATTGCAGCTAGAGGAGAGTCAGTCAGGACTTCTGGGAAGATGGTGGCCAGGTAAGCAGCAGAGAAAGATCCTCTTGGAGGATTGCCACCCGAATACTGGATTATAGCCACATCAAAAGGACAGGAGAGAAGTGGATCCCCTGGCCTAAGGAAGGTATTAAAATGAGAGTTGAGGCCATCAGAAAGAGCAGACTGGACTCCTCCCAGGGAAGTGGCTCAGGTAGCTGCCATGGAGCAGTTGGATCCATGGGCTGGACCAAAAGCAGAACGGAGGGGGAAGCCAGAGAGGGAGCAGAGGACATGAAGAAGTGCTGTGGAGACCTCAGAGTGCTGACTCCATGAGGGAAGCAGGCAGTGGCAGAATGGTCACAGCCTTTTCCACTGGCCCCACCAGCCTAGCCACAGTCGGACCTATCCCTGCCCAGTGCCGGACCGCCCTGAGTGCCTTGCCTGCCATGGCTGTGACCCCTAGCCCTTCACTCATTCCCTCAGTGCATCCAGATGCCCAGAGGCTCCGTGGCACCTCCCACTTCACACTGGAAACCGGACCTTGCTCACCCATGTGAGCTGGGAACCAGAGCCCAGCAACATGGAGCTGAACTTGGGCAGTGTGAGCCATGGGGCACAGAGCTGATGCTGGGTGCAGTTCCACCGTGGCTTGCAGAGCAGCAGGGTGTAGGTGAAGCCGATGCTGGGGGCATTTCTGCCGTGGCATGCGTAGCCAAGGCCAGGGTGTGCTGGAGCTGGGTGTGGTTCTGCTGTGGGTGCATGCAAAGCCGCTGCCAGGCATGGTCCCATTGTGGGGTGTAGGCAATGCCACCACAGACCATGTGGTGATACCATGGGGGACGTGGAACTGCTGCAGAACCTATGGGGCTATGTGGTTCCCCTGCATGGGGCATGCAGCAATGCCCTGGGCCTGTGCTCTTGTCCCCACCCTGGGACCTTTCTCCCTTGTCCACCACCCCCGATGCCAGCCCTTCAAGATCCTAGGTGTGTGACCTGGAAGAGAAGCAACAGCCACGGGTCAGCGAGAGCAGCCAGGTCAATGACATACTGGAAGGCTGAGGTTTACTGCTAATATGAGCACTGAGAGGGACTTCATACCTCCTGCCAATACAAACTTTGTATCAAACCATAGAGACAAGATATACGAAAAACAGCAGTCCTGGAGATCGAGAGATGACAACATACTCTGAGACCCGAGAAACTCTTCCAATTGTCTCCCAAAACTAATAACTAAACTTAGTACACACCCTGAACTACCTCAGCAAGCACGAGTGGGGGAGACTTCACACCACTTATGCCTAGCATCAAAGGATTTGAAACAAGAATTCAAACCCTCACAAGGAGCAATCAAAACTCCTTCCTGAAAAACAGCTTGGGCAACTGCCATGGTGCAGTTAGAGGAAGAAGAGGAGGAGAAAGAGGGAGTCACCACTGCATACACACCCTCGGCCCACTCCCTCATTCCTGTGCCCACAGCTTTGGCTTTGGAAGCCCGTGCTCACAGAAGCTTCCCAACTCAGCAAGAGGAGAGTGAAGTTCCAAGAACTGGGCCAAAACTGGAGCAGAAAAAGCCCAGCCTGGAAGGTGACCTGGAAAACAGCAGAGAAGGATCCTCCCATAGGATTGCCACCCAGACACTGGACTATAACAACACGAGAATGACAAGCGGGAGAGAGGCGGGTCCCCTGGTACCAGGGAGGTTTAGAAATGAGAATCAAGTCAGGGGGCTCCCTGCAGGCTACATGGGGACCTTGAGAACTTGACCACACTGGGCCCTCGGGAGCGCTTCGCAAGGGCAGAGCCTGGCGATCTGAAGGGTCGACCCTGCTGACTTGACCGGACCCGCAGGAGCATCTTGTTGAGGTGGGGCCTGGCGGTCCATGGGGGCAAATCTGTGAACTGGACCAGATCCCCGAGGGCCTCGAGGGCTTATCAATCTGTTATGACCATAGTATATTTGGTTCCCTGCTTATGTACTATCTTTGAGGATGAGTGCTTTTCCACCTAGTGCCATAGTAGTTTGAGTGTACCCATGTTTGTTACAGCATAATTTGAAGCAGCCATGTGCCTCCCTAATGCGAGTGCCCGAGGGAGTAAATAAACCAAAAAGTACAGTTATTGTCAGAGGGAAAACGATTGATTGGGAGGGAGAACAATGGAGATGAGGATGGAGGAAACTGTTTGATTAACTGAACCTGCCATCACTTGTATAACTGAGTAACAACAGTGAAGATATCATTTTGTAATATTGCATCCATTTTCAATTCCCCAATATCTGCTCTATAATTCTGTGTTTCCTTTATCATTTTTGCATTATACTGATTTATAACTGAGTAAGAAATGCGAACATAATATTACGTAAGAAACAGCCACTGTTAATCCCCTATCTTCTGTATAATTGTGTATTTCCTTTTTTGAGATAACTAACAAATATGAAGATGATATTATATAAAACAGCATTCATTGTCAATCCCCTACTATCGTCCCCATAATTTGTGTATTTCCTTATTGGTTTTGTGTCATTTGACTTTATATTCTTTTATCTTTAAAATTTAAAAAAAAAGTCAGTCAGATCCTGGAAATACAGCATAGACTGAGTGAAGGTAGGTACTGAGGAGTGACTGGCTTGGATTGAAGTGTACAGAGAACTGGGTCAGTGCATAATCTTCTAGGAGTCTGTCTTTTTCTGCCTCACATCTTTAAAAAAATTTTATACTTGCATATGGATCCTGGTGCACGCTAGGCAAGAGCTCTGTCATTACACCACAGGTCCCAAATACGACTGCTTTGTTTCAGTGTTTTGACATTGATTCAAGTAAAATGATTATATAAATTTTTGAACCTGTTCAATACATTTTCTGATGAAATAAAGTTTCAAAAAATGACATAAAAGCTGAAAGCCATAGACATATTCTAAAAGGAATCATAATATCATTGATAAAACTTTTAAAATGGGCCAGGCATGAGAACACACACTTATATCTCAGCTAACCAGCTAATTAATTTGCTGAGCAAGAGAAATTTAAACTGAGCAGTTTAGAAAAAAAAAAAAAACCTATGTCAAAAATGAACAAAAAAAGGAAAAGAAAAGAAACAGAAAAGAACAGAAAGAGATTTTAAAAGGGCTAGTGATGTGGCTCAATGGCAGTGCATCCCCAAGTTCAATCCCCATCTTAAAAATAAAATTACAAAACCTGTATGTATTGGTGATAAGGCAGACATTTTGAATAAATGCAAGTTAAAATTTTCTTAAGAGCTCACTGTATGTAAATTGCAGAATTCCAAGAATAGTGAATTTTAAAAAGCTAATGGATTTTTTATCTTCAGTACTATAAGAGTAGTTCAGAAGATGGTATACATTTCCTAGTAACAAAAGGAAGTTGGTAAAGTAAATGAAAATTTTTGAAACTAAGCATATTATATGGAATATTAAAGATATTTTTACTTAATTTTCACAGTAACCTCTACAAGATACAATATTTGTTCATCTATTTTACAGATGAACCACTTTAAAGAAGCTAAATAATTATCCCAAGATGATAGATTTTGATGGCTAGAAGTAGGACATTGTCTTGTCTATGTGGTACTAAAATACATGGGATGTATCCTACACAAATAGAGTACCAACAGAGCCTCAAACCAGAAGGAACACAACGAGGAAATTAAATTGTTCACAAAAGCAACAAGAGGAATATGTTGAGGCAAGGTCAGGAAAGACTTATGCTAGATAAGATGCTTACATCAAGATGTATCAAAGGAAAAGAAGTACTGGTCTCTGGATGTGTAAAAACAGGCTAAATAATATTTGTCAAATTTATTGTATACATGAGCCAGACAATTGGACTATGCGGCACTTAAGGTACTTTTTAATTAAAAACCAAACTCTAATTCTACAATATTCATGAGTGATAGCATTTCACAGCTGAACCAGAAAGCATAAGTTTGAGAAAAGAAGACAAGCAATTAAAGCTGTAGGGCATTCTGAATCAGAAGTCGAACACTAAAGTAGATTTCAAAGAACCACAAGACTGAAATAATCCATTGTGTGTGAAACTCTCTGACACCAGTTACTTGAAATTAAATCTTAATCCAATGTAATCATTTAATGATTTTTTCAAGTTACTGAATTTGTACAGTTAAAATGCTTATGATCTGGTATAGTATTTGAAGATCATAGATAAGTTTTAAAAATATAATTTATATTTTCACTGAATATTATAAAATATTTGTTGCACCATTGTACTATGTCAAACAATAAAGAAATTACCCAGTGTTCAACAACTGCGATCTCATTTTATTGAAAAGTTTCTGTGCACCAAAAGAAATAATTAACAGAGTGAAAAAAACCCATGAATTGGGAAAAAAATTTATCCAACTGCCCCTCAAACAAAGGACTCCTACCTAGAACATATAAAGAACTAAAAAAAAACAGACCCCCAAAATTCAAAGACCTAATCCAAAAATTGGCATCTGAGATGAACACACTTCTCAGATGAAGAAATACTAATGGAGAATAAATATTAAAAAATGTTCAACATCATTAGTCATTCAAGAAATGCCAATTACAACAACACTGATATTCCATCTCAGCCCACAGAGAATGGCTATCATTAAGAAATCAACCAATGACAAATACTGCAGAGGCTGTGGGGAAAAAGAAACACTTCTCCACTGCTGGTGGGAGTGTGGATTGGTGAAACCACTGTGGAAGTCAGTCCGGAGATTCCTCACAAAACTAGGATTGGAAGTCTCACTTAACCCAGCTATTCCCCTTTTGGATATTTTTCCAGAAGAATTGAAAACATCATACCACAGTGATATATGTGTACTTATGTTTATAGCAGTGCAATTTGCCTTAGCTAAATTTTGGAAACAACCCAAATGCCCATCAACTGAGGAATGGATAAAAAAGATGTGGTATTTCTATACAATGGATTATTACGCAGCTATAAAAAAGACAAACTGAAGGCTTTTATTGGCAAATGGATGTAACTAGAGACCATATCATAAGTGAAATAAATCAGACCCACATGTGTAAACATCACATTGTCTTCCTGGTGTAAGAACACGAAAGAGTAAATAAAAGACAAAATGTACAATAGCAAGTAAGAA
Organism: Dinomys branickii; assembly: GCA_004027595.1. Classification (NCBI taxonomy): domain Eukaryota; kingdom Metazoa; phylum Chordata; class Mammalia; order Rodentia; family Dinomyidae; genus Dinomys; species Dinomys branickii. The sequence goes on along the minus strand of PVLD010001403.1, from coordinate 158,119 downwards.
AGGGAAAGAAACTGCTCAAAGGAAGGAACAAGTGGGATGAGAGAAAGAAGAAAACCATTTCCCTAAGGCAAATCATTATATATATATGGATCAGTGGCATAACTGTACTGCTAGTGTCTGATGGTTTGTTGAGAGGAACAGTTAATGATTAAAGGTTTTTTTTTAAATTTTTTTTACTATTTTGACCAATTTTGCATGCTTGTATCTGGTAATCTGAGCAACTCATGTGATGATAACAATTTGCAGTATAATAACCAGTGGTGAATTCCTATCATCCTGCCTAGTGCCACTATGTATTGTCTGTAATGTTCTTTTAAATTATTATTTTCTTATTCACTTTAATGATTTGATCAATCTTCTATTCTTACATCTGGTAATCTGAGCAACCTCACTGAAAATAACAATATGAAATGTAAGAACCACTGTTAATCCCTAACATTTGGCTGGAAACCCTGTATCACTTTTAATGCCCTTGCTTTGTGTTGTGTGTATTTTGCTATTATTCTTTTTTGTACCATTTTCTTTAAAATAAAGGAAAGAACAGAGAAAAAAGAAATTACCCCATGTTTTAAAAATGGACCCTTTTCTACAATTTGCCCATTTTTTTCTCAATGTATGTTCTCTCTGTAGAACAATGAAAATTTCTATTGTTGACCCATTTTCTATTTGCCTTTACGACCAAACTTAAACTTTTAAAATAATCATCTGTTAGACTAGAAGTACTGTAATTCTCTTGTGCAGTTAGTCAATATGAGGCACTTCTGTTTGCAAGTACCCTTCAGGAGTCAGTGGCAGTGATGCAGGCATTTAATCCCAGCTGTTCAGGAGGCAGAGGCAGGAAGACTCTAATTCTACACCCCAGAGGACCCTACATATGACATTGATATGCTTCAGTGTATTACATATATTATTTATGCCCCCCCCCACAGTTCACTTCAGCACCCTAAAAGGTTTTTCACTCTCTAACCACACGGAGAAAGTACTGAAGGGATATTACATGAGTAGATGTGGTGATTGCAACTGCATAAAGGAGTGTACAGCCAAGTAGTGTATGACATGATGAGCACTCAAGTTTTTTCTTTTCGCTTTCCCACAAACATTCTCACAAGAGAATGTTTCCTCTCTCCTGCCCCAGAATTCTCATCCATTTCTGTGATTTTAGCTAAAGCCTCCATACTTACGTTGCTGAAATACATGTGCAAATTTTCAGCCTCAGAACAGATCCAGGTGCGCGGTCGTATGGAAGGTGATGGCATTTTTATCGTGCAGATCTCCTGCGAGCCTCAGTTCCTCCTCTGCACACCTCAGATTACCTACTCATCGCTTTTCCCGGCAGTAAGTGCTCGCCGCTGCTCTCTCACAGGTTTCCATCCAGCCGTCTTGTCTCTCTCTTATACTCTTCACTGCCTTCATTCTTCCTCCAACTACTTCATCCCTCTGTTCTTTAGTCTCCAGTTAGGCTTCTACTGTTAGGCTTCTATAGAATGTGTCCTATATAATAACAACCAACACTTCCCTTCTTAAGTAATGATTTCCTTAAATCACTCCATCCCGTTATCTGACCAATAAAATGGAAAAGTTGTTTGAGGACCTTTGACATTTGACTTTAATTTTTTCCTTATCACATTCTACTTCCAATCATACAGGTGATTTTATAGCTATTTTCAAGTTCTTTGTCAGGCACATGCGTGAGGCAAATAAAAAATCATCTCATCTGCCAAGGATCAGTTCAAATGTAACTGCTTCATTTATTTTCTAGTACATCCATCATCAAGGATTACTTGTGTTTTCATTGCTCTCGATAGCACTGTTCAAATAGCAGTGATTATTTACCCAGCTGCATTAGATCAGCTTACATGTAGGTATCTTCCTCCACACTCGTAAGAATGTTTGAGAGGAAAATAAACATCTTAGTCATTTTTGCAACTTCTCTGTACACAAAGAAGCTTCAAAAATGGTTTAGAATGAATGATCAGACTCATAGTTAAGAAAGATTGTTTTGTTTTAATATTGTCTCCTGAGAGAAGGGACTTATGCAAAACTATGGAGTTCTAAGTAAGAATATCAACTATGTCTTAAATAGGAGGCTACAGGAGTCTAATATTCATGATTTACTTGTATTTACTAAAGGAAAAGACTATGAAAATGAAATTATATCAAATGTAGAATCACCAAAATCAAACCAAAATTTTGGAATTTAATAACAGTGTAATGTAAGCACTTGTTCTAACATATGATAAAATTTTATTTTGGTATAATAAGGGGGAGATACATTCATGACATTACTGTTGTAGCGATAGTGGTCATAGTTAATCATGAAATCAAAAATCTACACAAAAGGAATTATCTATATCAATTTATAAAAGTATTATTTGCGGTTAATTAGGTCTGTATCAAAACTTTCACATTTCTTCTTATATAATAATGCTTCACTGTTATGACAAGTGTGTGTATGCTCTCCTACACATGGTCAAGGTTTACATAGGTTCAGATCAGAGGGATGCAGACTAGGGATCCTGTTTATAAAGTAGGTCCCCTAAAGTAGGTCCCCTATGATACAACTCCTTCTATTTCAGTCTTCTTTTACTGTCATCCTCCAAACGAGGAGCATATGACAGCAGACGTTACGCTGAAGGTAGTAGTCACCCCTTCATGGTCATCAGGAGATGGCCATACATCCCAGGACACTCCAGGCAAAACTAGTAACATTTTTGCAGTGTTCCAGGAAAAGGAGTGTCTGGAATTAATCTGTGAGTAAAATAAAGTGATTAAATTCCTAATACTAGGTATGTATTAAGCATTTTTAATGTTTCTTTTCTTCATAACTGAAAGATGAAAAATGAGTCTATGGGCATTATATTTACTAGATATTTTCATAAACCTCTTACTATCTTTATCTACAAGAGGAAGAAATCTGATCAGTATATGGCCACCACGTACAAATTGCTCATCCATTTGAGTTGTTGATCTAATTCATTCACATCAGAAAGACTTTTAAAAGATAAAATGTCACAAAGGAAACAAAAGGTGAGGTGTTCCGGGCAGAAGGAGGAGGAGAAAAAGGCAGAAAGAAGAAAGGGAAGGGGAGAGAAAGAGGAAGAGAATATTTCCCAAGTGAAGAAAATGAGAAAACCAGATGAGGAATGTTTACAGGCTTCCCAGTGCTAAGGTCCCTGCCAACCAGATACCCTTCTGGGGACTGAGGCCTTTGTTATCTAAGTTGCAGAGGGCTGGCAGCTGATAGGGCACAGCTATATTACCTCAGGACTCATTCTTACCACGAGAGAGGCTGTTGACACAGGTGGAACCTGTATCTCCCACGCATAGTTTGTCAGTGAGGTGGACCAGCATGCTCTCCTGGCCTTGCTAGGAAAATTTCAGTTGATGTTTCAGCTTCAGAGCAATCTGTGGAGATGGGTGAAGCCCAATTTATAACTGCATCTCAGTTCAAGCTTTCCCTTTCCCTGGACCAGTCTCCACTCCTTATCCGAGGTTATTCTAGAGGACTCATCATGTAAGTACCCTACATGCAAACCATGCTTTGGGTTCTCATCTAGGACAGGAAAGGCGATATCAAAGCAATAGTCATAGAGGTAATTTTCGGTTTCTCTTTTTTTTTTTTGGTACCAGGAATTGAACTCAGGGTCTCACACTTGCCAGACAAGTGTGCCACCAAGCTACATCCCCAGCCCTCATCAAGGCAATTTTCAACATACAATGGCATAGAAATATAACCACCTATAGGACATGGCTGAGTCCGAGGAAGCAGAACTGGTCACAAAGAAGACAAATCATGGTGCGCTCCAACTCACAGCTGATTCTTAAATGAATATTTCAAACGAACTCCACTGTGCTAGGTTTCTAAGAACAACAGCTACACAAGCTCCTTTAGGTTCTCAGACACACATGGTATAGAAAACAATGATTCTGATGCTGAACATTGAAAATCGGGGGTGGTCCTACCAGATAATTTAGAGGTAATGATTTGAGGAGACAGCAGTTTCGCTGCACAGATGCAAATTTCAGGAGAAAGGAATAGTACTGAGAAGGTGTGATAGTTTATGATTATGTCAACTTGAGTAAGAAACACCTAGCTAAAATGGATCAGGTGTGGCTAAGGGGATCTACTGGAGACAGAAGTCCCATCCGAGGGCAGCTTGTCACCTGCATGGTGTAAAGCAGACAGGAAGAAGGAAAGATCTATTCTGTTTCTTTGGAGGAGCTCCAGGCTTTGCCTTCACCGTGGAAAGTGTCTCTGGCTTCCAGCACAGACTCTTTAGCATCCTGATACAGCCACGCACAGGACACTGCCATGAGCTTCAGGTCTTCAGCTGGATTCTCTGAATTCCCACTGTGCAGATGCACCGTCAGCGCCTTCCCTGCCTCAGGCAGTGGTGGTCGTTGTAAGACAATCTTGTAAATTCTTATATACTTGTATATCTTACATTAAATCTGTTTCCCTTGGAAGCTTTGACTGATAAAACCATATGAAGCCCGGCATGGTGGGACATGCTTGTAATATCATCGCTATGAGAGGCTAAGGCAAGAAAATCACATGCTGAAGGCCAACCTGAGCAATTTAGGAACTTAACAAAATCCTGTCTCAAAAATTTAAAAATATAAACACATGGCTGGCTGGGGTTGTACATCAGCACAATGGCTCTGGGTTCAATTTCCAGTACCATAAAAAGAAAACATCTTTAAAAAGGAAGGAAGGAGATCTATACCTAAATTATCTGATCAAAAGTCTATAAAACATTTCTTGGCTAATAAAATGTGAAAATATTGATGAAGTCATCATAATAGGCTAAAAGAAACCCTTCATCATACATCGTCTCAGCCATAAAGTGAAACCATGTTGGTTAAGTTTCACCTGTAAAGTTAGCTTCTTTATGTATTCGTGGGACAGCAGAAACTATGGTCAACTTTGAACTAATAAAATACTCAAATCCTAAATAAACTCTAGAGAAATAGCACTTAGTTTTTTGTCTCTTTTATCAGTGTCCTAAATCTATAATTAGTCTGATAGGCTTAAAAACTGTACTAATGGCCATCAAAGATGGCAATCCTATTTCTCTAGTTCTCTTTTAATCACCACTGACACCATCCAAGTACAGTGTGGAATGAAATTTAGTCCAGGTATCTAAGAACTCCTGATTTGTTGTGCTGCTGTGGCTACAAAATAAAACATGCCAGCAAATAAAATATGAAATAATCCTATATGGCCACAGAGTGAGAACGGGACAAGAGGGCTTTCCTCTTTGTCTGCTATTTGCACCAATCACCAAAGGAATATCATAACCTCTTACTGTGAAATGAATTTTAAGTTTCAGGCAGCAACACTAAGATAAAATTTGGAAATATAGTTAGAGCACTTGCAAGCCTTCTTGGAGACGGGCAAACATATGATGTTTAGTGGTAAAATATAAAGTCATAAATGGGGGAAAAGTAATAAATAAATGGTATTTTATATTTACTTAGAAATTGAATTAAAATACAGCACGTTTAAAATACTGGGCTGAAGGCACTAACCTTTCATCCACCTAGGTGGGCCTGAGAGTCTTGCGGAAGTACAGCCCACTTCGTTTCAGCTCCCGCCTTACCAATCGGATAAGGGTGGAAGTGCAAGGTCTGTCTCAAAACGCATTCCATGTATTGTCCTTTGGTGATGCATTTATGCAAATATCACCAGGCTTTACAGAGAAATAAGCACACCTCGTTTAAATGAAGAAGAGTAACACAAACGAAAAAATCCAAAAGATCTTGGGAAAGTTGTAAATTGTGAGAAAATATGTTACAATACAGATAAGGCCTTTCAGTGTGCATCTAGCCAGAAAAGCAATTGCATTTTTGTTTCTAGGGAAAAATATAATTTTAATGATTCATTTAAATGATGGTGACCTGCCCACCCAGAAGCTGCTTCTCCTTCCTTCCAATTTATCTGTAGATGAAAATATGCATTACATATTGCCACACAGCTGTCACTCTCTACTTGGCAGGAAAATTGAAGCTATGATAGCACATATTGCTTATTACGCTAAAAGCTGAAAACAAGTACTTAACTCGGTACATGTCAAATACAATTTTTAAAAAACTCACAACAAATGAACACCATAATAATAGATCTTGAAAACTCAATTTACAGGATATACTTTAAAACATACAAAGAAGATATTCATGAATAAAAAACATTTTTTCATATAAAAATTCCATCTTTGTAAATGGATTACTGTTGCTGTCGAAAATAACCTGTAGGTGTGTATATGATGAAAACCTCAGGCTGAAAAATCAGAGCCTTAATTTGGCTGAGCTGGGAATAGTGTTCACTGAGAGCTGCACATGCTGTACTGAAGCTCAGCTTACTCTTTCTACCTCATTGCGTCATCTCACCCTCGTTAATTTGTGGGCGATGGGCGGGTGAAGAAGAGAGGAAGCTACTTACTAGGTGGTAACGTTTTCATATCAAAAGCGTCTCCAAATCTTTTGCCTAAAGGCTTCCAGTAATAAAATTTCCAGGAAAAACAATGTCTTCTTGACTACCATATTTGTTTAAGTGTATGTTATAAGCATATGTTTTGCAGTGCTTCCTGCCAATTATGACATCACAGTCTAATATCAATAAGATTATAAGCCAGGTGCATTATCTCTGCATTCCAATTTCCTCTTCATTAAAAGCAAGGACTTTATAGTGATAACCTACTATTTCTGGGTTTCTAAAATAAGCAGCAAGAACAATGATAAAAGAATTCTAGAATGATATGGTTTGACAAAGGAAATACTTTTTAAAAAGGAAATGTCAGACACAATGATTAGTGTAGTTTAATTCCTTATCATGTAACAATAGGCTTGTATGTGAAACTGCTCCTAAAAGAGGGCTGTGCAAATAAGTTTTCAGCAGGGAAGTTCTTTGGTTAGATATTTACTGTGTATAATTTATGCCTGTCTGCATCCTCATTGTAAAATTTAGTCTTTTTTTATGCTATGAATGACATTATCTCATCATTTTGGGCTAGATAAGGTTAAAATGCAATGGCTAGGGGGCTGGGGATATAGCTCAGTGGAATAAGCGCTTGCTTAGCAAGCGCAGGGTCCTGAGTTCGATCCCCAGTACCGCAAAAAAAAACAACAACAACAACAACAACAACAAAAAACTGCATATATTTTTTAAAAAATGCAATGGCTATACAAAGTATCTAAATCATAGAATTCAAGAGTTTTTAAGTTATTTTATGTGGGGTGCATGCCTTTAAATGCAGCACTGTGGGAAATTGAGACAGAGGGGTACCAGCCAGCCCAGCCTCTGCATTTTAGTAATATAGACAGACCCTTTCTCAAAAAGTAAAAACTATAGGAGGGTGGGGGATGTAGCACAAGCATGGGTCCTAGTGATACAAGTGAAATAAATGCAACTCCCAACCTGTGAGGTGTCAGATATGCTGACTTCATGTTCTCCAATACTGAAGAGTGAATTTTAAGGGACAATGTAGGTTAAGAGTGGGAAATATTTACTGAAGGGGGAGAGATAAATCTCCTAAGCAAACAGGAGTGGTCTTGAGTGGGTTGCCACAGACCCCACTTTATAGAGGAAGTTTTATAGAACAAAATCAGGAGGTGAGAGCAAAATCACAATTTGGGCAAGAATCTTCTCAAGGTGGGCACAATGTGGGACAAAACTATGATCAACCAACGAGATCACAAATTTAGTTGCGGCGATAATATTGCTTCAATAGGGAAGCAAGTCCCACAACAAGTGTATCCGGAAAGAACAAGGCCTTTTTAAAGGAAAAGACAAATCAGGGGTCCCAACCACCTTTTGGGGTGACTGAGGTTAGTGTTAATTTATTGTTTAACCCTCCAGGAGGCAGGTAAACCTGGTCATTTTGTCCTTATCGGGAGGCCTGGCCTCCAGCATATGAACCTCTGGCCACAGTTGTAATGTGCTTTCGTTCTCTGTATTGACTTCCTCAAGGGCCTAGTCCTATGTCACCGCCTATAACATTTTTTTTTGCCTATAACATTTTCATCTAACTTAGCTGTCTATAGTTCTGGGTGTAACTCCTAGTGCCACAAATTTTTTAAAGTTATTTTGTCCTTTACTATTCCAAGTGGTAAGAAATAGAATAAAAACATTTCAATGTTCCTTAATATATCTTAGTGTCATTTCCATTGTGCAAACATTTCTTCACATAATGCCTTCTGTGCCCCTACAGTCTCAGTGATTACTTTGGTTGGAATGGGTAAGTTGCTGTCTGATCACCTCTGTCCTTAGATCATTATCTTTAAGGATTTGACTGATCATAACTTTTTGTCTGCCCTCCACTAAATTGTGAGCTTCATTAAGGTCAGGAGCATTTGTCCACCCAGTTTACTGCTATCAGCACCTGGCGCAGTACCTTGCCCTTAGACAATAAATATCCTGCAGTTAATGAGTAAATGCACATCTTGACATCTTCATTTCCAAAGTCTGCCTTATGATTTCCCCCTTAGACTCTTTCTCCTTGCACATGAGCAAAAGTCAAACCAAAACTCTGTTATTTTATAAAAGCTGAAAGTTAGTTATGCTTAGTATCTTTGCTTTTTTCCTTCAAGTAATAGCATTATTGACAGTCACTATTCCAAGTCCCTTTAAAATATAGCTTGAAAGTGTTCATGAAGCTGTACATTTGAAGCCCTAGTGCAGCTGTCCTCTCCCTGAAAGGGGAGTTCTGTTTGGTTTAGTTCAACTTTGCTGACCTAGGCACTTAACAGATACTTTCTCCTAATGTAATTTACAAATGTGCACATACCTTTCCTTATGCTTAAATATTTTTTACGGTAAATCTGAGGCAAGTGTGTCTATGTGGAGCTGAACTGCAACAGTCCCATTTACATATTTGACCAGGCAGCAGTCTGTGAAAGAACTCACTTAGAAAAAGTGAGTATTGCATAATTTTTACTGAGAACAAATGCTCAGAGCTGCTCATTCATCCAACAAATATTCACATCCAAATCAAATAAATCCTGGTTCTTATTTTCAAGCATCTTAATTCCTAAGAGAAAAAGCTCTGTAATAAATCAAAAGTTACAAAGTGTTGAAAGAATCCGACATCACCATCCTGATTCAAGCAGAGATGACTTTAAATCCCTTCTCCCAGCTATGCTTTTACACCTAATGGGTCAGTATGGAAAAGTAAGCACAGTTACACCCTATAATTCCCAGTCATTGTTCAGCCCTGTTGTTGACAAACAATACACAACTCCTTGTACATTTGAAGTCTGGTCACAGGGATAAAGCCACAACTCCTTTGTACTGACACTCCCCTCCCACCGAATTTCCCATAGTGACTCTTTCCTTCCACAGCACCCTTTTGTGCTCAAGACCCTATGAGGACCTTACAACCTGTGCAGGAGTCAGCTGGTCTTGTCTAGTGCCAGAGCTGTTCCTCTCAGATTTGCTGTGAAGTAAACCCATCCTGTTGAGCTTCTATTCCTGCTTTTTCCTTTTGTCCTAACAAGCATTCCATAAATAATAGAAAAAAGGTGATTAGGAGTATGGCCTATTTGTTAACTATAACTCTAGTTGCTTTCTGATCAGCTGGATAGTTTTATAACGTCACTGGAACAAGTTCTACATTTGATATCTGCCATAACCTCGAACATCACATATGATACCAGAGCAAGACAGAAGGAAATTGACTGCAATATTGCAGCTGTAAAAAAGATCTTCAAATCAGACATCCCCTAGCTTGCAACAGAAGAAAAGCACTATATTCAAAAATTAGAGTACTTTAGAAGATAGAAAAATTTCTCCTTATATTCTCTTAATCAGTAGTTTCTGCCAGAGATATACAGTTTAGGAAAATTATTATTTTGTTTTCCTTTTTCTCTTGCCTTTCTTTTTTATTATTTTATTTTTTAAAAGTAAAAGAACAGAATCATTAACAGACACAAAGTAGCACAAGAACAGTACAATCAAAACTGAATTGTAGACAGTGACAGGGAATTAACAATGGTTGCTGTATTACATATTGATAACTTCAAAGTGTATGCTTAGGTAAACACATATAGATATACAAGATTGATCAAACAATGAATCATTAACTATTCCTTACAATAAAGTGACATAAGACAATACTGGAACCATGTTAGCCATCCTGCATATACATACATACATACATACATACATACATACATACATAGGTATCCCTTTCTTCCTTAGGGAAATTATTGAAATATTAGTCTTTTCATCTCTTAGATCTCCTAAGTCTACAATGTCATATAATGAAGCATTAAATACATATGCTACATAAAACATTATGTTCTTTTCCATGAATTCTTTCTTTATTGGCAATGTAACCATATATTTTTTAAAGTAGGCACATAGCATCTATCCAGGCAATAAAGTTTGTGCCACTCAGGAACCCCATTCACTGCCATGTCTTGTCTAACGCCTCACCAGAGTTGGAGTGAATAAAGTCTACAAATATCAATGGTTCATGCTGACTAAGATATTTTGGCATCTATCCATTGATTTTTAAATGGGAACACTTGCTATCGTTTGGTTTCAGCTATTGATAGTAACCAGCATATTGTTTTCATGTGTCCCTGTTCCTGCTGAGCCCTCCACCGACTTTCCACTAACACTCCTTTCCTACCACTTCCTGTGGTGAGTAACACCACGGCAGATTTTACCTAGCATGCAATTTACCTAGTTCTGCGCTGCATGACATGAGCAGTGCCAGCTAGAATTACAAAGGTTTCAGAGGCAAGAAAAAGTATCCTGCTATGTTTTAAATGAGGTCAAATTTAGTGAAGGAAACAGAGGTCTCTCATGTACAATGACAGCTCTGGCACTTAGAAAAGTATCATGTAGCTTTATTTGAAAACCCAAGAATATCAGCTTAAAAATAAAATGTTTAAAGTATACAACACATAATTTTACTTTAAAAGAAATGACCTAATGGTAACTAGAATGAGACCCTTAGACTAAAAGAATTTAAAATTGATTTCAATGAATAAAACAGAGAAAGATAAAGAGCAAGAGAACGTAGCAATCACTGAATGATAATACTGTAGTACATGCTATATTTACTCTCTAGACACTCAATCTTCTTAATCCATCAGAATCAAGAAAATCCTCATGAGGAATACGGACATGACCTGGAGCCTGAATCACTTGATATGTGTGTTCTAGAGCAGTAGCAGTATGATAAACAACATGTAAACAAGAGTTAGTGCAATTTGTATGTGGAATAAGCTTATGATTCAGTTGATTTGAATTTGTAGAAATCTTGAGTACTTTCTGAGTAATACTGGATAAACTAAGGTAGGTTAGTAGCTCTTCAATATAATGAGCTGCTTAGTATCAAGATAGCAATAATAGTTAAACACTAATATTTAGTTTCATCTTTAAACTTTTCCATGCTTACTTGAGGCAAAGGCTTGTTTGATTTTAAAACTCATATTTAGATAAAATTCTAACTTAGGTGAACCAAATTAAAAACCTCTTGGAGTAAGAAAAGAAAAATAGACTATATTATTTTTTATTTTTAATATAATTTATGAAAGATAAAGGGAAATGATAACACATATGTGACATCAGATATTCATGGATATATAAGCTTGTAGTAACTTTATGAACATAACTGGAAATATGTACCCTTTTAACATATTACTGAGTCTCTTATATGTCAAGGTCTAGGCAAAAATATTCTTGCCTAAATGTTGCCACAAACCATTCCCACCTGGCTTAATAGCTTAAATTAACAACCACTTGATAGAATTTCATGGTTCCATCAGTCAGGGACATGGTTAGGCCTCAGCTGAGCAACGCTTGCTCCACGGAGCCTTGCCTGAGTTACTATGTGATAGCTGCCACGGGCGGGCCTGGCTGTGGGATCTGAAAGTGCTTCACTCACATGTCTAAAGTTCTGCTGTTGGTGAAAGGCAGAATGGATTCAGCTGAAAGTGCTGAATTACCTGGAGGTAGCCTTGCAGCAGAGTTCAGAGGGTATGAAAGGCTCTTGTATGGTGACTCAGCGCCCCTAGGGAATGCAAAGCCAGAAGAATTGCAGGTGCAGTGAGCACAGCATCTGATGACCTAACCAAGAGGTCACAGATGCCACTGCTGACACATTTCACTGATCAAGAAATCTGACAGAACAAACAAGAAAGGTGAGGAGTTAAAATGGAGAGAGAATATATCCTCACAAATTGCAAGAGTGAGATCTAGAGGGGTTAAGCTATTTGTGAAGAACAGTCCTAATATACAGCTGCGCCTGAATGCATTGCATGACACTGCAACAAAAATAAAATTGACATGTAAGTACCATACAAGAAGTGGCCAAACTGCATGGTGAATATTTAAATTTAAATATTTATTACAATAAAAGACATGGGGCCCATGATCCCCTCAAAATACTCCCTGTACTTGGACAAACGCACCCCATCTTTCTTGTCACTTTCTCAAGCAGTCCTCGAAGGCTTCCTGAGTGTGTTTACAAGGTGTGAGCAGTTATGCTGAGCATGCTGCTGCCTCATGCCAATCAACGGAGAGACGGCCGTGAAAACAGTGATGTCCAAATACTTACACATCAGCAGTTCCTTTCACAGAAGAGATACCAGCAGTACAAGTCTCCTAGCTATACACATACATATACTTTTCTCTTCCTTCTTTGTCCTCTCCCCTCCTTCATCACAGTTGCTCCTTCCTATTTGAGCAGTTTCTTTTCCCTTTCACAGTATCTATTGCACCTTTCAGGTCTTACTTACTCTTTTTGGTTATTACAGTAGGGAGGAAATACAGTGTTTACATATGTGAATCTGATTTATTTCACTTATGAGTATGGTCTTTAGTTGCATCCATTTAACTATAAAAGCCTCTAGTTTATCTTTCTGTATAGCTGAGTAATACTCCATTGTATAAAAATACCATCTTTTTTATCCATTCCTCAGTTAATGGACATTTCTGTTGTTCTCAAGATTTAGGTATTACCCATTACAGATTGTGCTGCTATAACTATGGGTGCACATATCACTGTGGTATGGTGTTTTCAGTTCTTCTGGGAAAATACCCAGGAGGGTAATAGCTGGGTTGAGGGACCTCTGATTCTAGTTTACTGAGGAATCTCCAGACTGATTTACATAGTGATTGCACTAGTCTACACTCCCAGCAGCAGTGGTGAAGAGTTCCTTCTCCACACAGCCCCTCCAGCATTTGTTATGGTTTGATTTCTTGATAGTATTTGATTTTTTCTTCACTGTTGTTGTTTTGTTAGTTTTTTAACTTTACAATAAAAAAATGCATTGCGATGTGTCCTCATCCACCTTATTCATGGGATCTGGTTTAATGAAACTTTGGATTCTTCCTCAAAGTCAAAGAAGTATGAAAGCTAAAATTCTGAACTGATTCAGGATGTAAAGGCAGCTATAACAACGCAAGACATGAAGATGAGTGTAAGAACCACTGTGGAAAGTGGCCAGAATGACGGGACAGTTTTTTGGAAACGGAGAGGAGGTTTGAGGGTGAGTGCTGGCGATGCACCTTTTACCGTAACACTTTAAAAAATTCATCACGAACTGTATGTTTCAATCCTACCTTTTATTTACTTAATCTTTTGCAATAATCTCAGGAAAATAAAGTTTTGTCAGCTTATTTTTATCCCTTTTTGAAACGCTAAATTTATTTTAAAAGGCATACTGCTGTACAGAAATTACAATTCTAACAGAAAACAAACATCAAAAAAATAATGTCCACTTAGACTTTTCTAAGGAGAACTCTAAAAAGAAAGCTGCATCTGCAAGAAGCAGCTCAGCAATGCCTTGATCTTCTCCCAACACTGGGCTCTGGGAAGGGGGCTGGGGTCTTTCCTGGGGGCAAAACCTGTGCATGAATTAGGACAGGAGCTTCAAGTGGACATTTAGAAAGACACGTACTGAACTGTGGGGGTTCTCCACACACTCCCAACAAAGTAATAACACTCATTCCAACATGTACTAGAACTTATTTGGAAATAAAATATTGACAGTCACTTGAAAAATATGCAGTAGGCACATACATTCATGAACAAAACTTGGAAAGGAAGCAATGTATTATGGGGACATACATTTTGTTCTTGACTCTGTGTTCACTAAGGGTGACATTTTTGTAACAATTGTCAGTGTCTCGGAATCTTCCCTTGTAAAATAAAGATACATACAACATTCATGACTATCTCTTGATATGTTCTAATTAGTTCATTTTTTAATATCTTACTATCATATTCATTTTTTGCATTTCTATATTTAGGAATAAAGAATTTGTGTCTAAAATTTACTGTTAAAGTTTGAATTGACAGAAAATACCACTATGACAATTCACTCACCACAATTAGGAACTAAATCAGAGAAAGTGGACCCTTAATATGCTGAAAATATGAATTATAGTACTTTATGAGATGATTTTACATTCACAGGTATATCACATCATTACCAAATATAAACTATACACTATATTAATTATTTATATGTCATTTGGTAATAGAAATGATGTTTTAATAATTTACCTTCTTTGCATTTCTGGCTATTTTAAAACCATACTTCCTTCTCCAAATCAATATTCATGGAGAGGTTCATACTGGGATAAAATATGGAAGAAAAATTACAAACTCCATAGTGCTGTATATGTCATCCATATATATTGTGTGGCTTGATCTGTAGATAACTATTTGCATATTTTATTTTTATAATTGAAATATAAAATTAAATTTTCAAGTAGGAAAATGCTTCTACTCATTAACTTCTTGTTTTCTCATCCTTACTCTATACACTTGCTATGGCCATCGCAATGGTGTCCCCACAAGTTAGGGTATTCTGTAGTGACTTGTAACTTACCACCTATAAAAATATGCATATACTCTCTGGGGAGACTTATTTATTCTTTTTTTTTTTTTTTTTGAGACTTATTTATTCTTAATTTTCTCAAACTTCCAATTTTTTGTGAACCTCAGATATGTCTGTCAATATGGAACTATAGCTATAGTAAAACTCAAAAATCTCATTAGTTTAATACACTACAGGGTTACTTTTTGTTCAATTCTTACATAGAGATATTTAGCAATAGAATTCTGTTTCCTGGGGTCACTTAAGAATGTAGGCTACTCCTATTCTTATGCTTCTCTAGAGCACAAGGGATTGGAGTCCTTTACGTAGTTTCAAAAGGTCTGAGGCGAAAGATGGGACAGAGTTTGCTGATGATAAGGAACAGCCTTCTAATGATCCAGGCCTGAAATAGGTGTATATTGTTTTACTTGATGATCCAGTGGCCAGCTATAAATAACACGAACCATCCAAGTGCAAGTGTTGTTGGAAAATTGTATCCAAAGGGATGGGAAAAGGGAAAGGAGGGGTGTGTGTTGAACATACAGTGTTGTTTCTGACACAGTACACTACCAGTGTAGATGTGGTTTTAAGAAATATTTACTCTCATAGATGAACTGTCTATGGGAAAAATTGTACATTTGGAAATACAATAACAACTTTTATGCCATTTTAAATAGATTTCTGACAAACTCACTTCTCTTTAATTTATTTTTAAAATAAAGAAAACATTAATAGATATCCATTTAAAACTAGCATAAGAACAATACAAACAATACAGATGTGAAGACAAAGTGGTAGGAAACTAACAATGGTTATTTTATTATGTATTGATATCTTCAAAGTGGTTTCTTAGGAAAACAAATAGAGACATGCAATAGTGATCAAGTGAGTAATCATTAACTCTTCCTTTCAGGAAAGCAATAGAAGACAGTAGTACAACTGTTAGCTATCCTGTATATACATATATATATGACTTCCCCTTCTTTCCCTTCTCCTTTCCCACACACCAGTTGCCCCTTACTTTTGAGCATTTTCCTTTCATTTCACAATGTCTATCATACCTCCTAGTTTTTATTCACTTTTTCAGGTTCTTACCACTAGTGAGGCAATATGTTGCTTACACATGGAGGTCTTGTTTATTTCACTTATGAGTATGGTCTGTAGTTGTGACCATTTACCTATAAAAGCCTTGAGTTTATCTTTCTTTATAGCTGAGTAATATTCCATTATATAAAAGTACCACAATTATTTTACCCAATCTTCAGTGGATGAACACTTGCATTGTTTCCACAATTTAGCAATTACAAATTGTGCCGCTATGAACATAGGTGCACATATATCACTGTGATATGATGTTTTCAGATCTTCTGGGAAAAGAAGATCTGGTGGTTTGTGTTATTTATATCTGGCCACCCAGAAGGGGAATAGCTGTGTTGAATGGGACCTCCAGACCCAGAGAATCTACAAACTGATTTCCACAGTGGTTTCACCAATCTGCATTCCCACCAGCAGTGGAGAAGAGTTCCTATTTCTCCACAGCCTCACAAGTATTTGTTATTGGTTGATTTCTTTAATGCTACCCATTCTTATTGGGATGAGGTGAAATCTCAGTGTTGTTTTAATTTGTAGTTTCTCAAATGACTAATGATGTTGAACATTTTCTCATATATTTATTTGCCATTTGCATCTCTTTATCTGAGAAGTATGCATTCATCTCAGCTGCCCATTTTTGGATTGGGTCTTTGAATTCAGAGGGGCTGACTTTTTTACTTCTTTATATGTTCTAGATAAAAGACCTTTGTCCGAGGGACAGTCAGCTAAAATTTTCCCCCAACTTGTGGGTTTTATTTTTACTCTGCTGGTGATTTCGTTAGATGTACAGAAACTTCTCTGTAGGATGAGATCCCAGTCATTCATTCTTTGAAGTATTTCACGGCCAGTTTGGTTTTTGTTCATGAACTCTCTGCCTATCTCTACGTCTTCAAGGTATTTACCTACTTTCTCTTCCAATAGATTTAGTGTTTCTGTTTTAATATTGAGATCTGTGGTCTGTTTTGACTTGAGTTTGGTGCATGGTGACAAACTTGGGTCTATTTTCAGTCTTTGGCAGGTGGCAAACCAATTTTTCCAGCACCATTTATTAAAGAGGCTATCTTTCTTCCAGTGAGTTTGTTTGGCCCCTTTATCAAAGATTAGTTGGCTGAGCATGTTTGTGTTTGTATCTCTGTCTTCCGGCCTATTCCATTGAACTTCTGGTCTGTTTTTAGCCACTACCATGTTGATTTTATTGCAGTAGCTTTCTAGTAAAACTTCAGGTCAGGGACTGTAATTACACCTGACTTGTCCTTGTTGCCGAGGATTGCATTTGCTATTCTGGGTCTCTTCTGGTTCCAGATGAATTTAAGGAATGTTTTCTGTAGATCCGTGAGGTATACTAATGGTAGTTTAATGGAAATTTCATTGACTCTGTAAAATAATTTTGGTAGTATGGTCATTTTCACAATGTTGGTTCTTCCTATCCATGAGCAAGGAATATTTTTCCATTTAATGAAATCCTCTTCAATCTATCTTTTTCAGAGTACTGTAGTTTTCACTGAATAATCTTTCACTTTGTTTGTTAGATTGATTCATAAATATTTCAATGTCTTGGGTACTATTGTGAAAGGTATGGATCCCTTAATTTCTCTCTCAGTCTGTTTGTTGTTTGTGTATAGCAATGCGATTGATTTTGGGGTGTTGACTTTGTATCCAGCTACACTGCTGAATTTGTCAATTAATTCAAGGAGCCTTCTTGTGAAATTTTTGGGGTTTTCCATGCAAAGTGTGTCATCTGCAAATAGTGATGATTTTACTTCCTTTCCTATCCTTATTCCTTTTATTTCTGTTTTATCTAATTGCTCTGGCTAGTGCTTCAAGAACTATGTGGAATGGGAGTGGTGACAGCAGACATCCTTGTCTTGTTCCTGATTTTAATGTAAAAATTTTCAGTTTTTGTCCCTTTAGTATGATGTTGGCTGATGTTTTGTCAGAGATGGCTTTGATCAGGTTGAGGTAAAGGCCATGTATTCCTATTTATTGTAGAGTTTTTATCATGAATGCATGTTGGACTTCGTCAAAAGCTTTTCCTGCATCTATTGAGATGATCATATGGTTTTTGTCTTTGGCTGTATTGATGTGGTGTATAACATGAATTGATTTGCTAATATTGACCCATTCCAGTATTCCTGGAATGAATCTGACTTGGTCATGGTCTATGATTTACTTGATTATTTGCTACATTCTATTTGCTAGTATTTTATTGAGTATGTTTGCATCTATATTCCTTAGGAAGATTGATCTGTAGGTCTGTTTCTTGGTTGAGTCTTTCTCTGGTTTTGGTATCAATATAATACTTGCCTCCAGAAATGTGTTAGGGAGAATTGCTTCCCTTTCGATTTCATTGTAGAGTTTGAGAAGTGTTGGAAGTAAGTGTTCTCTGAATTTCTTGTAAAATTCTGCTGTGCCTCCATCAGGGCCTGGGCTTTTCTTTCTCAATAAGTTTTTAATCACATTTTAAATCTCGTTAATTGATACTGTGTTGTTCAGGATTTTTATATCTTCTTGACTCAGTCTTGGCAATTTGTACATATCTAGGAACCTGTCCTTTTCTTCTGAGTTTCCTCTCCTATGGGAGTAAAGATTTTCAAAGTAGGAATTAATGATCTGAATTGCTGTAGAATCTGTAGTAATTTCATCCTTTTCATGCCTTATTGCATAAATTTGAATTCTTTCCTTTCTTTTTTTGATAAGGTTGGTTGGGGTTTATCAATTTTATTTATTCTTTCAAAGAACCAACTCTTTGATTCATTTATTTTTTGTAGGGTTTCCTTCATTTCAATTGCATTAATTTCTGCTCTCATCTTTATAGTCTTCTCCCTACTTTGGGCTTTGGGTTTGACTTGCTCTTTTTCTAAAAGTTTGAGATGCAGCATTAGGTTATTTGTTTCTTCTCTTTCTGTTTTTGTTATGTGTGAGTTCACCATTATAAATTTCCCTCTGTGGACTGCTTTCATTGCATCCCATAGATTCCAGTAAGTTATATTTACATTTTCATTTATTTGTAGGTATTTTTAAATTTCTTCTGTGACCCATTGGTTGTTCAGGAGGTTGTTGTTTGTTTTCTAAGTGTTTATAGAGTGTTTGGAGTTCCTTTTGTTGTTAATTTCCAATTTCATTGCACTGTGGTCAGATAATATGCAGGGGATAATTTCAATTCATTTGCATTTAGGTAGGTATGCTTTATGGGCTAGAATGTGGTCTATTTTAGAGGAAGTCCCATATGCAGGTGAGAAAAATGTGTATTCTGATATTGTCGGGTAGAACACTCTGTATACATCTAATAAGTCCATTTGTTCATAATTTTGGTTCAGATCTTTCTTTGTTGATTTTTTGTCCAGTTGACCTATCTCTTTGTGTCAAAGGGATGTTCAGGTCCCCTATTACAATAGTGTTATTGATTATAAGGGTTTTCATGTCTGTTAAGATTTGTTTTATGTATTTTTATGTTCTGGTATTTCATGCACACATGTTTAGGGTTATTATCACTTCCTCTTGCAGTTTTACCCTAACAAGTATGTAGTGACCTTTATCTCTTTTGATTGTTTTTGGTTTGAAGTTTATATTGTCTGCAAACATAATAGCTACTCCTGCTTTTTTCTGGGTTCCTGTTGCATGGAGGATTGTTTTTCATCCTTTAACTTTTAGTCTATGGATTTCCTTTTGAGCAAAATGTGTTTCCTTTATACAGCATATAGTTGGATTTTGTTTCTTAATCCACTCTGCCAGCCTGTTTCTTTTGACTGGTGAATTAAGGCCATTTACATTAATAGTTATAACTGGTATGTGTTGGCTTATCATTGTCATGTTATTTATTTGCTGTTGGTTTCTTACTTTTTCTACCTGTTTACTGGCTTCCTCTTCTTGAAGGTTCCTTTGTATTGTTGTTCTTGAAATTGCATTCATTTTCTTCTCTGTCTAGAATGCCTTTTAGTACTTTTTAAAGGATGGTTTGGCACTCATGAAGTTCTTCAGTTGCTCTTTGTTGTGGAAATATTTTATTTGTCCATTAAACTTGAAGGATGGTTTTGCAGGTTACATTAGTCTTGGTTGGAAGCTGTTTTGTCTTAGAACCTGTAATACTTTGTTACATGCTCTTCTCGACTGGATGATTTGTTTTGAGAAGTCTGCCACGATTCTGTTGGGCTTTCCTTTATAGGTGATCTGTATCTTTCCTTTATAGGTTATCTGTTCCTTTGCTGTTGATCTGAGATCTTGATTATTACATGTCTAGGTATATTTTTATTGTGGTTATGACTAGTAGGAGTTCTATATGCCTCTTTTGATCTCAGGTTCTGTTCCCATGCTTGGGAAATTTTCTGCTATTATTTCTGCAAATATTCTTCTCATGTCATTGTGTTGCCTCCTGCTGTTTCATTGACTCCTATTAGTATGACATTATTTCTCTTTGCCTCATCTTAAAGCTGTTGAATTGATTTTTCCTGGATCTTTGTTGATGTTAAGAGATCCTTCCTTTCATGATCACTAGCTGCCATGCCATCTTTAAGATCTAAAATTCTCTCTTCAGCCTCGTTCAGGGGGATCTGCAAGCTTTCAGTGGAAGTTTTGATTTCCCGGAAATCCCTTGAGTCTGTTTCATGTGTTCTAATTCATACTTATGTTGCTCACATAATGTTTCCATCCATTGTTTACGATTGTGTATTTGCTTTTATATGTTTTTTCTCTAGATGTGCGGAGCATTTCTTTCATTACCATGGTCATTTCATTTTTTACCTGAGAGATTATTTGTGATCTGATCTCTTCTATGGCCTGATGGAGTTGTTTCTTTATTTGCATTGCAATCATTTCCACAATTTGAGATGTTTGTTTACTAAGTTCTCCTATGTCGATGTCTCCTGGACTTGTTCTGAGTGGGATGGAGTTCTGAGATTGCGTTTTTAGCCCTTTGTCTTGTCATGTTTGATGCCAGAGGCAGAACTCTCAGTCTCCCTCTTCTCTGGCAGTTCAGCAAAGGTCAGTAGTGGCCCTAGTTTTCCTGGTGGTCAGGCCTGCCTGTCAGCATCGACTGATATGTGCTGGTTAGGATGAGTTCTTCCAGTAGATGGTGAAATGTACCTAGTTCTCCGAGGTCTCAGACATGAACTGTGAGGTCAGTAGATGGCAGATGACCTGGTCCAGTGACCCCTCACAGTTCAGGGCACATGTATGACCTAGAATCCTGTGACCCTAGGCAGTTCAGTATACTTGCAAAACCCAGACATGACCTGTAGAGTCAACATTTTGTGGATCACCTGATTCTGTCTCTCCAGTCAGTTTAGGTCACACACTGGAGCCAGATGCAGGCTGCACAAACAGCAATCACAGACTGCCTGTGTGTGCGACCTCCAGGAGGGCAGCACACAAGTCTCAGTTCTTAATTTTAGAGTCAAATAATTGCTTAGTATTTTAAATAATAAAGTATTTTCTAATTAAAATTCATGACATCAACAGGAAAAGTAGTGTTTAAATTTTATTTTGGCAAAGTATGATGAGAAAGTTCTGCATCAATCTGCTGAAAATACTAGATACCAAAGCTGTGATTAAAAATAAGGAAGCTTAAACTAAATTAATGAATATACATGTTGACTTTCAGCTTCAATTCACTAGAATAATTACTTAACATTAACATATCACCAAGCCACTAATCAACAGTTTAAAGTCTCAGGTCATTGACTACTTCCACAAATATATTTTTGAAAAATTTTATTATTACACAGCCTTCTGCACAATTTCTGCCCATATTGTTACTTGCTTAATTGAATAGAATCTCATAAACTCTTACAGAATGTTTTTCTCAATGTTAATTTTATCATTATTTTAATGAGAATATAATAAAACAACACTCTGATAGTAATAATGGCAGCAGAAGCCACCAGTTTGTTAGTGATCATGAAGCAGCAGCAAACACATTCATCCTTGGTAGACTGAACAGGACAACATTTCTCTCTCTTTTCCTGATAGACGGAGAGAGCTGTAGCTGTGTAAATTATGATGAAGAACACACTACATGCCAGGTGCCACCTTCTTGATTTTCAGTTTTACAATAATAATTTATTTTTTCCTTATTACCTGGCTTCTTTATCATTATGGTTCTAGAAATGGTTTTGGATATCCAAATACTGTGTTCTCTGTAATTTAGGCACAGATATTTCACACAATATACTCTAACATGATATATATCTTAGCTCTATGATATCAACTAATTCACATTTTAAATTTGCTCAAACTTCTCTGTTTTAATTTATCTTCACATACTTTGCCTGGAATTGTTTTGCTTTTCCCATAAATTGTGCTACCTACCCAAATTGAAAACATAAGAAAGTTATGCAAAAAAGCAAAGACTTTTAAGTAAGCCTATAAATTAAAAGCTAAACTATCAATTTAATTTTATTATTTGTAAAGTCTTAAAATGAGAAGAAACCCAAATAACTTTAAATAATCAGGTGCAAGACATAAGTGCATTTCTTAGCTATTTTAAAGGTCTGGAATAAATGCCTTATGAGAGCATGAACCCAGGAACTGGACCTAGTTTGACCCCTGGCTGCAGCACGTGTTAGCTATGTGACCTTGTTTCCCTGTACTACGTTCTTACCTACACAATGAGGACCTTAGTGATGTCGCTTCAATGCGGTTCAAGAGGTGTGGTTTTTCTAGTAAAGCACTCGAGTGCTTGATGTACTGTGAACAGTATTGTCTCCAAACTTCATAACATGAGTTTTCTAATTCAAATTTCTATACTAATGTTCACTTGTGACCATGTTTGCAAATTTTTAACTTAAAAGAACCAGAAACGTGGTATCATTGACGGCATTACTTACATCAATATTCACATCCACACACGTGATTTAACCACCACCTACTTTGAGTTTTCTTCTTGGATATATTAGCTGTATACATCCTTTTGATGTATCTGCTGTATGATTAAAATACCAGTAAGTATTTGTCACGTTAAATCTTTTACCTCATTGATTACTAAAAAAATTTACATTACCTTTATGGACACAGGACTAACATAGGACATAAAATATGGGCTCTAGCTTGGCCTGTAGGATCTTTCAGTCTGACAGTGAGGACATAGATTTTTGTCACATAACTATTATATAAAGCTATATAGAGAAACTGTTGCATGATGACTTTATAATTTAAAAAGCATAGCAAGATTATATTTTCATTGAGACAGACTTTTAGTTATAACTTATTTTCAACATCCACAATACTTTTTGTTTTTAAATTCAATGCTTTCAATGTAAAATCATTTTTTAAATTGGTATATCTTTTTAATTCTGAAAAAGTCATAATAACTCCATAATTTGTTATGTTTGTTTGCTTTGACTGCCAGAAAGCCAAGTACAACTATGACTGTATTATTATGACTCTCAAGCTCCTTACCTCATGGCAGTCATGAGCAGAGGATATTAATGATGCCACCTGGGAAAGCCAAGGATGTAGCTGAGGAACTCCTCCAGGGAGAAATCCACTGGGTTATACACATATCTTCCAACAGCAATCAGTTATAATGCCTCTGTGATCCACTCAACATCCAAAGGTCCTGTCTATGATCACATGAGGTTTTTGTGGGACATCTGTATATAAACCATAACTTTCTACCTGTGAAACCATAAAGACTCATGCCTAGCTCTTCATACAAATGGATTTATTCCATCTCTAAGAGTTGCCAGAGTTGTAATGGTCCCAGCATTGTTGTAAAGTCGAAAGTCTCCTGAGACTTATGTCAAACTCTTAGCAATGTGTCCATATAAAAATCAAAAGAAAGTTAAACACTGCCAAAATAAAATGCCACAGAGTAAACATTCTCATTCCAAAAGGGAGGAACAGGTAGATAGCAATGGGATCAAAGCGAAACTGAAACACAACAGGGCAAACATTAAATCCTATAGCTTCAAGTACCGCACCCAAAGAAAGTGGTGGTGAGATGCAAATTTCTAAGAGTTTGGTGGGCCCCAAGGCATCACTGGTGGTTGCATGTCTCATGCCTTCTTTCTTGGACTGGCTTTGGTCACTCCTTATGGCTTTTCTCAGACATCCCTTGTTCTTTGCTTCTCCTATTTTCTGGGATCTCCACCTACTTTTGGCTTGACTCTCACAGCTAGATATACTGCCCTTTCAGGAAAACACTGCCTGACCTCACAGGATTTCTTCTCAAATCTGAGTGGAAGCTTCACTGACAACCAACTCTTGTATTATGCAAGCCCATAAGACTTGGATGATGTCAAAGTCTGCTGTCAACTAAAGCCATAACCATGCCTCCTTGAATCATGGATACAGAAGCCTCCATGTGCCACGTTGGCTGAACACTGGCAAGCTGGGGAACCAGTCCCTCAATAGGTCATTCTCTAGAATGCACTTTTGGAGAAAAGTACCTGAGGCTTTCTTTCCAAATCAGTCTTTCACTTCTGCAACTTTGAGTCTTGGAAGGGTAGGGTCTTGATGGTTCCTGTGAAGCCCAAAAGGTGTCTTTCCTATTGCCCTGACCCAACTTACCTGACTTTGCTCTCTCTCTCTCTTTTTTAGCTTTTCAATTTTTTGGTGCTGAGGACTGAACCCAGGGCCTCCTGCTTCCTAGGCAAGTGTTCCACCACTCAGCCAAGTCCCCAGACCCTCAGCTTCTTTTTAATGGTGCCTTTTTTGGTAACCAAGCTCTCCTCTGTTCCAACTTTACAGGCCCCAACTCTTGCTTCTCAAAGTAGATCTTTCTAAAAGCAGCAACAACACCTATGCCATAACCTGAATACTGGGCTGTGTTAAAATTCCCTCCACCAGATGAATTAGTTTAGCACTCCTAATCCATTCCCTAGAAACTCTCAGGACATGACTACAAGTAGACACATTTTCTGACAGAGCAAAACAAGCATGGCCTGGAATCCAATTGTCAATAGAATCCTCATTTCCAATTGAAATTTCTTTTTTTTTTTTTAATTTTAAAAGTAAAAGCACAAAAACATATTAACAAACAGACACAAAGTAGCATAAGAAATAGTACAATCAAAACTTATTTACAGACAATGTGACATGGACTCAACAATGGTTGTTGCTTTACCTACTGATATCTTCGAAGTGTATATTCATGAACACAGATACAGGCATGCGAACTTGGTCAAACAATCTCAACAACAACAACAACAAAAAAGAAACCGGAAAGCATTGACAAAGAGACACAAAATAGTACAATAACAGTATGATCAGAATTGAATTATAGACAAAGCAACAGAAAACCAACAGTAGTTGCTTTGCAAATTGATATCTTCAAAGTGTGTGCTCAGGATAACACATACAGACATATAAGATTGATCGAATAACCTGTCATCAACTATCCCTTAGCATTAAGTGATATAATACAGTAGTAGAACCGTGTTAGCCCTCCTGCACATATGTATATAGATATATACATACATACATTTTTGCCTGTTTCTTTTCTCCTTTCCGTCGTCCCATCTGTTCTTTGCTTTTGAACAGATTTCCTTCATGTCTCTTAGTTTATATTCCCACCCTCAGGTTCTTACACCAGTGATACAATACATTGCCTGCTCATGTACCACTGATTTCAAACTACAGTACTCTGAAAAAGGAAATCGAAGAGGATTTCAATAAATGGAAAAACATACCCTGCTTATGGTTAGGAAGAATTAACATTGTAAAAATGGCCATACTACCAAAATTGTTGTGCAGATTCAATGCAATTCCCATTAAACTACCGTCAGCATACCTCACAGATCTAGAGAAAATATGCCTCAAATTCATCTGGAACCAGAAGAGACCCAGAATAGCAAAAGCAATCCTGGGCAATAAGGACAAGTCAAGTGGAATCACAGTCCCTGACCTGAAATTATACTACAAAGCTACTGTAATAAAATCAACCTGGTACTGGCTAAAAAACAGACCTGAGGATCAATGGAACAGACTGGAAGATGCAACCATAACGAAAAACCCACTCAGCTACCTAATATTTGCCAAAGGGGTCAACCAACCTCACTGGAAAAAAGAAGGCCTGTTTAATAAATGGTGCGGGAAAAACTGGCTTGCCTCTTCCCGAAAACTGAAAATAGACCCCAGTCTATCACCATGCACCAAACTCAGGTCAAAGTGGATCACAGACCTCAACATTAAAACAGAAACTCTAAACCTATTAGAAGAGAAAGTAGGTAAAAATCTTGAAGACATAGGAGTAGGCAGAGAGTTCATGAACAAAAATGAAACTGCAAGGGAAACACTTCAAAGAATCAATAATTGGGACCTCATCCTTCTGAAAAATTTTTGTACATCTAAAGAAATCACCAGCAAAGTAAAAAGAAAACCCACAAATTGGGAAAAAATCCTAGCTGGCTGTCCCTCAGACAAAGGACTGCTATCTAGAACATACAAAGAATTAAAAAACATGTACCTGTCCAAATTCAAAGACCCAATCCTGAAATGGGCAGCTGAGATGAATATACACTTCTCAGATAAAGAAATACAAATGGCAAATAAATATATGAGAAAATGTTCCACATCCTTAGTCATTCGAGAAATGCAAATAAAAACAACACCGAGATTTCATCTCACCCCAGTAAGACTGGCCAGTATGAAAAAATCATCCAGTAACAGATGCTGGCGAGGTTGTGGAGAAATAGGGACTCTATTACACTGCTGGTGGGAATGCAGACTGGTGCAACCACTGTGGAGAGCAGTTTGGAGATTTCTCAGCAAACTAGGTCTAGAGGTTCCATTGAAACCAACTATTCCCCTTCTGGGTATTTTCCCAGAAGATCTGAAAACATCATATCACTCTGATATACGTGCACCCATGTTTATAGCAGCACAATTTGTAATAGCTAAAATGTGGAAGCAACCCAAGTGTCCATCCACAGAAGACTGGATTAAAAAACTGGCATTTTTATATAATGGAATATTATTCAGCTATAAAGAAAGACAGTTTTGGGGACTTTGTAGTCAACTGGAGTCCATACTCCAATTGAAATTTCTTGAGCCTGGTCTTTACAGTGTTCTGAGCTCTGAAAAGAATTTCCACCAAGCTTGGCTTACAGCATTCTAGTGCTTCCCCAGCTGGCATCTCCAAACCTTTCTAATCTCCCCCTAAAAGCCAGTTCCAAAGGCTTCTTCACCACACAGTCAGATAGTGTCACAGCACTGACTTCAGTTCTCTGGTACAAAAATCTGTCTTAGTCAACTTTCCTTGTACTTGGACAAAATATCTGACACCCACAATTTAAGGGAACAGAGACTTATTTTGGCTATTTCTGTCCATACTTGACTGGCTCTAAGGCAAGATGGGGTGGCAGAAAGGGACAGTAGAGGTAAAGCTTCTCACCTCATGGCAGCCAGCAAGCAGAGAAGGAGTTGCCAGGGAGGGAGATATAGGCTCTTGTGCCACAGCCTCAGTGATCTTCCTCTTCTGACCAGGCTCTGTCTTCTAACAGCAATCAGTATAACGCCCTGTATCCCAGCCCCTATTTCCTCTTAGGGCACATAACCTGTGCTAAGACCTCCTAGTAGGCCTTCTCTCTGTAAATTTTTCAACATCTTCCAATAGCACTAGCCTGAGAACTAATTCTTTAACACCATAGGCTTTTGGTGGACAGTCAAAATTTGAACTATAGCATATTTTCTTCAATACATGTGTAAATTTAAATATATAAAGAAACTTAAATTTCCCCTGTATTGTATTAAGCATAATTCAGTTTCAATTTTTAATTAAAATTGACATTTTATTTGAGTGACTTCTCATTAGTGAAACCTTAAAATCCTGTAAGAATCATGTAAAAGAGGCCACAGCTTACCAATGAACTTAGTTTTCAGTTAAAAAAAAAAACAAAACACTGACTTTCTTCCTTCATGTCTCACTGAGAATTAAAATGTCCAGGTCAGCATAATTCATGACAGGTTATATTCTCCTTCTGAGTTATACTCAATGGTTTGGAAAAATCATAAGGCATGAGGTTGAAGGCCAACTACTTTCAGTACTTATGAAGTCAGTAAATTTCATTACTAATCATTACCCTTGAGCATGTTTATGTACTGCCATGAAATGTTCACAGATTGAAAATACATCTATATTTATACACAATAATACACTTCTGATCTACTAGAAATATAGCTTTGCTATGAGAAACTCAGTGCTCAATTGTATACGTGTATATATATATATATATATATTTATACATGTATTTTCTTCCATATATTCACATACATATAACGATCAGCTAATACACCAAGATTAGAAATAACCGTGCTATTTAAAGTCCATCCTTTCCAGTTCGGTAGTCTTAATTACTCCACAGTGAATTGCACATGAGGTCCTCAGGCCTTCATCTTACTCTTTATTCCTAAAGTGGGCCCTCAAGTTCATGGCTCCAGGAATCGTGAGCCATCACATCCATGTTCTCAATATTGTGGGGGAAGAAAAGGACAATTAGGCAAATTCTCTAAGATTAAATAAATTCTGGACCAGCAGAAACACCATTTAGGAACTTGTTACAAAAGCAAATTTTCTCACCCCGGTCCAGGTTTACCGAATCTGAGCTTTAGGGGACAGACCCTACCATTCCGTTTTGTAATGAGGCCTTCAATTAGAGAACCACTGCTGTACAGTTGTATCACCAAAGTATATTCCACTCTTCTTGGTATTTATTGGCTTTTAAGGTGATATTTTTCTCTTATTCAACCTTTATATCTTATACTAATTGTAGGAAAAGTGGATCCTGTCGTTCCCATTTTAAAGCAGGAAAACTGAGACTTCTCACTTAAACATACCTTATGATATCATCTACACCTGTCAGTTGGAGTCTTATCTGGAAATCAAGTTACTTTAGTGAAAGTACTTAATGCTTTTAATTATATCATATTTGTTTATCAGAGGCTAAATCTACTTTTAATACCTCAATATGATACATTTCCTCTTTTCCTGTCCCTCAAAATTTTATTTTCCTGAAAAGTTTCTCCATGAAAAGTTGAAGCCTTTAAGAAGGTAAATACTAAAATATTAGTTTATGTATCCCAATGAGAACGTTACAATTACAAGACTAATCAGAGTGAGACACACCTGACATTTCCCTCTACCTCTTGGATATCTTACGATAGTTGATATTTCAAAGAAATAACCAGATTTCAATAATTGAGAAATGTTAAAACCTTATGATAAACAGCTGTCTCACACTAATTTTTCTAAACTGTGATTTGAAGTTAAATTAATGTCACAATGCAATCTCTAAGAGACAGGAAGAATTGAAATTACACTGCTGTTTATTTGTTCTTCCCCTTAAAGCGAGAGAAGAGCAGTTAGGATGGGAGTTGTGAGAAGTGAATGTGAGTAAACTCTGTGGTTCACTTTTGCTATTTTACAAGGATACGCAATTCTATCCAAATTTTTTAATATTTGGAATATTTGTTGCTAGCTTTCTAATAACAAAAATGATAGTTTGTTCTTGAATTTCAGAATTTTTATATAAACAAAAACTGTAGTGTATAAATATGAAACTAAATAGAGGATGCTCATTGTAACATATTAACAGTAAGCACATATATTTTTGAAGTACCAGGGGTTGAACCCAGGGCCTAATGTACTGTAGGCAAGTCTTCTCAGCCTTTAAGCACACATTTTAAAAGACAGAATAAAAGAAACTTTGTTTAAAGACCAAACAGCTCGGTGGTACATGGCTCAGTAGGGACTCTTTATACTGGGACTGGCATATATTTTCTAATACTGCCAAGTGCAGTGGCGTGGAGAGTGACCTGACCAGGATTTTAGCATGCCAAGTTCCAGAGATTGTTTGTACTTGTGGTATTCTGTTTAGCCAGTGAGTCCATTGTGAATCTCAATTTCAGATATAGAATGTTTTAAATTGCAGTAAGGACCCCATTACCCGAGATTACACGCAGTGTTTTAGCTTGATACTGACTACATCAAAGGGAACATAGCAGCGGCGCTTCCGCACAAAATGTAAACAAACGAAGTTTGGGTCATCTGAGGCGATAAATTAGAATTTCCGTTTTAGTTACTGTATATTGCCTTTTTCCTTCCATTTCTTGAATTTTCAAGCCTCCTATGTGATATAATTTATGTACTCACTGAGCCGAATATATTGCACATCATAAATTGAGAGTGAAAAAAGTAACAATGTCTAACCACCTATTTTCTTTATAATGCGATGCCCTTTCGGAGAAAAAAAAAAACTGTGAATTTATAGTGTAATTTACATGTAACTGTATGAACTATATGAAGTCATAAATCATATACAAAGAAACTGCTATTTCTGTTTTCCAATTTCAAAGGGCTTTACAATATTTGTTATAAAATATCCTTGTTAAAAAAATCTAACCAAAATGATAAAAGAACTAGTAACATTTCATGTTGAAGTATATGATATAGCAAATAGCTTACCTGAACTAACTTAAGGTAAAATTCCCATTCTGTTTTGTGGCAAGAAGGAAATATAATAATTTTGTGAAAAGGGCCCTTGATAGCTCTCTATGAGGACATAATATATGAATAGCAATTAGAATAATTAAATATAATTACATTAAATAATACTTAAACTATCAATTGCAGTGAACTACTTAGCAATTAAATACACAGAGACAATTTGAATATACTGTAATTTATATCACTCTCTTCTTTTCTGAAGAAGTGCTGAAAATATTCTCTATGTGTGCTTTTAAATAAATGAGCTTTGAATCAGTTTTTCATCCATTTTTGAAAGTAGATAGGATGTAAAACTTATGAAGCTCTGAACTCTCTATCAAATTCTCTGTAGAAGTCACTTTCACGTCTATGACTCCCTAGGATGGAAACTGGCCTTACTTTGAGCTTTGTGAATATGACACAAAATTTTACTACACTTAACTTATCATGGAAATTGAGGCTACTGATTCTCAAATCCAGAGAACAGATTTACACAATAGTAATTTCAACTTGTTTGATAGCTCCCTTGAAATGATGATCAGAAAATGACTATGAGAAGTGGAAAATGGCAACCATCTGAGAATATAGAATTCTCCAAAGTTTGAGGGGTACCCAAGGGATGAGTTTCAGATTGCGGACATTCCATCATCAGAAATACCATGGGACAAAAAACATTAAAGAAACATGAGCCCTTAGACTGCTAACTCAGATACCATTTTAATTTCTAAAAATGAAGTTTCGCTAATAATTATAAAATAAGCTGTGAAAAGATCATAGAACAACATCTTATTAAAAGGTTTGGTAACCATTGGTCAACTACATTTTGAGACATGTAGGAAATGGACCTTATATTTAGCCTATTCTTACTGGCAGAGCCTTATGGGTGGTTGAAGCACGAAACACTTCTTTATCCATGAGTAAACACATAGTAAGCAAACTCCTAAGTGACCATTACACTAAAAGCTGGAAAATAACCTTAGAATAAAATAAAAATGGCAAGTACACTGCCCTTGTCCTACAGTCCATTACCTATTCTGTCTTACTGATTATGAAGCATATTGAATGCTGCCCTTAGAAAGCTGCTGTTCTAAACCACCAATAACTTTTTTCAAACTTCCACAATATCTACAGTATAATACTTAATGTTGTTTTTAGTGAGGATTCTTTTCATGTGAAATGTTAAGCATTAAAGCAGACCAGGTACTAGTGGGGTGAGTTAGTGCATATAACACTTGTGGAATCAGGGGACATAGACACTGGAAAGAAATGGTACAGTCCAATCACCAAAGCACAGAGATGTGCGAAAACCTAGTTCTCTCCCAAGAAGGTTAGAGGGAACCACAAGCAGGAAACAATCTAAAAGAGCAGAGGAGATTGAAGCAAAGCAGAGGTAGAGAGAGTGGATATATAAAAATAAAATTAAGTTCTAGGAAATCTCAAGACTAAGAGAAGAAGATAACATGAAATCATATAGTACCTGTGTAGGTGATGTTTAGGTATGTTCAGAGATCAGACGGCCTGAGTGTCTCAGAACAGCTTTACGTAGGTACAAGTGGGGAAAAGAGGAGTCCTAGAAAGATGGAGCTACATTCTCTCACAGATAATCCTTGCCCAGTATTTGCAAAAAAAATAATAAATAGACAAAATTAATTCCCCACCAAGTTATGGTGCTGTAAATTTCAGCATGGACTTTAGACTCACATAAGACTTCAGTTCAAATCCTGGGACATCCATATGCTAATTCAGTGATTTTAAGTGATTTAACATCTCTCAACACATTTCTACAATTGGAAAGTATTTGAATGGGAAAGAAAGATACACATATTTTTAAATTGCTTTTGACTAATCATCACTCAATAAATGAAAAAAAAATAATGAAATTTGCATTGAATGGTAAAGAAACACATAAGCAGAGACCCGATACCTTTTCAGCTAAACCTCCTTGATTTGAGGAAAGTCGTAAGTCTTGTACTAAGGAAGGAGTTTGTATGTTTTACTCTGATGTCCATACCTTAACATAGGTATACATTTGCTCCACATTAGTCAGGTGAAAAACAGCTTATATCTTTTCATTTTCCATTGTCTAAGTCAATTGAAGATGACTCTGAATTCCCAGCTGCCTGGTTTGTGGGCTCCTTCCTGTTTCTTAAGATTGAAAGCTTCTTTGTCTGTTTATATATCTCAGACATACAGGGAAAGAGACAGCAACCACTACAAACGAGAGTCTCATCATTGAAGTCTCAACATCGTATTAAATGCAACCAAGAGAGCCTTTGTTTTTGTTTTGACTTTTATTAGTACATGTTTGGGGTACATAAATCACTTTCACTGTAGGGGACCGGGACATGTACATCACACTGTAATTCCCTTCTTTACCCCCCTTCACCCTCCTTTTTATTTTTTCTAGCATCAGATTCACTTATTAATCTTACAAGAATTTGTAAAGTTAATTATCACATATAAAGTCTGAAAACTAGACCAATAAACTCTTTGTGGTCTTTCCCAAGCAACTAAATTTCAGATGTAGCCTTTAGGTGCATGGCCCTGCGGAAGACTCAGCACGGCATCTCTGCGCAGGGCTGTCGCAATACACGGCAGCAGATGTGACTCACACACAGAGGCTGGCCCACGGTCTCCTTTTGTTATTTTCAAGAACCCACATTCATCTAGGACTAGAATAACTCTGGCTTTTCTATGCCATTCAGGTCTCTTTCCTCCCACAGACTGCACTCTTTAGGCAGGAGCAGGGCCTGCTTTGTGATGCAGATGTATGAAAACCAAGCAAGTATTTTTCTGTGTGACTGGATTAAATGTGCTTTTCAGAGACCCCAAAGCCAGTGATTCTTGTTCCTTCCTTAATAATTCTACACCCTTTCAGCATGCCACACAATTTTAAACATACATCACTTAATGATGGTCAAACACTGAAATTTTAAAAAAGTTATAGGTTTGTGTAATCATTAGATAAAAACTAATTCCTAATTAAAATTTACTCACAAGGATAAAAATTCCTTATATACAAAATATTTTGATTTTTCCCAGTTGTACACATTTAATCAACAATTGTTAATTCAGTATATGTTTAGGCATTTTGGATATAGTAAAATGTGACTGATGAATGCTAGAAAATACATGTTAACATACTCATGTGCAGGCGAGTATATTTCTATTTCTGTCTCTTAGTATGTTATGTAATTTATTACCTTTCCATTTCCCAAATGTATCACAATAGAGTGGTATAATTTTAACATTGTAAAA
Source organism: Dinomys branickii (assembly GCA_004027595.1). NCBI lineage: Eukaryota > Metazoa > Chordata > Mammalia > Rodentia > Dinomyidae > Dinomys > Dinomys branickii. Next base: position 124,512 of record PVLD010001403.1, on the reverse strand, counting down.
CAATTAAAAATATGACATACTACATATAATTATTTAACATTTGTGTTGCTTGAAATTTCTTATTTATAAAATTAGAAAGTTTCATAATAACCTTTTCCCACGTACATACAGGCAAACTATGATTCAAAGATCCATGCCTGGAACATATCTAAATAATTACTAGATTTAAATACTGAAGGAGATTATGCCTTTATTATACCCAGAATATTTTATTTTCCCATGAAAATAATATTATAGCTCAGAACTTTAAAACAGTCATTTCATAATGATTTTATAATAGTTGAATAATTTACAGAGATGATTAAAATAATATTGAGTTATAATGGCATATAGTTTCCTAAGTGAGTGTGCAATTTTATCTTATCACTTCCAAAATAGCATTTCTCAATTTCTTGTAGTAAGATTAGAAAAATATATTTGGCTAATTGAAAAGAGATGAAAAGTATCTTAAGAAGTAAAAATAAAAATTAAATCAAAGCTCAATTTTGTTCCCAACCTAAAATAACTAGTAAAGCATAAAGGAAAAAGAAATAACAATTTCATTTCTATAGCAACATTTACTTATCATTCTACTGTATTTGAGTAGTCATAATGAATTATTTTGAGTGAAATTTTAAGGTCTGAGAAGGAAGTACAGGTCTGTGAAATGTGTGACATTAGGCTGCCAGCAACTTACTGGGATGACTAAATACATAAAGCACATGGCACAGACACTGGACACGCACCAGCCCTCCACAGAAACCTGGTTAAGATCATATCTGGACACTTCATCAGTAACCACTGTGCATAAACATGGTGGCACATGTGGCGTCACTTGGTGTTTATAGTGGTATCACTTTAAGTTTGATATAAATTTTGTGACTCAGATTGTCAATGTTTCTCAAACTCATCACTAAAACTGTGATTTTCTGAGCAGAAAACCTACAGCTGCTACGGGTTAACGGAATGATATGTACAGATCATTCTAAACTTTCATATTATACCCATATATATAATTTGTATAAAAGGTCTTCTGGTAAAATAAACATCTCTTTATAAAATTTTGATTAACTTGGTGGTATTAAACTAAATATAGGAACCAGTTAAAAGTTGTCACTTGAAGTATTTTAAAATAGAATATTTTGAAGCTGTAATGTGTGCTATGATTGTTTTAGTGGTAAACTAAAATTACAGAAATTAAAATTGTTTATGAAAGTATTTTTATGTAATTAATCAAACCATAAACTAAACGTGTTGTTAAGAAATTCTAAGACTTTTTAACAATTATCTTTACACTCACAAGTAGCATTTGGGAAAAGGACTGTCTCTTTAAAAATGATGCTAAGGGAACTGGGTAGCCCTGTGCAGAAAAAAGGATGTAAGAAAAACATTAGCTCTCACTTTATGCAGAAATTCACTCAATATGGATTGCAAACTTAAAGATAAGACCTGAAGTGATAAAATCATCAGAAAAAAAGACCAGGGAAACAACTGTATGACACTGATCTAGGTAAGGATCGTTTTGATAATACTTTCAAGCATAAAGTAATACAGGGAAAATAGACAGATGAGATCACATCAGACTAAAATGTTCATGCATAGGAAAGGAAACAATCAACAGATCAAACAGTCTATGTACTGGAGAAAATATCAGCAAACTGTATGTCTGATGAGGGGTTAATATTCATTATAAAAGAATAATAGACTCAAGAACAAAAAGAAAATGCAAGTTAGAAGAGGGCACAAGATCCAAATAAACACTATGAAAAGAAAATAAACAAGCAGCGAATAGGCTAGTGAAAGATGCTTAACTTCACCTGTCACCAGGTAAATGCAAGAAGTAACAGTGTCTTGGCGACAAAAAAGGAATCATTACAGAATATTATAGGCATATTAGTTAGTACAACTATGATGGAAACAATACATATTCCAGAAAATTAAAAGTAACATCACCATAAGATCTAGCAGGCCAAACATTAGTACATGAAATCAGTGTGTTGAAAGATATACAGCCTCATGTTGATGCAGCACTCTTCTTCATGAATGCATAAAGAAAATGCAGTGCATATACATACTGGGTGCAACTGAGCCACAAAACTGAAATCCTGCCACTTATGAAAACACCGTTGAATCTGGAGGACATGGCTAAATGAAGTGAGCTGGATACAGAAAGTTAAGAACTGCATGACCTCATTCCTAAAGAAGCTGATCTCACAGAAGTAAAGTGGAAAGGAATGGTCATTTTATTGGCTGGAGGAGGGGGAGAGGGTATCAAAGAGTAAAGTTACAGTTAGGAGGAGGAGTAAGCACTGGTGTTTTATTGCATAGTAGGTTAATATAGGGAGAATAATGTAGAGTGTGTTTTGAATATTGCCAAAAGATGATGAAAATTTCAACACAAAGAATGTTTCAGGTGATGGATATACTAATTACTCTAATTTGATCAGCATACAGTGTACATATATTTGAAAATGTAATTTTGTGCTTTATAAATTTTTATACTTATGTGCCATTAAAACACTTAAAATTAATTTTAAAAGTAAAAAATATTTCAATGAAATATTTTCATTTCATAATTTCAAAAATTTATCATATCTCAACATACAAAGTTGAGAGTTGAATATGTTAGAATAATTTATTTCATCATTTTAGGTGATTACAAAAATATTTTAAGTACATATATAATTTTTCTATTATCAAAATATAAAGAGTATTTTAATAATACTTTTAATGGCAGCATTGAAAGCTCATTATCATTATATCAGAACATTGATAAACAATCTCTTAGTTGGACAGCTAGGTTACTGGTTTTCCCCTTTGTTATGTATTATCATAAATGTAAGTTCTCACTTTTATGCATGAAATATCCTTAGCATATGAATGAAATCACAGTTCAACATGCATGGGATTTAAAGATCTTTTACTATACAAATTGTGTCCTGAATTATTTTAAATTATACTCAACTTAGAGTAGTGTGTGACAGTTTCAAACTATCCTTCTGTGAAAAACACTTGTAATATATGATAAACAGCTATCACTCAGAACATTAAATTATATTGATTGCACTAATTTTATTACACATATTAGCTCTTGGTATTTTTTAGTTTTTCTTTGAACTGTTTTCACTCTTTGATTTTCTACTGGGAAAAATAATTTCTAAAAGTACTGTTAAATATTTGACCTTTTATTTATAATGTTACAATTTATTTCTAACTTATGTTTTTTGGAAGATAGCATAAATTTTTAATTAGGTTGTGTTTAATTTAAGTAGATTCTTTCACCTATATTAAACCCCAGGTTAGATCAAGAATATTCTGCACTGTTTTCTTGTACATTCTCCTTCATGCCAATTTGTCAAAGTTTTAAAATATAAATATATATGCTAAGGCAGTAATCTGAGAAAAACAAACTAAACATAACTATAGCAAAGCACCTCCATTTTTTCTAAAAACAGCAAGCACAAAATTATACCAAACTACTTCCAGTCTTTATAAAAGTGCAGATCATCAAGTCTATATCTTACTTTGTTGTATAATGTAACTATCCTAATATATAAGTGTGTGTCTATGTCTTGTTACAAATGTTCAGATTGATGCTCTGTTTGAAAAAACTGAAGTGTATAACATTTAATTATCTAGGTTTTTTATATGTGAAGTGTAATCAAAATATACAGAGAACGTTTTAATTTCAAACATTACAGTAAATTCAAAACTACAGTAAAAGATACACTGCTTATCAAAATATTCCCCCTTCATAAAACACCCTCATGCAATCATTCTCATCATGTTCTGAAACAGCTCTGCAAGTCCTTTTCTATGCGTGTCTAAAAGTGTGACCAGATACTTGGTAAATGCTGCTACTACGTGCCTCCCAGTGGAAAGGTGGGCTTCCGACAGCAGTCTGACTGACCACTGGATGTGGCGGTCAGACTTCGGCTCTTTCTCAAAGTTAGAATGAGCTTCCAAGGCAAACATATTGAAGCGATTTAAGATTTCAAGGCAGCCACAACAATACAACTACAGACACAAAGTCAGACTCACAGAAGTGCTTCAGAAAGTGGGAAGAGTGATGGGCGAGTATGTTCAAACCCAGTCTGAGTCTTCTGAGGAAGCAGTGACACTGTGCCTTTGACTCAGTTTTAATATGAAGACATTGTAGTTTTCAATCACGCATTATGCATACTAAGATATTAACTTTATTTTTAAATAAGCCAAAATCAAACACACAGAAGTAACGTAGGTGTAAAAGAGCACACATGTTACAGACATATATACTTCATGTATAAGCACTAGACAATCTAAACTGACAGTTTAAGAGAATATTTATTTCTGTGTTTTGTAGCTCAATTAGCAAAGTGACAAGCAGCCATTAAGTCTATTCAGACTCTCAATATTCTTATTACTATTGCATATTTTATATATTGAATTGTTTCATTATATAACTTTTTATGTATCTTCTTCAAAATTCCTTTTGGAAAAATAGTTACAAAAATGTTAATTTTAAAATATGAATAGTCTGGAAGAATTGTGTGCCTTTAGGGGAGAAAAATTCTTCATTTCTGATGTAAATTTTGTTTGGAAAATAGTCTTATGTTAAAGAAAACACATGCAGGGCTTCTACATGGTACCAGTGACTCTGCTCTCCGGCCTTAAACTGAGAGGGCGCCGCTGAGTCCGTTATCATTTCAGCTCCAGAGAGCTTTGCTTCACATTTTACAACCATGTCCAGGAAGGTAATATTATGTCATTAATTGTACGTTAATACATTCACTGAAAGACCATTAGCATCTTTTAAAATGTGGCTGGAAATAGGCACTGGCTAATTAATTAATTTGCAGGTTGTAACAAAAGTAGAAGGAGAAAAATAAAATTTACTATCCAATGTCCATATTATCAGGTAAAATGTATTTTTTATGAGAACTATTAAGCTGAAAAGGAACTTCAACATTTTCCTCAATGACAGAAAGAAATGAAGTTAGAGTGGCACCGGTATTTGAAAAGTGAAACGTATTGTACTGCTGTGAAAAGTGTGCGTGACACTGGGAGACCCCGTGATGAGACCCCTTACGGGGGTGATAAAGCACAACTACAAGGATGAAGGTTCAAGTGAAACACTGGGGGAAATGCAACAGAGGGCATCTAAATACTGAGGTTTTCTAACATGTATTTCAATACGAATACTGCATTTTTAAATGAGCAAAAGATTCAAACACGCGAAAGCAGATAGATACGAATAGCACACAGGTCGTACTCTGTTAACATTCTCTCTTACCCTGTTTCTCATCCTGTGTAATTTAAGCCTCTTAGAATTGTTTTCTTCTCCCCATTCTCTTTTATTCCAATTTTTGTTAGCGCAGGTTAGCAGTGTATGATGTGTACATTGATCTTAAGGAGCAGGCACATGCGCTCAGCATAGCTTCTCGCCTTTCATTTCTCTTCTACTCCCCTTTCCCCTCCCTCTGTCCAGCTCCAGACGCCCTTACCCCTTTTCGCGGTGTTTTACTCCTTTAATTCATGTTGGCCACACGCAGTGATTACATGTGTTGAGGACACACTGTGTACACACGCACGACACATTTGAAGTGTTCTCCCTGCCCCACCCCCTCATTCCACCATTGTCCTGTCTCTCTCCTGTTTCAAAAGACATGTATATTTATTTCACTTTATCAATTTTTTTGTTACTTCATTTATTTTATACTTGGCATTTCTCATGTGAGAGAAATCATATAGTATTTACACTTGCATTCGAGTTATTTCAAGGTGCATCTCAAATTTATCCTTCTACATAGCTGAACAGTATTCCACCCTGTATGCGTACTGCATTTAATTTATGCCCCTGTTGATGGACACATAGACTGCTTCCAGAATGTAGCTGTTATGAATTGTGTTGCTGTAAACATGAGTGTGCTTGTGTCCTGTAATACGATGTCTTTAATTCTCTTAGGAAGATACCTAGAAAGCAGATACCCAGGACAAGTGGAATATCCACTTTGATTTTTAATCTCTGTACTGATTTCCTTGATGACTGCACGAGTTCCCATTCCCACCAGTAATGCAGGAGGGCTCCTTCATCACTACAGCCCTATCGGTATGTGTTACTATTTGCTTTATGGCTCATCGCCTTTTCTGGAGGAAGCTGATGTCTCAGTGTTGTTTCAGTTTGCGTATCTCTAATGGCCACTGAAGTGGAACCTTTTCTCAGGTATTTACTGGCCTTTTCTGCCTGTTTTTCTGAGAAGCGCCTTTCTGCCAGTTGCTTATTTTTGGACTGGTTCTCTTTTGGGAGTACGTCTAATTTTGTTGAGTTTTTAAAATATATTTAGAGCTTAGTCCTCTGTCTGAGGTATAGCTGGCAATTTTTTTTCATGTTTTGTAGGCTGTCTTTTCACTCTTGTTCGTTGTTTCCTTTTGCTGTACAGAAGCTTTTTCATTTCATAGAATCACATTTGTTGACACTTGCTGTTATTTCTTGTGTGCTTTGTGTTCTGCTCAGGAAGTCCTTGCTTATACTTAGGACTTCAAGGGTTTCACTTATTTTATCTTCCAGTAGGTTCAGTATTAGTGTTTTCACACTTGGACCTTTGATACATTTTGTTTAGCTTCATATATGGTGAGAGATACAGACCTAGTCTCAGGCTGCTGCAGAGGGAGCTGCAGCTTTCCCGGCCCCTGGGCTCCTCTTAGTTGGTAGGTGTTTTATTCCTGTCTCGATTTCACTGCTTGCTATTGGTGCAGTAAGAACTTCCACGTCTTCATGCTGCTGTGGTGGTAATTCCTGTGTCCAGGCATCTGCCCACTTCTTCATGCTTTTAAATTTTGTTGGAGTACAATTTTTCATAGTATTTCCCATCATCTACTGTCTTGGTTACTTTTTTCTTGTTGCTGAGACAAAATACCCAACACCCAAAATGAAGGAAGGAAAGGTGTATTTAGCTTACAGTTTGTGGAGGTTTCAGTCCATGCTTGGCTGGTTCTGAGGCACAAGGGCACATGGCAGAGGGCAGCAGTTCATGGCGGTGGTACACAGCAAAGCAACAAGCAGAAGAAGGGAGGAATGGCAGCAGGAATGGCAGCCAGCAGCCTCTTTCTCTCCCTTACATATACAAACTCTCTGCCCTAGGGTACAGCTCTCACAGCCACAATCCCAGCAAACTATCTGCCCTAGGGCGGGTATAGCTCTCACACCCATAGTCCCAGCACTGGATCATGGATCAGTCATAAACTCTAAAAGCCACCAAATAACTGCATGAGGATTTGGGGGGACATGTGGACACAAACCATAACATCTACATTTCAGGGATAGCTACTGTGGGTTTACTTTTTTCATTTCTAATTGCATTAATGTGTGCCTTTTCGCTTTCTTTTTGTAAGTTTTGCTGGGGTTTAACTTTTTTTTTTTTTTTTTTTTTTTGTCTTTCATAGAACCAGGTCATTGATTTTTGTTTTCAGTCTCAATTTCTTTAGTTTCCATTTTCATCTTTATGATGTAAGTACTGGAACTACGTTTGGGTTGTGTTGCTGGTGTTTTCCAAGTACCCTGACGTTCAGGGGTGGGTTATTTATTTGCACTCTCCCTCTTCCTAACATGAACGTTGAGTGTAATACGCTTCCCTCTTAGGGCAGCTTTCATTGCAGCTTTCATTGCATGGTATAGATTCTTGTGCTTTTTATTCATGTTGTCACTTGGTTCCAAATATTATTTAATTCCTTCCTTGATTTATTCCATGACCTGCAGATTGTTTTGGAAATTGCTATTAAGTTTCCAGGTGTTAAAAAAAGTTTCCAGGCATTTATACATTTTCAGTGGTTTTTACTGATTTATAGCTTCAATACACAATAGATACTACAGAGTGATTTTGATTCTTTTGTACTTCATGGCGAAGTAGCACTCCATCATGTATAAATGCCTCATTTTAAAAATCCATTCAATATACCACAGGATCAGAATCAGCATTATAATGTAGAACAGTTTCTGCTTTTCTGTACTTGGGGTAAAATGGATCTTTTCCCTTAATTTTCTGAATTATCTTACTCCTGTAATTAGGGCATCCTAAAGATTCAGATAAAATTGTCAGTTTTATTAATTAATGAAGGAGTCCAACATGGCTGACTAAAGTCAATGTCAAATTGGAGATGCTCAGAGGAGACTTTTTATTTTAAAAATGTATACAAAATGTATATAAGTTCTACAAATGTAAATTAATATTTCACTGTTCATTTTATTTAATTTAAATGTGTTTGAATTCCAGAGGTATCATCTCTTCAACATTTATTGGTCATATATATTTTTTCTTCATGAATTACTTCTTTATCTCATTATTCATTTACTCATTTCTGGCTGAAGCTTCCCATTAAACTGTGGGAAATATACATATATTATTTTACACAGATTGAAGAATACTGTAGATACATTTTAAACTTGGATCTTTTTGCATTTAGTTACAACATACTATGATGTATTTTATGAAGGTGTTACCATTTATTGTGCCTGTATTTCTCTTGGTAGCCACTTCCTTCCTTCTTTCCTTCCTCCCTTTCCTCCCCTTCCTCCTTCCTTCCTTCCTTTTTACTTCCATACTTCTTTTTCTCTATTGCCAGTACAAAACCTATACACTTATACTGGTATATGTGTGTATTTATGTGAATTAATATGTAGACTAGGAATAAAATTGAAGCTGGTATGTTCCAACAGGCACATGCCTTTCAGAATTTTATACGTATTTCTAATTTTCTTTTTAAAAACAGAGCAAATTATACTCCTACTAGCAGTATAGCACAGAACATATTTGTCCATACTACAGTATTAAGTAACTTTTGCATGCTACAGTATCAGATAGTCTATTCTTAGATTATCGGTTAATTTGAAAATATAACTTAATTAGCAATGTTTTATTTTTTAAAAAGTGTAACATTTATATCAAGATATTTTGGATTATTTACCATTTGCTGCTATTAATTTAATTAAACATTCTTAGAATTTTCATTTAAATAATGAATGCAATACTGTCATCAGACATAACTTCATACATAAGGGAAGAAGGGAACTCCAAAACTTTTCTTGTTTAACATCATTAGGAAACAGATAAATGTAGTTACTGGATCAAAATAATAGAAAACAATAAAAGTGAAAAGTTAACACATGGAACTCATTATTTGCATGCCTCAACTCACAGCATTGTTTTCTGGACTCTATTTAAAAAGTACCAATTCAAATGAAACTTCTAAGTGCTGTTCAGTAACTGGAAACAAAGGAGAACTATGTATTTTTACATGCTTCTCTGTGATGGAGTAGAGGGTGAAGACGAACCTGGCTTTCCTCAGTTTGATGTAAAGATCTATTTCTATTTTGTTTTAATCATTAATAGATTTTGGATTTTGTCAAATGCTTTTTCTGCATAAAGTGAGATGTTATCTGATTTTTGTTTTCACTTTTGTTTACGTGATGTATCACATTTACTCATTTGCATTTGTTGAATCATCATTCATGGAATGACTCATTTGATCATGATGTATGAACTTTTCTATTGATTTGCTACATTCTGTTTGCTGTATCTTTTGAGGATTTCTGTATAGTGTTGTATACACATAATTAAATCAACATTTATTGTATGAAAAATCTCCGATGTTTCTTCTCAGGAGTAGAAGATCATACTGCCTCCTTGTCTCCTTGCCTTACACATGTTTATTCCTTTGCTGATCTAATACACTGGACATAGGAAGTAGAACGAGAAGTTTGAGCAACTTCACTGTTCTCCGTCCTTGGATTCTTGAGTCTCCCTCTAGTAATTTGCCTTCAAGAAAATTACTCTAATGCTTAAAAATTCCAAATAGAGTGGAAGAGATGTCTGGGTTAGCTATGATTCAAGAAAATAATTACATTATTATTTTCTTTAAAATTATTTCGTTCAGCAGTCATTTTAAACGTTGAGACCAAAAAGGGGAGTTCAAAAGAAATCTGATTTTGGAAAAATTAGAAGAATAGTTATAATACTAGTCTGTAAAGAAATTCTTCTCCTACCATGATTTTTATCAAAAAGAAACATGGAATCAGGGGAAGGCAGGAGTCTGAAGGAAGATGTACAAGTTGATGCCAAGAATTCCCTGATCTCTTTAATAAGAATGAAAAAAGCAGCAGTCTCAAGTACCAGATGCATATATCAGGAGTGAGCAGTCTTATTTTATTGTAAGTCTCAGTCATGTGTAGAGTACTGTATGTGGAAGAGCAGCCTCTCCCCTTAAAGAAGATCATTGCAGGGAGCACGAATAGAAGAGGGCTCCTTGCTCTGCTATGATGCAAGCACTTAGCGCTCTTGGTGTGGAAGCAAATCTACAGCCCAGGGGGGCCTGCATGCTGGGAGCACATTCCTTGCAGTGGGCTCCTGAACCTAGGAAAATGCACAGTCAGTTTAAGAGCTGATATGTACCATGCCTAATGGGACAATCTAAGGTTAGATTAAAAAGCGTTTGATAATAGTTGACATTCGGGCAAAAAGTTACTGTAAGGAGAAGGCAATGTATATATTTTGAAATACTTTTTAATACTGCCTATAGATATTTATTTTAAAAAATTAGGGATTGAAGATGGCCTTACTCATTAATAAAAGTGCCTTTCCATGACTCCAGGCCTTGGTAACAGACCAGACCTGGCTAATGTTCCAGTCAGTTACTATTATCCAGACCATGAGTCTCACTTGCTTTCTGTCCCTGTGTTACTTTCCCGGCTCCTTACAAAATGTGCACTGCAGCCTCTGTGGCTTTAATAACAGGGTTTCCTTGCCTACCAGTTCTACAAATAAAATTCCAAAATCATGGTGCACAAAGAGCTCCTTCCCTTTAGCTGGTGGGAGGAAGAATTTGTTTCATGCAGCATTCTACCTTGTTGGCTTAGGCACGGTGTTATTCCTGTGTCTTTACACTGTCTGCCTTCTGGTATCTGCCTCTGTGTCTATATGCAAACTTCTTTTAAAGGATATTGGTTAGATTAGATTAGGTTCTGATGTAATGATCTCATTTTTAATCTGATCATTTGGAAAGACTATTTCTGAAGAGTATCATGTTCACAAGTTCTGAGAATTAAAACTTCAATATCTTTATGGGGGGACACAATGCAACCCATAAAAGTCCCCAGATTTTATATAAAAAGGACACATTCCTATGAATAACATCGCTTACTTCGACTGTCTTCTTCATAGCAGTGGAGAATTGTAAGCAGGGCAAAGGTTAGCACGGCACTGGTGGGATGTGAATTGAGGAAACAATGGTCTATGTTGTTATAAACCATAGTACTGGCTCAGAGAACGCTTTTTGGAATCACTGCCAAATAAAGTTACTTCCACTTTTTTAGTAGGAGATGTTTAAATTAAGGATGAGTGCTTTGGGGAAAATAATCACCACAATCAACATGTAAAAGTCTATATTACAAACATAAGTTATATCATTTGATATCAAACACCTCCTAGAATTTTTATATTTGGTTAAATTATAGACTATTTATCTTCTTAATTAATTAACTTTATTTTTAGTCAAACAACTTGGGATCACACTCAGGAAACCAGGCACCGACATGGCGATGTGTACACAGAGACAAATGGATTATCTTCTCCTCCGCAAAACCCTTTTACTTAGGTGCCTGAGACTTCCTAGAATGGCTATTTTATAACAAGCACTGGTAAATTTGAGCAATAGCTCTTTAAGAACTTTCCACTTTAGCATATATACAAGATGATACAGGCGTGCCCCCAACACTCCCACAGACAGCTACAAATTATTCACAAAATTTAAAAATTAGATAAAAACACCGAATAACTCAAAATCACTCCAATATTAATATTCCCCAAGAAGCAGTCATCGACACTGTACGGACGATGTATTATGTCTCTTCTTTACCCACATTGGACCATATGGGTGATGTCAGAGGAGCTGACATTGGCATTGCAATATTGCTAAACTTTGACAGCGAACTGTAAATACTACAATATGCCTCATCACTGATGAGGACAAAACAGCACATAGACATGTCACGCTGAGCTTCTCTGGCTCAGATAATGCAGCTGTTGGCAACTCACAGGGACTTCCAGCACCAGTTCCCACTACTAGGAAAATGCTTCCCATTTTAATTTGGCGGTGGCGAATTTACAGCATGTGTGCCGCCATAGGCTGAATTGATGAAAGCTCTCAGAGGTTTCCCATCGTGTTTCAATGAATTTAGCCAAGCACACTACAGAATACTGCTGTTATTGTATTTTGCTTACTCACTAACTAAGCAATGTTTATGCAGTGTTAAGGACCAGGCACTCAGCACTTCCCCACGGGAATTATATGCTATGGATATGAACAATAAACAAATATGACAGTCAGTGAGGAAGATCAGCTCGGTTAACGGAAGAACTCTGAAGAAAACCAAAGGATGCAGTGAAGAGACTGAGCAGGAAGTTGAAGGGAAGTGCCCTCAGAACCCACAGTGCAGGCAGGTTTTCCCAGCAACGGTCCTGCTGCGTTACTGGTAGAGCAGTTGAGGAAAGGAAAGCCCCAAGAGCAGATCAGGTGCATGATGGTGGAGAAGCTGGTCCAGGTCACAGAAAGAGCAGATCAGGTGCATGACAGGTGGAGAAGCTGGTCCAGGTCACAGAAACATCTAGTACTCTTTCACATGAAAGCGTATTTCACAGGCACTTGCCCCTTCATTTTCCCTTTTATTTAAAAATATGTTAAATTATAAGACTTAAGAATCACAAAGCATGGCCCCATTAGTAACTGTTTTAAATGTTCAAACTCTAAGAATGAGTGATTAAAATCAGCCCTACTTTTTTATTTTATTTTGAAGACAGAAGAATGGAGACATATAAACCAAAATAATACAAAAACAATACAGGAAATACCAAATTATAAAGAAGATAGCAGGGAATTAGCACTGCATGTTGTATTACATGATGCTATCTTTGCATTAGTTAGCACAAAAACAATTAAGGAAATACCAAATTATAGAGAAGATAGTAGGGGATTAACATTGGGTGCTGTATTACATAATGTTATCTTCAGATTTGTTGCTCAGTTATAAAGATGGTGGCTTGTTCAATTAATCAAATTTCTCCACCCTCATCTCCATTGTTCTATCACCCAATTAGTCATCTTAGCTCTGAAAATAACTGTACTTTTGGGTTTATTTACTCCCGCAGGATCTCACCCTGGGAAGAGACACGGCTGCTTCAAATTATGTTGTAACAAATATGGGTGTACACAGATTCCTGTGGCAGGAGGTGGAAAAGCACCCATGCTCATAGACAGTAAATAGGCAGGAAACCAGGTTCACCATGGTCAAGCTCCCATTGACAAACCCTCAAGGCCAATGGTCCGGTCGAGTCGGCAGGGGTTACCGCCTGAACCGCCAGGTTTCGCCTCCGTACAACTCGTCTGGAGGCCGGGTTGAGTCCTCAGGTTCACCCAAGCAGATAGCCAGGCTCCGCCCCGTTGCCGCCCTGGCGGAGCGGGTCGAGTCCGCGGGGTCACTTCCAGCAGACCGCCACAGCCCTACTTTTGATATTTCATTTAATTCAAAATGCATGTTTATTTTGCTAGACAGACTTTATTGTTTTCGGCTGTTGAATTCTGTATCATTAGACTGCCAAATAAATGCTGCTTAGGAAAATCATTAAATGGAATTATTTCCTAGCAAAAAATTAGAACTATTCTTAAGCAAGGTAGTAAAATTGCTAGAAGTAAATTTATCCTAACTTTTAAAAGGCTCTGCTGGAGAAGTAGGGATGAAGCACTATACTTGCCGAGCAGATGTGAGCCCTGGGTTCGACTCTGGTACAGCAAGACAAACAAACAAACCCGCTCACTGCTTTTGACTTTGAATGATTTCTCAAAATAAGTACATGAAGTGTGAGTGTGTGTATGAGTGTGTGTGAGTGTGTGTGAATGTGTGTGTGTGTGTGTGTGAGTGTGTGTGAGTGTGTGTGTTTCTGTTTCAGTCAGTCTGGGCTTCGATAATGAAGTACCATAGATGGCTGAATTGTAACCAAAAGAAACTCCTACACTTCTGGAAACAAAAGGGCACTCCAGTATCACTCGGTCCTGGCAAGGGTGCTCTGTGGGTTTCAGGCTGAAGCAATGTCCTTATGTCTACATTTGGTGGAAGGAGCTTGAGAAAGCTTTCTGGTAACTGATTGAGGACACTCACCACATCATGAGGGCTCTACCTTCCTGACCTAATTACCTGTCAGGGTTGTGCAGCCTAAGTCACATCGTCACACTGGGTTAGCCTTGCAATTTATGAGTTTGGGAAGCTATAAGTACTGTACATAATGTGTACACATTCTGGTAAATACTGATTTCCCTATTTTGAGAGGAATATTTTTACATGTAGGCTATTTACAGTGGGAGTTCACATACTCTTCTTCTAGGGGCTTCTACTAAAGGCATTTACTCATCTTTTAACTTGCTAGCTTTTATTCCTATGGCGGTACTTTAAACTTTCGCTGCTCTTCTGTAATTGTCTGTCAGCAAGGTCTCACTCCCAGACCTGGCTTAGTTTTCATCACTTTATCTCTATAGTTAACCATATTATGCTTGCAGGGCTTCTTCTGTCCGCAGAGCAGATTCCCAAATGTCCTTCCACCCTAACCACCTGTACTCATAGTACAGATCCTGTCCCAGCCCTTCCTTACTTTCTCTTAGAGTTTTCTATTTGTTTCACTTTTGATGGCTTATAAAAAATATTGGACACAATCTTTCAGTTTAGTAAACAAAATACCAATACACTTCTTTACAGAGTGGTACCTCTGCTCACAAATTTAGCTCTTTCCACAATTCTGGCTGCAAACCGAATTGGATGAGAACTGAATCAAATTTCCCCACAAGGTCAAAATTGAACCTGACCACCGAATTTTATTCACTTCTCATCATTTGTCTGCAACCAGAATTGTGGCATTAAGTTTGTGAGCTGAGGCACCACTAAAATTGTCTATTAAGTAAGTGCCATTTCTTTCTTCTGAACACATTTCAGTAACCAGCCTTCTTGCTTCCCACAACATACCCCCTTGTAGAAATGGTTTTCTCAAAGATTAATTTGACAGGGACAAGGTGTCTTCATGCTACTTCACCCCTGCTTTGTAAAAGTCTCTGCTCTCATAATGCTAGGTACTATTCCATCTTGGTTTGCTTATGCTGCTGGCCTTAACTTTCTCACATCCTATCTTTGGTCTCCCTTTTGTCTTCCACCACTGACAGCTTTTCTCCTGGATATATTTTTCTTCATGCATGGTTTCAGCTGTGTTCACTTCTCCAGTGATTACATAGCTCCTGCTGATTTCAAACTTTATACTTTGACCAGACATCTCTTTGCATCATTGGAGCTCAATGATCATCTTTCATTTATCAGTTACAATCTTTATCTATGTTTTGAAATGAAAATGCATAAGATGGAAAATAATCTCCCATGGAATCTGAGCCCTGTAGTCCATGTCTGATCTTTGTAATCCAAATGCAGCACAAAGTCATCTGCTGCAAGGTAAACTGTTAATATTAGACCAAATTTAATATTCAAGTATTTATATGATATAAATTTATGTTTTAAAATGGGGCATTTAGATTTTTGCCTAACTCAGATGGACTCTGGTGGGCAAAATAAACTAAATGGTAAACACATTTGAAATTTTCTTTGTTTAGTAAAAGTAACTGAGGGAGAGTTAGGATTCCAAACTGAAAGGTGCAACATGTAAAGAAAAAGCATCTTCAGCCTGGAAAACTGTAGTATCTTAGACATCATTCTCGGAAATCTCAGTATATAAGTTAAAGAGAAACTTCCCCCATTGACCTATGAAGTTTTTAAACTTTGTCTCTGTCTTTGTATTTTATCAGTCCTTTCAGAGCAACAGCACAATCCTCTTCCTTTTAATCATCCCTGGCCCAGTCCTGTTTGTTATTGTGGGGGTTTGTATATATGTGGTAAAAATTTAGTGCTCTGACATATAAAAACTTAACTTTTAAATTAGCTTCATTAAGGCAACAAAAAATGTACATGGAAGTAAGGATCCATGTTTTGAAACCTCTGTGGTCTCTACACCAGCCATTACATGTTCACTGTGTGGAGAAAACCTCTATGAGGCAACTTTGTGAAAAATGTAGCACTAGGTAGCAGACACAGACATCTGTTTTGTTAAAAAAAAAATCTCTGCTTCTTGAGTCTTATCAACAGCAAGTTATCCCCTTGGAACTAGTATGTTTTCTTTAGGACTCTATTGGAAATATCAAAATTTTATTACCAGGTGTTCCAAAAATTTAGAAATTCCAAGTTATATGGTTATCTTATAACTAAAGTCAATGGTGTAAATGAATTTCAGATGCTCAAATATATCAATAGTTCATTTAATTCATATGTCATGCAATTCCTACATGTATTTTTGATGGAAAACTGTGCAGTTGGGAGAGTGTTTGAAAATGTTCTATTTCTTCTGTGCAGGTTCTGTAAGGCAGAACTTACTGGTAGATAGATATTTCTGAGAAAAGAGGCACTGTTAAATACTCCAAGTGCCCAGGTCAGTGAAGAAGTGCTCTTGAATAAATACAAGTTACAAAGAATTAACATGAAATATAAATACAATCAATGTGCTCCTCTTTGATATTTGATATCATTAGAACTACAAATTTCCAAAAGTCACCTTATTCGTTCAACAAATATTTATTGAAGACCTACTATGAGCTTCTAGAATTTCTGATATGACAAATATTAATATACACAAAGAGTACTAGTAAAATTGGATTTAAAGGACTTTTCGGGGCTATTACTCAATCATCAGTCATTAGATAAGCATTTAATTGTTGTGAACATCTGAGTTCATATCCGTTATTATTTACATGACTTTTTAGAAAATTATGTTACTTTGCAAAGATTTATTTAAAAAGTAAGCTTCACAGAATTATTAAAACAAGTATGTATCACATTTTTTTAATAATTTGAAGGCAGTCATAGAAAATTAATATGAAATAAAAATTTAAAATATTGGCTCATAATGACATAAACTCATTTAACGTACCTATTTCACAGTTTGGGAAATGTGGTTTTTGAAAGAATTTATGATATGTAACATGCCTTGAATGAGTTCATTTTCTCAGTGTAAACTATCAGAGATTAAATAACTTGATGTCAAAATCAAGTCCTATAGCTTTTAAATTTACTTCCCTTTAATGGATACTTAATAAGATGAATCACACAAAAAACATGGCATGACTCTCTTGGAATCTATACTCCAATTTTCTTTAAAGAGTAAGAGAAACTTACATTCAGAGATTATTTTATTTTTACCCCAAAGCACCTAGCTTTTTATCTAAATAAAAATTTTGTATTCTCAAGCAAGACTCTGCCTTATTTGGTAACATGCATATTTCATGGACTCTACTTTGAACATTTAACGAAGAGATCTGCTATGATTATTTCAGTAACAATTCAATTTGAAATGTCAACTATGTTCAGCATTTAGAAATTAATAGCTAAATCCCCTTAAAGATCAGGGAACTTTTGTTCTTGCTTAGAATAATTCTATAGTTTATGAATCTCTTTGTGCATTGTTTGCATATTTTAAACTATTTTGAATAATGTACTTTCTGTAAAGGCCATTATTTCAAAAATGCTGACAGTCATAGCTCAAGTTATTAATTTTCTACTGGCAGCATATTTTTCAAAACTCAAATATACTTTACCTAAACTGCCTAAAGTGCGAGTATATATACTTTGAATATGTTAGAGTACACAAACACAAAACAAAATTGAGAGTTTAATCATCTTTTTACTTCCTTTGTGTTTGCTTTCTGGGAAGAGAATAGCAAAGAGGGAATTAGGAAGCGGTAGTCACAGAGAAGAAAGTGTGGCTGGTGACAGCGGTCTGTCCAGTCTTGAGGCTTTTCCAGAGGCAGAGGTTACAGAACCTTTGAGAAAAAGGGCAGAACTCTCAAGCATAGTTTAAAATGTAAGTAGGAAAACTGTGACCAGCACATCTGTTGGTGTCAAAAGCGCTCCTGACTTCAATGAAGTTAATGGAAAGGCCAATACCTCTGAATGGCACCGAGGACAGTAGACCACTCTTTTGGGCTAGAAAGACTATCTTGACAAAACTTGAAATGATTTGTTGAATTATTTATTCAAGAAACTTTTTCATTATTGACCTACTGCGATGGCCTAAGCATTGATAAAGTGTTAAGAAAATAACAGGATAAACAATCTCTGTCTTGTTGAAGCTTATAGTTTAGTGGGGGATGCAGGCAGATGCAGTCAAATACTATACATAAATATAATTATATATTGTATGTAATTATAATACCTCCTGTCACTTTGATGTCCACTGTGCTAATTATGTATTTGTTGCCTGTACTCTTAATTCATTCTTACTGTTTTTCTTTCTTGGCAAAAAATGGGGCTGGGTACGTTTTCTTTTCCAATTTTTATGTTGCCAAGTTTCGTCCGCAGGGCTTCTAGAGGCACTGGGAGAGAAAGAGCTGTCATTCCGGGACAGTGTGCCAGCTTGCTCCTGGAGGGGGTGCAGCTTGTCCAGCACCTGCTCCAGCACTTACTCTTCTAGCATTGGCAGGCTCCTGTCCACTGCTGGTACCTGCAGATCAAGGGGCTATTACAGCGCTACATTCTTGTGACACACAGAGCATTCTCCACCTGGTTCCCATAAAGCTTAGTGCTGTGTAGTATCCAGTGTCTCTCCCTGTACTCTCTTCATGCAGTTTTGCAACCTCTACTGAGACAGCTCTTCATGAACAGATTTCCTAGGTACAGTCCAATATCCAGCAAGTTTCTGAGAGCAAATTTGCAGCAAAATGTACCGGCTCAGCAGCCCAGGGATTCTCTGCTGGGCAGAGATCACATGCAGCCCTCTTCAGCAAGGTTTAGGTCTCAGCCCTGGAAGAACCTCCTAGCTCAGCCTGAAAGGTGTTGGCTATGCCTTTTGCTATTACTTTATCCTCTATAGCTCTCTTCTTGCTAGGCAATCCCTCTGCTTAAATCCTATTATAATCAACGTTTTATATTAAACTTTTCCTGTTCCATTTACCTTGAGGTTTATGTCTGTTTATACAACCCTGATATAGCTGTCGATGGTACTTTAATTCACAAATGCACTATGTAGGCTACATCGCAACTACAGGATGTTTTATGAGTCACCCTGTCTCCACCATACATTTGTGTAATTTCTGTTCAACTGTCAAGACACAGACATGCCATATATTCACTGGGAGTCTCCATGTGCCTTCTTCTTTCCACATGCCTGCCCCAGGGTTAAGGCCAAACAGTGCTCTTCCTTTGCTCCCATTTACCATAAAATATCCCTGGACCCCTTACTGCCTCTTTACAATACACTCGCTTTACTCATCTACCTCCCCAGCTAGGTGAGGAGGCTCTTTAAGGGAGACAGTGTGCCTTTTCCAGCACCCAGCACAGCACACGGCATGAATGGCGATACTTACTGAAGAAGCTGCTAAATAGAGGAATGTGTGAGTCAATGAACGATCACTCTTCCCTTTCCTATTCCCTGTCTGGTTGTGGCTCTTGCCTGGCATTACTGCAGACATGACTTCCAGAGAGGGGACACCCAAAGCACAGTCTTCTTTCTTCTGATGTTTTCATTCTCATGTATTTCCCCTGGCTTGCCGTTCCAGTTCCTCCCCGACATAATCACATGGTGGGGAGTTTTATTTCCAGTATGAGCCATAGGTACACTGTATTCTGGGCATGCTTTCCAATTCTAACAGTTTCCAAGAAAAGGGGTGATCTTTGCAGCTCCTAGAGGTCTCTGAGGTAAAATAACAGGAGGAAGACTTTAGGCCCAAAACACAGAAGTTTTTCTTCCATGCTTGAATATCTCCATTTACCACCTGTAAAGTGTCACCTTTGCCATTTACTCTTGCTTCTTTTTCCCACAGTGTAAGTCTGTCTCAACTACATTCTGATCTTAGTTCTAGATTGAAAAGGGAAATTACCTAGTTCCTAACCCGCTCCAGTTCCTCCTCCGCATCTCATGTTCCAATCTGCCTCCGCTTGTCATGGAGCCTATAACCGCACATGCTGGGCCTCACTGCTTGGTGTTTTGGTTCCAAACTTTAGCTGTTTCTCCACCTAATTTTCTAATGTTTGTTTTCAAGAAGTTTCAAATTTTCATCCTACTGAAGCCACCAATAGGAGGGAATCAATAATTTACCCTAGCAACTATTACTGGCTTCTCTACTCCAGGGCTTCTATTCTCAGGTTTACAGTCCAGGACTTAGTGCTGAGTATTCACCTACATTAGTTAGTAATGCAGGATATTAATGAACTGATCATTTTGAATATGTAATCCTCTGTTAAGAGAAACTCTATTAATTGGCTTTTTTATATGATATCTGTTATCCAAATGACTCCTTAATTAGGTTTTTAAAATTCTAGTGGGGCAACTTAATGTTAATTAAAGTTTGTATAGTAAGTGCATCTGAGTAATTGATGAAATTACTTTATATATATATATATATATATATATATATATATTCTGTACTACCTTAGTTTCTTTAAATTATACCCACAGAATATGATAAGCTCTTAAAATTCTTAATACCAATATAGCTATGTATGCAGTACTGGTTATTGAACCACAGTTTTCTTGCTCGTAACAGAAGGATAATATCTAGCAGAGGATTACATGATACAAATATATATTATATACTATATAATATTATAGTATATAGTATATACTATAAAATATATAACATTTTACTGCAGATATACAGGGAGCATCATTCTATATCACAGTACTTAAAATGAATTTGGACAATTATGAATATTCATTGCAACCTATATTCTAAATTATTTTGGGGTATATCTATAATGAAACACATTAAATTCTTGATCTAGAATAAAGTTCTCAAAAGTCAAGGTATTTGAATGAAATTATGAGCCTATTATGATGGTCTAATTGTTGTATAGTTCTCATAAATACATTAGGTAAAAATTGAGATCTTCCATTGTGTTTATATGACAACAATGTGGACGAGGACGTATCTGAAATCATTTGTTCATTTGAATGACTGTGCACATTAAGCCTTACATTCAAGCATCCTGCAGAAATTGCAACCTGTGTTGTACTTATCAAATCCTAAAATGATTATCTTCCCCAGGTCAGACTTGCCCTAAGGGGATATGAAGTTTGCTTTCCAAAAAAGACACAAAACATTTAGAAAGCAAGAGAAAGACATGTGTGCTCCTCTGAGACAGCTGGCTTTCACTTTGTTTTCCATACGCTGTTATTACAAAGTCAAGTCACTGAAGAAGAAAAAAATTGATTCTCAGATATCAGGTTGAATGATTCTGAAAATCAGATACTCTGAGGCACATATTTTCTTTCTTCTAAGACGCCTCTCCTTGTTCCTACAGCCATAAAAATAATTGTTTTTATTTCCTCTTTTTGTTTTTGCTTTTGTATGTTTTACTTAACAGTTTTCTTTTTCCTTATCTCTTGCTCTGAGTTTTTGATCTAAAGACTTCACTATTCAGGCAGAGATAATCTGTTTCTCAATTCCCACTGCCCCAGTTATCGAGCGAAATACACAGCTCTTGAGGTTAGCTTTCAGTTGAGATCAGAAAGACACTATTCCCTCCAGCATTATTCTGTGTCTGCTGTTTCTGAGAAATTGATTCATATACAAAAATATAAAAATAACCTGATATAAGTCACCAGGAAGCTTGTCTTACTCTTTAAATCAGGTTAATCAATTCACTGATCTTTAAATGATCTTTAAAAGTCCAGTTGCTGCCTACAAACCACTAAAGAAAAATTCATTACAATTTGTTTGGTCCTTTATATAAAAGAAGTTAAACCAAAGATTAATTAAAATCATTTCTTGATTATATAAATATCTATATTAAAAAAACAAGAAAAGATCTTGCTAAAATTTTTCTGTTCTTTGATTATACTAGATATTTTATGCTCGAGTAAAAAGCACAAGTGACTTTTATAAGTGTGTGTTTTTACATAGTATATATAACAGTAAGTAGTCTTGTGCTGTATAGGTAGACATTCATGTCAATGTGTTAAAGAATACTGAGTATGAGAATGGCCTACACTGAGTGCTGCTTTTTCTCTGTAATGCAATCAAACACTATAAATTATATTTTCTTAGAACTAAGAATGTGATGAAAATATTGTTTAAATTAAAATAGGAAATCCATACAAAAATCAATATCATTATTTAGGAGAAAATGAAAGTGCAACATATTATAAACCCAAGAAAAGCATAAACCAGATAGTTCATCTTCTTTTTATACAGAAACAGAAACTTTAGTGCTTACCAATGAGAAAGACTCAGGATTTAAATTAAGCCTTCATACATTAGTGTTCAATTCTCCCCTATGTTTTAAGAAATAAGGACAGGCAGTTCTTTTTTTGTTGTTGTTTTGTTTTCTTATTTTAAAAATTAAAAACAACTCACAAAATAATGACGACAAAATCAAAACAACACAGAAACACAAAAGGGATACATGACCTCAAAACAAAACGATAAGAATTACCAATGGTTGCTATATTACATACTGTTATCATCAATGAAGTTGCTCAATCCATCAGACATAAGAATGTAAGACTGATCAAACAATTAAAGACAGTAACAAGTAATAAAAAAACAACATTCAAAATGATGCAGAGCTTCACCACACAGGATGGCAGGAGTTCAACAATGGTTCTTATACTGCTTGTTGTTCTTTTCAGATCAGTCATTCTGATTACCGCCTTCAAGCGTGCAAAATTGGTCAAGAGAAAGGAAAATCTTAAGCATTGACTGTTCCTTTCAACAAATCAGACAGATATCAGCAATGCACCTATGCCAGCTATCCTTATATATACGTATAAGTTTTGTTTTTCATTAAAAAAAAACCCCAAATGACAAAAAAAATACATAAATAAAACAGCATAGAGAGCAGGAAAAATGATAATTTCAAACATGCTGATAGGATAATCACAATAGTTGTTATATTACATATCGTCTTCAGAATGGCTGCACATCTAACCAGATATAGGCATGCAAGACTGATCAATTACACACTGTTTCTTTCAATAAACCAACAGACATTAGTATACAATTATTCTAGCTATTCTATGTATACATATACATATTTTTCCCTCTTCTTTTTCCTCTCCCCTTCTTCTGCCCAGTTGCTGCTGCCTATTTGAGCAGTTTCTTTTCCCTTTCACAATATCTATTGTACTTTTCAGATTTTATTTACTCTTTCAGGTTCTTCTAGTTGGGAGGAAATATTATGTTTACATATGTGAATCTGATTTATTTCACTAATGAGTATGGTCTCTAGTTGCATCCATTTAGCAGGATAGTAGTTCTTATAAGCCTGAAGTAGAAAAGAAAATTAATGTCTACTTCAGCTTTAAATATAGTTCAAAACAACCTACTATTACACAAATATTAGGAGTATATCACTTTGATTCAAGAACACTGACCACGGCTGTTTTGGCTGGAGTTAGACACTTACGTTAATGACCCTCAGTGGTCAACTCTGCTGTGTTTTCCCACATATGACTTTAGGTTTGGCCACAGGATATGGTTTGAACAAATGTGACATTACCGATGTGACCCAAACAGAGGCTTGACTGTCCTGTCACACTGGGCCTTGTTCTCCTGAAACTGTAAAGCCTCCCCGAGGAGAACAGACCACATGAAGAGGGAGACACACCCCTCGCAGGCTCATAGAGGAGCGCAGCTCCCAGGCAACCTGCCTGATGTACTCAGTTATGTGAATAAGATCAGAGGAGGCAAGCAATGTATAACTGGTGCAAGAAACTTTCCCCAATACCTTCCACATTAGGTAGATGGTGTGAGTTTGGTGATCCCAGTTACCAGTTTTAAATACTGGTGTATATGGAGGAAGAACAGGTGGGAAGACAGTAATTGTAATCAAGTACCCTTGACCTGTAGTTTAAAGCAAGGTCACACTTAGGTCAGTGTTCTTATTCATCTGATATTTTTCTAGGCCATACCTGTATGAAATGCTAATTGGACAAAAGGTTACATATCTTCCTGCAATATATTGTCTTTTAACAAGGCAACAGATAGGGATAGTGATCACATGTATTTTTTTGGTCCATAGAATATTTTCTCAAATTTTCCCATTACAAGTGTACAATTTATCTACCCAGAGGAACTAGACTATCACTATCATTGTGGTGGTAGTTACAGGAGTAAAACAAAATAGGTGCTGGGTACAATACACTGTGAGAAATTTCTTATTTCTATCATACTTCACAACAGACTGATGGGGAAAGGGAGCGAGGACTTTTCAGAGTACAGAGGATTGAACACATACCAGAGGAAGTGTTCTACCTCTGAGCTATACTCCATTCCTTTTAAAAATTTTATTTTAAAGAATGGTCTTGCTAATTACCTAAGTGGGCCTCAACGCTACAGTTCTCCTACCTTGACCCAAGGAACTGGGTATTACAAGTGTGAACCACTATGCATGGCATAAGTGGGGACTTTTAACACCCCCTTTTGCAAAGACACGGAAGCTTGAATGGGGATGCTAGGTTGTAGGTCCTGGGCTGTTTAACACAGAAGCTAAGATCTCAGCCACTATCCTAAAATACTTCCAACCATTTCATATTCATCCATACTACTGAAAACGGGTTGTGTAGGCTGGTCCATACAGTCCTCCTGTTACCAGGATGTTAAGAGAAAAGAATTATATGTACCGTTTTCCATTTCTAGGGAGGTGCTTGTCTTGGTTACTTTTCTGTTGTTGCTGAGACGAAATACCTGACACCCAAAATTAACAGAGGAAAGGTTTATTTAGCTCACAGGCTGTAGATAATCCAGTCCATAATTGGCTGGCTCCAAGGCAGGGTGGCATGGCAGAGAGGCAACCTTTCCCAGCTGTCGGGGTCAGGGAGACAGCAAACGCAAGGAGAGCAAAATGGGCGAAAGGGAGGAAGAGGCTCTTTTCCCCCCTTACTCTGTGTGCAGGCTACCCGAACCACGGCAGGGGCAGCACTCACACCAACAATGCCAGCAACAGACAATGAACCAATCACAAATTTCAGATTCAGCCGTGTCTGAAAAGCCCACCCCATGACTCATGAGGCTTTGGGGACATCCACACATCACACAACATTTGAGAGCTACTAAAGGCAAAGAGACGCTGAACATAAACATCTCTGAGCTGAGGGGGAGTCAGACTGAAGCCTCGTCCTCTCGTGATGCTACTTCTGCTACCCATCATAAGATGAAGCAGCAAGGGCTTGTGAAAATACTTATGTGTGAGAGAAAGCTGATGCTTAGAAGAATGTCGAATTTCAGATCAGTTATGTAAGCTGTTCTCTAAAACAGGATACCCGAGAGTGAAGGAGGCACTATTAGTAGGTGTGCTGGGATGAGGTGTAAATCGTTACCATTTCAGGCACAGTGGGTTCTAATTCAGTCAAAAGAACTTCAGATAGGTTGAGATGCTGTACTGTCTGCTTCAGGGATGCTATCAGTCATTTCCTATAATCCGATTGAAGCATGCATCCTTGAGTTTTTCTAAGTAATTCAGGTAATAGAAAGATAGTGTTCTTGTTACAGTAATATGAAAAGTTTTAGAGGAAAAATCTTAATACTATGTAAATTGTAAGTGTAGAATATGTAAGGATAGAACATGTTTTATGCTGCACAGGAAATTAAATTCACTTGCAAGCTAAAGTGCTGTATTTTGTTATGTTAGATAAAAAATTTCCCAAATAAACCATGTAAAACTGAATTTTCTAAAGTAGCCTCTTCTTTCCCCTTGATGTACACTTCGGGAACTGAAGTTTTCATTATCATCATCCTCTAGGGAATATATTATTTTTATTTAAAAATTTAAAAAGTCAAAAGAGAGCTAAAGGAAAAATATGTGCAAGCCATTTAATTATAGTCTTGAAAAAACTGGGTATAATTTGCCATTTAAAAATCATTATCAAGTATTTTATAAGAAAATAGATGCCTGGAGGACAGTTTTTTTCCAACACTGCATTTTATCCAGCAACCATTCTGTCTCCTTAATGTCTCTCACCCACGTGTGCACTTAGCTGTTCATCTCAGTGTCAGTCAGCAAACCCTTGTGCATTTTCCCAGTGAATCTAACTCCTGAAAGATTATAAACCTTTCTGAAACTTAATGACCTGGCAAAAGTCTTTCTATAAACAAACTATTTCCACTCAAGAAGCTTGATCTGTTGAGGTCTCTAGGCTAAGCTTTCCCACATTCCTAATATGAATAAGGGACATTCTTTCACTTTTTTGTATCTGCAACATATACATTTGCAGCACTCCTAGGGTCTGACTAAGGTAGGCTGTACATAAGTCAGTATCCTCAAACTTCAGTGCAAGTAAGCATCAGTGGCGAAGTGTGTTGAAAATGCAATTCACATTCTTAGAGGTCCAGGCTCAGTCAGTTTTGATGAGGGCACAGGACCTTTCTCATTCAACAGCAACCCAGATCATTCTGATGAAAACCGCTGAGTACATTTCTGATTTGGTGCTTTTATAAGAATTAGTCTGCAATATGTATTTTGGAAGAGAAAAATGGGTTGTATGTTGGCCCTCAGTTAATATTCAACTTAGAATCATGTAAGGATATGTAAATTTTCAAAATATGGTTGAGGAAAATGGTCCACATTATTTCTCAAAGGAGGAAATTTCAAAAAATGTAACCAAAAAGATAGTGGTGGAGAGGCAATGGGAAGATGTAAGAGTATCCTTATCCTTGGAAATACTTACTAAAACAAGTAGTCAGGACAATTAATCAGTTATGAAATCTTTTTTAGACACACACATCTAATCATAGTCATAACATAGGATAAATAAACATAAGTATCAGGTAAAAATGGGAAAGGATTCATTTTTCTAAGAATAACTTCTGAATTATTAGAATATTTTTCATATTATTGTTATTGGTGCATTTAAGATTCTTTCAAAATAAAATGCAAACATTTTACTCATTATCGGTGCCTAATAACCACCAATGAGGAAATGCTCAGTATTCTTTCTAAGCAACTGCTTAACTCAGTTTGGTGACTATATATTTTGTAATTAAACTCATTGTAGTGGTTTGAAAGGAAGATAAAGTAGAACAGGAATGCCCCTCTTTGCAAGTTGAAACTCAAAGATCTTTTCTCTGATAACTAACATTCATTTTCAGTAGCCTCCTAACGTTTGTGAATATCAGAAGGCAGCTGGAGACTTGTTTTTCAGCCATTCACATAACTAATCATTCTAAGGAAGCATTACATGGCGCCCTCGGGGCAATGCCTTCTTTTATGGACTTGGGTCATTTTCCTAATCTGCTTCTCTTTGTAAAGTCGCTATGTCAAGCTGCTGCTGTCCTATCTAAATGCATTTTTGCATCATCATCTCACGAATATGGTAAGCTGCAGAAGCACCTCGCCATTAAAGATACAAAAGGCAGCAGGGGACAGTGTGGCACAATAGAAAATACTCTGGCTCTGAGGTTCCACACCCATCGGAGTCCATCTATGGGAGTGAATCACAGTGGACCCAGTTTCTTGGTCCTGAAATTATATTATTGGGCTTTTGTTAGGATGAAGATACAGCACCTTGAAAAACACTAATGTAACTGAGCTTGTTCCATAATTTAGGCTGTGTTAGCTCTATGATAAATTTGCCTCTAGAGAGGGAGTCATACTCTTCTACATTCTAATACAGTACATGCAAAAGGCGAGCCTTGATGTCTGCCATATCTATCAGATTAGTGTAAGAAACATAACTAAGATGCTGTGCGTGGCAGGGCACTGAGTGCTGCAAAGGAAACAGTGGCTCATGTGAAGGCTGGCTGCTCCCTTTTTCCTTTGCCCAGGCTTCGTGGCAACACCTCCGGGTTTGTGGTTTTTTACTTTCATGGGCTCCAGTCTTCAGCATTCCTTGATCATTCTGTCACTTCTACGTTATTCAACATATTCACCATGTAGTAAAGTCTCTATGACAGTCAATAATTTAATCCCTATTTTTCTTTTCAGTCTCGCCAACTCTAGCTTACTGGTTGGCTGTGAAGTAATATGAGCATACGAGCCCATTCCCCACTTCTGGTACCAAACTTGTTCAAATTCAATTTACTAGACCAACTACAGGCCAGATGTGCCCACATGTCTACACTACTTATAATTTCTACTCTGACTGAAAGGTGCCACCCTCCCTTTGTGCCTGTTAACTACCACTTATACCCTAAGATGACATGAGCCTTCACAGAGTGAACTTAAAAGGAGTTTGAGATAAAATATCATTATTACTTTATTCAGAGAATATCATAATACCCTACATAAGGTTCCTAACTAATCCCTGTGCTTTTAACCTTTCCATTCACACCGAAGTGCCGCTGTAAAGGGTCAGATATGATTTTACACTAGGAGAGATCACTTATACTTTAATGCATCTCCTTTCCAGCCTCACATATGGCTCTGTAGCACAGTATAAAAGTCCTCAAGAATCCTTAAGTGGATAAGCATGACTGTAAATGAATAAAAGCTTACTTATGGTCACTTAATTTTAAACTTTGAGTAATTTCCTAAAATTACTGGTTTTTCCTGAAGTATCTACAAATGTGTAAACTATTCTTAGCTCTGAAGGTGGCTGGCCCTTGCTCTGTACTACCTCACACACCGCTGCCAGGTTTGCACTCCGGAAATTCTCCTCCCAGTTTGACCGGAAGTTTGAGGCTCCTTCACACGTCTGGTGCTCCGCTTTACAGCTCACCCTGAATCAATTACAACAGACCTTGCCCTGGTTCCTCCCAGTTACTGTTTCTCTCATACCCTGGGCCCTGTGTGTCTGGCTACTGCACCTCCAGCTCATCTTACACTCGTCACATTTCCTGGATCTGTGTTGACCATCGCGGCTCCACCGTCACTGCTTTTCATTTCCAGTCTCACCACGGCTCACAGCTCACCCCGGGTTCAGTGCAGGCAGGCCGTGCCGGCTAGGGCTGACACCGTACCCACAGGGACTAGGAGGTTCAGCCTTACTGGAAGGATTTTCCAGGCAGTCTCAATGGGTCTTCTAAGTCCAACGGGTAGAAACAGGATGTGTCTTATGTGACTTCTTTATTCAGAGTCTTTACCAATCCTTCAAATGAAATTCAAACCTGAGCCAGGTATTGAAGCATCTTTAAAATGTTACTGACACATAACTGGCTTCATTTCTGAATCAACCAATTTAATTAACTTACTTTGCTTAAAAGACAAAAAACACCTTTCGGTGATACATTCCTCCAATTAATCATTCATGTAGTCAATAAATACGAACGGTTACTAACTTCCTGACATTAAGGTAGGTATAAAAATACACACAACACAAAACTCTTCTTTCAAAGAACAAACACACACACTGTGAGTCACACACTAAGAAACGCTAGAAGTCTTTAACAGCTGCTACAGTGGCAAGGCCACTTCTCAGAGCAGGCAGGTAGGAAGACTTCCCACGGAAAGGTGACATCTGAGCGGCGAACACGACATGAACAAACTTTACTGTGCAAGAAGTTGGAGGAAGGTATCTGAAGGCACTGTAAGCACAAATGGGCCATAATAAGAGGGAAGCAAATGCAGACAGGAATAGCACACACGTAGGTAACACAGCATTAAGACTGTGTATCCTAGAGCCAGACTGCTTGAATTCAAGTGCCAGTGTTGTTATTAGTTGGTCAGTCTTAGGCCAGTCACCACAGCTCTGTTCTTCACCTACAAAATGGGGATGACAATCACACTTACACTATATAAATTTATACTTGGCACATAATGACAAAATAAATGTGGACTTAATATTATTTTAATTATAATGATGTGTCATTGTGTTAGATTTTTTGACTTTTATATTTCACAATGCCTACTGGACAGATAATTACATACAAAATACCATGAATGGTTTCATAAATAAATTACATTTAAAATATATCAGCTACTATGTGTGACTGTAAATAACCCCAGAGTCCAGGCTGAAATCATTATATCATAGTACCATAGGATAAGACCTAAGCACTGAGAAAGCATTCCAAACCATTCCAACGTTAAGATTGAGAAACAGTGAATTAAACTGTAAGTGATCTTACTTGTAGGACTATTGTAGCATTTACTGTGTAAATATGCAATACTCTATTTAATACTAAATAAGCTTTAAGTAAAGATTCCTAAATTGCAATCAGAGTGCTTTGGCTGTGAGCTGGGTAGAACCAAGGCATATTTATTTTTACAAAGCACTCCAGGTTATTCTAATGTAGGTGGCATACACATTATAATTACTATGTACATTTGTACCTCTTCTGAAAAATGGCAGTTCTCTGAGTTTTGGGAGCCAGGATTGAAGCACTAGAAAACCCAGCCCAATATAAACTTGTACATATGATATTTTCACATAGGAGACATTTAAATGAATATTTCTTTGTTCAATTTATTGAAAGTAAAAAGCAGGTCTTAGTAACACTTTCTACATATTTTAGTGGTTGTTTTTAAAGATATTTTGTCAGTAAAGGAAACTATTAAGACATATTGAGTGAGAAACAAATGGATGATACCCAGGTTATTAATTGTTCACAGATTGCCTCTGGTAAGTGCTGCATTGTACTCTCAGTTTTCACAGCTCTCTGAGGGTCTTGACAAGACTGTCTAAAATAGCATCATAAGACATGTTTCCTGGACAAACTTATTCTTCCTGACAAGATCCATATTTTCAATCAATAGAAGCCTCATTCAAAAGGGTTCTTTATCTGAGGGCTAAGTAAATGCAAGTTTTATATTACTGCATAAATTTATTGAGTGATTTCTAAGGTTATGCTGAGAATCACCATTTTAAAGTCTACTTTATTCTTGAAAAATCAGGCTGAAGTATAGAATGTTGATGCTTTTGTGTTGAAGTTCTTCACGTGGCTGGCACTCAGCAAATGAGCTATGATCTTTTAGTTTCCTCAGCATGAGTCTATCAGAAGTTATGAATAAACAAATACAGGAGAATCACAAAATGCAGCAGCAATCACAGGCAATATAAGAGGTACAAATCTCACAGTGTATACTTTTAGGATTGTGGAATAATGTAGAGATCATTAACTCTGTCTCTTTACCCCTGCTTGATTTCTAATTTTTTTCTCATGGGCAGCTCTGCATTTTAGCTTAGCAGTAATTCTTAATGCTTCTGAGAGCACTACACTTCATTATGAACAAATCCAGGCTTCATGGGATGGAACAGAAGATTTTAGCTTTCACACCTTCTTCTAGGTTTACTGCAGGCTGTGCTTTGGACTTTCTGACACACATCTCAGCCCAAAGTCACACCGCCCACAACCCATACAAAGGCTTCAGTGCATGTATCAATTGGTCGATGAGTTATTGCTTGTGTGTCTGTTTCTTGCCTTTGCTTTAAATACTTTGTGTACTAGGCCATAGCTTGGAGTATAGATGACTTATAAATTTCAATTACTAAATCTACTAGAAAGTATTACCTGTACTTAAAATTCAATCTGATGCAACAGCAGCATTTTATTATCCTAACCAGGAGTCTATTATTTTTCTTAAGTTCTTTATGGGACTCACCAAGTTAGCAGTCATAGAGATGCCATCTTCATTGCCAGGATAATATTTCACAACTCCTAGGTGCATACTGCAGTGATCTCCTCCCCCTGTGTCCTCTGAGCTCTTTTCTACCTATTGTCGACACAGTAGTCACAGTGACCTTGTTAACACACGAGGTGGACAAGACCCTGATCCAGTCAAAGTTCTCAGGTGTCTTCTGTCATGCCAAAGCCAGTAAAAGCCAAAGCCCTTACACAGCACATACACAGGGTAGCCCTCTGACCTTTTTTCTCTGGCATCATGAATCCCCTGGGCCTCTGATCCTGATGTTATTCAACATATGTCTGCCTCGGGACATTTCAGAAATTCAATTAACATAAAAACAAACAACAACCTATTTCTAAGACACCAGAGCACTGATTCCCTCTCCTTCCTATATCACTCAAATGTCACCTGTAGGGTGAGACGTTTTATCATCACATCTATTGCACCTTCCTGGCTCCCCAGAGCAACATCTCCCTTGGCCTCTTCACTGCTGTGGGTCTTTATGCAGTATTTATTCTTTGACTTACTATAGGCTGTATTTGTGATTTAGTTCCTTACCCATTTCTCCCCCTACTGTGCATGGTATTTTAAAAGGCAGGGATATGTTTTCACAATCATCTTCCCTGTTTTATATCTAATACCTGTCAATCAATGAGTATTCATCAAACAAATGATTTCCCCTTAAGGACACATAAGAGTTTTAATCATCTGCCCCTGCAGCTTTCCTTCTGTCACTCCCGTCTATCACTAATGGTGTTGGTCAGAACGACACTGTACTTTGCTGGAATTACTCTTCCCTATGAGCTCTCTTACCAATCAGACCTTGCATCCTGCCACAATAGCAATTTGTATTTTGATAATGCTCAAGGCCTCTGTTTAATAAAATTGAAGCTCCATAACATGGCACTCAAAATCCTTTTAATGTGATTCCTAGATAAATTCCAGCCAATTGCCTTGGTCACACTGTCTCACCTCTGGCCTTTCATTATATGCAATTGACTCCACCTGTAATATTTTAATTCCAGTTCTTACTCATCAAAACCACCCGCTCATCAAACCACACCACTCACTTATTAATTCTTAGTGAATTATTTTCCCAGCCAACAATCATTCTCTTCTCTCAGTGTAACTGGCCACAGCTCAATTACATATGTGTGTCATATCTAATTAGTTTTATTATTCTATAAGTTCATTACCTAGAGTGTCGAAAACTTT
Organism: Dinomys branickii; assembly: GCA_004027595.1. Lineage (NCBI taxonomy): Eukaryota > Metazoa > Chordata > Mammalia > Rodentia > Dinomyidae > Dinomys > Dinomys branickii. The sequence goes on along the minus strand of PVLD010001403.1, from coordinate 91,715 downwards.
CATCTTAGGCATTAGTAATTTAATTTTTATACCTTTTATTTAATATTTATACCTTTTATTTAATTATGATTTAATATTTATACCTTTCATATTCTCATTATTGTTACTTTTCATAAATACACATTTTATGTCTATCAACTTTATTAATCAAATTAAAATATATTTCCATAAGAACAGCTTTATGATGCACATCAGAGAATTCCATTAAAGTAGACAGTAATTCATTATTGAACAACACTGGGGTTTCATGAGTCTGTAATATTGTGAATGATTGCTAAGGGTCTCCCTGAAATTGACAAGAATAGACTTTCTGCAGGAAGTTCTTTAGAAGGAAAGTGAATGTACTCGTATAAGATTTGTTTTTAGTGAAATCATGTTCTTCTTTTCTTTTAATTAAAGGTATGTAAACTAAATTAATAACCAATTCAACTGTTTTACAAATATTGCATGTCAAGCACATTTCACTGCAAAATTAATTTTTTAATAATTTGTACAAAATTTTTCTATTTCTAGACTTCAGGCACATGGTCTGAGCTACAAAACACTTAAATAAGATTGTGGATAGTATTTTTACATTTTATCTGGTTTCTTACAATTTATAGGACTTTAAATATTAATTAAATCAATACAATCAATTTTTGCAATTTGTTTTTTCAGGCTTTTGCTTAAGCTATCTGTACTTACCATATTATCATACCATATGCATATTCAACTATAGGTGAATTACAATCTAATCTTAAAATCCAAAATGTAAAAGCATTTTAAAGAGTAGATATCTGTGGCAATAGGGTAATATGGATTTCTTAAACAAGGCAGATAAAAAAAGTTAATAAAAATTTGAACTGAAATACTCATTTAGATAAACCATATGATATTTGAACAACAATAGTAATATACATTGATGGAATTTGAGTAAGGCTCTGTCCTATGACATAGGTAATTTTCTCTTTCACCTTCAACAGTTTTGTAGTTGCAATTTAAAAATTTGTGAGGCTTGGTTGGGGATGCAGCTCATTAGTAATATGGTTGTGTATTTGCCAAGCGTGCACAAAGCCACAGGTTCAATCCCAGCTCAGAAAAAAAAGAAAGAAAAGAAACACCTATTTGATCTTTTCCTAGAAGCAGCACAGCTTTTAAAAATGTTATGAAAGTAATATTATTATTTTAAATTAAAAACTTTGTAGATAAAAATACTCCTGGCTTTTGTAAATATTTAAATATACTACTGAGCTCTTAGTCACGTGTATGGTTCCTGCTTTGGAGTTTTCTATAAAACAATGTTATCTCCTAATCTTGACAACTTCATTTCTTTCCTTTATTACATTCTTCTATCCTTAGAGACAAGACAGCAGTCAACATGTTGAGCAAAGCGGTGAGCATGGGTTTTTCATCACATCTCTCAAATTATTTAGTTTCTCCATAAAGTAGGTTAGGGGATAAATCCTTTATTGGGTTAAGAATATTCCATTCTATTTTTCAAACAGTATCAAAATAAACATGGTAAAATTTGTCAACAGATTTTCCTCCCTTTATTAAGATGATCATATTTCTCCTTTAATCTCATAAAGTGAGAAACTGTATGAAAAAGATTTTATGTCAAATTATCCCTGCATCCCTGGGATAAAGCCACCTGGATCGCACTGCATCACTTCTCAGGCATCACTGGATTCAGGCTTCTGGTTTCTGTAGATCTATAATGTATTTGTTCAAACATCAAAGTGACTTGATGTCTCGTTTTTGTGCAACTACTGCACAGATTTAGTGTTAATCTAGCCTATAATCTATAATCCTATAATCTAGCAAGAGTCTCATCTTTCATAGTCAATAGATGAACTTGCATAAGGTAGGGATTTTCTTGGTCTGGAAGATGTCAGTGCTTTCCCCAAAGCACACTATACTCTTTAAGTTCATTCATGCCCATATTTCTTTTGTACAGTGACTTTTGCATTCCCTTATACCTCTCAGTTGATTACATGTGTCTTGGTTACTTTTTTCTTGTTGCTGAGACAAAATACCCAACACCCAAAATGAAGGAGGGGAAGGTTTATTTAACTTACAGTTTGTGGAGATTAAGTCCATACTTGGCTGGCTCAGAGGCAGAGTGCCACAGGGCAGAGGGCAAATGTTCACGATGGCAGAATACAGCAAAATCAACAAGAGCAAGGAAGTGGCAGCCAGCAGCCTCTTTCTCTCACTTACATATGCAAACTATCCACTCTAGGGTACAGCTCTCACACCCATAATCCCAGCAAACTATCTGCCCTAGGGCAGGTATAGCTCTCACACCCATAGTCCCGGCTGTGGATCATGAATCAGAAACTCTAAAAGCCACCAAATAACTGCATGAGGATTTGGGGGGACATGTGGACACAAAACAAAACAACATGACTTCTTACTGTCTGTACAAGTGAAGTCAATCAGAAAAGAATGTGGACAAACTGCCACCACCCCAAGTCCTCTCACACCCATAAGCACCTCTGCACTTGCCTTGTTCACGAGAAGAGATACTTAAAGCTTATGAAAAATGCATGGCTACACACTCAGCATAACGCGTAATCATATATTGCAAACATGTACGAATAAAATGCTTTATTTTATATAGAAATAAAATTTTAAAAATACATAAGCACAGTTCTGTGAAATGAAATTATAAGTAATTTTTTTTTTTTGGTTTTTGTTTTTTTTTTGGTTTTTTTGAGATAGCATCTTGCTATGCAATTCAGGCAGCTCTTCAACTATATAGCCGTAGCCGAGGCTGGCAGTCCGCCCCCTGCCTCCACAGTGTGGGACTGCAGGCGTGTGCTGCAATGTCCAGTTAGCAAATGTTTTTGCTATTCATAAAATTTTACAAGGCATTTTATAAAGTATTCCTTTTCAGTCAGCAAGTAATGAACTTAAAGGTTTTAGAATTTTACATTAGTTTTACTTGTACCTTTTACATAGAAGAAAACTGAGTGATGGCTCTTCATTATCTCCTGGTACGGGAACCTAAGCGTCAGCGGTGCCCACCCGCCACAGCTGGTTACGCCCCGGATGCACAGTTCTGTCTGGGTAATCAGCTGACGATAGTAGAAGAGCTGACACATTATTTTTCAGTTCCTTCTGTGATAATAGCTTTGCAGAATTGCTCATTTATTTGTTTTTTTTTACTTTTATTAGTTCATACTTGCCGTACAGAATGATTACATTCACTGTAGTGAGTTGGTATCTGTATATAGACAGTTCATTTCTTCCCCCTCCTTCCAATTCCCTTTTTATTTTCTCAGCATTAGATTAATCTATTTGTAAGACCTTATCGAGTTAATTATGATATATACAGATTGAACCCCAGGTCAAAAACCACACAGTGCATGTAAGACAAACGTACTAATCAAGGGAGTAGTTAAGCTTATTTTTGTGTCATTTATGATGACTTCTATGAGTATTCAACTAATCTTTTATGACTGGGAAGAGAACTCAAGTTAGAAAAAGAAAAATGAAATGCAGGTCATAAACACAGTGCTGGCAGGTAAAGTATTATCAACAGACCTGGGTGCAGGAAACGGGTGTTAGACAATAATTTCATAATCTCAGACTGTACAGTCCAAGGGGCGCTCACATATTCAGGGCAGCACTATTTAGAACAGCCAAGACATGCAAACAATCTTTACGTGTCCAACAATGAATGAATGGATACGGTATGTGTTATACATATGTGAGAATATTTTCAGCCTTAAATAGGAAATTGTGCCATTTGCAACAACATGGACGCATTTTTAGGACATTATTTTAAGAGAAGTAAATCTCACTTCATATGAAGCAAAAAAAAATTTAAAAAGTCACCAAATTCAAAACAGAAAGTGGAGCGCTTGTTACCAAGGGCAGTTAGGAGGGAAAGTGAGTGAAGGACAAGATGAACAAGTACCTGAAACCAAATCTACATTATGTTGACTGTAGCTGAAAATACTCTATTTTTCTTTTTAGATTTTCTAGGAGAGGACCAGCGTGGTGGCTCATGCTGGGAATCCCAGCACTCAGCAGGCTGTGGCAGGAGGATTGTTGTGAGTTCAAGGTTAGCCTAGGCTACATAGTGAGTTCAAGGATACTGAACTACATAGCAAGATTCTGTCTCAAAAAACAAATAAATAAATGTAAATACAAAATGGGGTCAATAAGCACGTGCTACAATAAATTTCTTTAAGAAAGAAATATTTGCTACGATAGTAGAACCTAAGTCTTCTCATCAGAAAAAAACTATGAAGTGACTGGTATGTTAATTAGCTTGAGTGCAGTAATCATCTGTGGATTACACACATATTAAAATACCACCTTGTGTTCCTTAACTTTATGTAATATTTGATAATCATACTTCAAAAGAGCTATAACTTCTCCATCATTTAAAAAATGCAACATTTTTAATAGGCAAATGAATAATAAATTTAGGTCAAAATAGATAAAACAGATCAGTGCTTTACACTAAGCATAAAAAGAATATATCAGGTTAAGTGCTGACTATGGATTCTGTTTTACACAATTGATGGTGATTTATCATTTTGTAGCACCCCAACCCTTTTTAATTATATTGTAGTTCGCTGTGTATGTAGCCATCTTGTCTGAAACCAATAATGCCACAAAATATTAGTATCTCATATTTTCTTAAAGATGATTCATTTGACAAAGTGAACCTACATTTTAAACTATAAAATGGTTAATTTCATCTTTACTACACAATGCTTTAGGTTGAAGTCATAAATAGTACAATTTCCTAAGCTATTTGCACACAAATTTAACTGCAGAATAATAGCAGTTCACTGATTATTACACAGCAGAGCACAGCAGCCATTACACGTTTACATTGTCCTTTATTCAAAATGGATATAACTTCTCCACAAGGGTTATTTTTAAGTTTATCCAGGAGAGAATTTTTCTATGAATCCCTGTACACTTAATTTTTATTTGAGTTCGATAAAGTTCTTTGTGTTGACCTTCGCACATATGCATTAAGATAATAAAGTTAAAATGCTCAGATACTTTGTGGCACGTTGCACTTTCCTCAATACATTTTGCTTATTGCAACCTTAACCTTAAAGGTACAGTCCAGGGACGGCACACCTCCGGCGTGTGGCCAGCAGGCTGCCTGCATCATCGACAGCTCTGAAAGCCTCGCCCTCACTGGTGTAATCTGGTAAGTGTGTGACAGTCGAGGCTGGTGGAGTCCGCACAACACATGCAAGTTCGAGCTCTCCTTCTGGCACACGGCTGCTGACCCCTTCCTTTCCACCTCTTGATTCCTTCCTTTTTCCCTTTGCCCATTTTCCCTCTTTTTTTCCTTATTAAACATTTTAATAGGCATCTTGATATTAGTGTGTGTTTCAGTGATAATGAGAAGGACCTAGCCAGCAAAGTCTAAGAATGCTGACAGAGATCTATTCATTTTGGGGTGTGGGGGGACCAGGAACCAAACTCAGGGCCTCATGCTCTCCAGGCCAGCACTGCAGCACTTTGCTACCCTAGCCCCAGAATTCTCTTAATAACATCCCCCATATCTGTGGACCACTGACGAGGGCAGCATCCCATGCTCCAACCACCGTCCAGAAGCGCCCTATTCAGTCACAGGAGACTTTCAGGGGACATTTTATGTCTGAACCATAGCAGCTGAAAAGCAAACCTTCTAACAGCAGTTTTGGTTTTTGTACTTGGTATATTTTAGATGCTTCATATCTTATGTATGTTGGGAAAAGCAATGATCACTGAGGCTCAGATAAGCAGAAAGAGTCCTAACTAAAAGAACCTGATCCCCCAGGGAGGTACACGGCATGTCTTCCCATCACTTGGGAGGCTAAGGCAGGACAATCACTGCCAAGTTCGAGGCCAGCCTGGGCTACAAAGTGAGTCCAAGTCCAGCCTAAACTGCATAGTGCAATCCTACCTCAAAAGACAAAAAAAAAAAAAAAAAAAAAAAAAAATCAGGTATAGAATCTACTTTGAAAAGGAGTTATCACGCTGTATTTTCTGCAGTTTGTTAGCTCAGTTAATGTTAGTTTTTGCAGAAGAGCACCAGCATGCACAATACTCTTGTTCTTGGAAAGGTCTTCCAGGGCGCCAGATACATAGAGTGACCCATTTACATCTTAGAAGTGTCCATGGCATTGCTGCTCTGGGGAACACAGCATTACAGAATTCCAAATGGGTAGAACAGACAGCTCTGGTTAGGGAAACACAGCTGAAGCCAAGCTGTGTCTGTGGAGCTATGGTGACATGTTACCTATGTTCTCTGGTCCCATGTTAGATGAATTCCAAAGTAAGACCACTGACTCAGTTCATCGTATTCCAGAATTTCTGAGAGAACAAAATTTCAGCCTGCCTTTCCTGGGGGAAAAGTAAGTTACTGGATAAAATACAACTGATGAAATACAAAATCCGAGCAGTACTCATGTGACTGAGCGGTTATAACGGGGGAAATTGCTTCACTTTGCCACTCTGTTATTATATTACCTCTTTGCTACCTACTGTCTGCCTGAAGAGCTGACCTGCTGAGATCAAACCAGCAGGCAGCTACACTGTGAGGCAGAGCCATCGCACCAGGGCCTGGATTTCTCCTACAGAGAATGGGAGTGGGGAGCCGGCAAGTCTAGTTTCACCTCTTGTACACCAGGCAGTATGTTTCACCTTTGTTCTCCGAGTTAAATGTAGCTAAGGGTTCATCTTTGTACTCAGAGCCTCCTCTGAGATTCTTAAAGTCCAAACCTCTGTTTTTGAGTAACTGCCTCTGCTTGAAGAGAGAGAGCATGCCGTAATTGTCAACCTATAAGCAGGCAACCACTGAGCGCTGACTGCACCAGTCCTACAGGATACTAAGACATGGGGACCGCAAACATTAACGACAGGCAAACTCTTCTTCAACAGTGAGATTCAGAAAATGTGAAGTTTCAAATACTAAGTGAAACTGCACTGAGACTTACCCCATATTAGTCAACTTTATGCCACTTCAAAGATATAAACTCAAAACAATGAAGCTTATTTTGGTCTACAATTTTGGAATATTCAGTCCATGATCTGATTGCTTTGGTCCTATGGCAAGTCATTATATCAGGATGTGGGTAGAGCAAAAACATTCCCAAGGCCGGGAAGCAAAATGAGCACAACCCCTTGGTGGCACCCCAACGACAGAGGAAGCCACCTGCTGCATCTCTCAGGGGCTCCACTCTCAACAGTGCCACACTGCCTTAATGCACACTCAATCCACGGGCCTTTAGGGCACATTCAAGATGCAAACCCAGACATGCAAAACTCAGCAGAGGGATTTAGAATTTTAATATTATACCCTGGATGACTACGATTTATCTACAAAGCCAAAGCCACTGAAATTGCCTCCCTGAAATGAAGCTATTGACTCACGGAGTAAATAAGAAGACAAGTGTCTGTAAGGAAGCAGTCAGTTATAAATATGCAAGATCAAGAGTGGGCTGTCGCAGGGGAACACGCTTCAGTAGAAAGATTGTGTCTGAGTTATAAACAAGGTGAAGTTTTTTTCAAATGACACAGCTCACATTACACCATCATATGCACATAGCACAACAAGAGAACAGTCAGGGTTTCCAGGAATAATGTTCAATAGACTAAAAAAAAAAAGATCTCTGTTCTACATGCAAATCTTAGGCATTAAAGGAAGAAGCACTGGGAAGAATCAGTGATATGATTTCAATGGGCTGATGGTCAATTCTTCTCCTTTTTTGAATTTATTTTTGAAAAATATATTTGGTGCTGGAACTCGAACTCAGGGCCTTATGCTTGTCAGGGCAGGCGCTGTGCTGCTGAGCTACAACCCCAGCCCTCCAATCAATTATTAAGTACAACACAAAAGCATGAGACAGATGCTCTGAAAGGTAAATATAGTAATAAATGCAAGGAAAACAGAAATAGTGTTGGTCCAGGAGTAGAATCATCAGCTTATATGCTTTTAAGGGGAATTTTTGTTACACAAGAAAAGAAACTGAAGACAACATCAATTTATCACAGCATTTTATAAACAGTCAACAATAAAAATAACTAATTAGCAGAGGAAGAAAACAAATGATAAAATGAGTGAAGATTATTCTAATTCTTGAGCAAATAGTTCCTTTGAATTTATAGTCCTTTTAAAGTATCAGTATTAAATTCTGAACATCAGTGGAAACAACATGCTTTTCAATCCTATATAAAATTTGGAATCAAAGGGCACACAGAAATCACAGTAAAACTGAAGAAGACTGGACAATGCAGTTTCCCCAGACCATAGCAAACAACTCTGTGGTATTACTGATTATAGAATAAATTATCTCTGGAAAATTTGACATAGTAAAGAAATTATGTCTGGAATCTTCTCTAGGGATAATATGAATTCTTGGATCATTATCACTATGTTAAAATCAATTTGGATTATTTATAGAGAGTTGGAATAATAACATAAAAAACACTTCAAGGAGTTCAAATTCCCACAACATGAAGAATTTGTAATAAGCTGTTCTAGCCTTAAGAGCAAAGGCCATGGTAAATTGAAAATAGCTTGCATACCTTAACCACAATATTTGTTTCACAGTTCAAAGTTGTTTTTATAAAAATCTCAAATATAATGAGATTGTTTTACATGAATAAACATGATGTTTTTAAAATATTAATTCAAAGTCCATATCCAAGCTCCTCTTCCATAATACTTGCCCTTTCATATGAATATATTTTGATAAATATCATTCCATAGCTGAAATACAGATGTAGTTTATACCTGAAAGTTTCTTAATGCAAAAAAGTTGAGAATGCTGAAATCCACTAATTCCAGTGGATATCAAGAACTGAATGCTGATAAATGTAAGAACATTAATATTATTGTTGTTACAATTAGCAGAACCCTAGTGACAAAAGGCTATACACTTCAGAAAGCCTGGTCATTTTGAGTTATTCTTTTTCTTTCCCTTTCCCTAATCTCATTTCCTTTTCATCATCTTGTGCAGTTTTAATGAACTTGGTACAAAGGCTACAAGGGCTCATGCTGAGAATGCAGTGTGCTCACTGTCTTGTTCTATTAAAAGGCCTTGTTGCAGGACACTTTACTTCAGTGTGCCTGGCTGCAGAGCAGAAGCCGAGATCAGAAGCTACAAACTTACAGCAAATGGTTGCCTCTTTTATTTCTTAACTCTTAACTACATGTCACTATAAGTTTTACAAAAACATGCATTGTAAATCCACCTTATTTCTTCAGGGTATTTGAATCTAAACACTTAACTACTAAAAACTGAGAACACTTGAAATAAAACAAATATCCATACATCTCTAATAGCCTACCTTAAATTTCTGTGACATTCAGTCCTGTAATTTTCCTTCTCTATTTTCTCTCTCTGTGTGTGTGTGTGTGTGTGTGTGTGTGTGTGTGTGTGTGTGTATGTGTGTATGCCACCTTTACTTTCTCATATTCCTTTTGGGCTTTAATCTGTTCCAAACTGCTTCTGTCTCTGCCACTCGTTGAATTTTATCTAAATCCTATAAATTACAATCAAAGCAGACAATTCCCCAAATTTATGTTCATTTGCAGCAATGGAGCTGAACATGCTAACATTTTTACCTCCCTTCACACGTCAGGTTGTACAGTATTATTTTCCTTTCTTTTTTGCTGAGTCTTTCTACTTTTCTTTCTAAATCCTTCTATTTTGCCCACTTATGCTCTGAGTTTTAGATTATTTTCACTTTTTCGAGATCCCTGTCCTAAGTGAGCATGTGGGTTTCCAGGTTCAGTGACTCTGTGTTGGTCATTATTATTATTTCCAGGACATCTAGGCTGTTTTATGCAAGGCATTTGAATGTCTTACTATAATTTCCATTTAACATCCCTACCATAAAACTCTTTTTCTCTCAAGATCAGTATTTCTTTTTTACCAAATTTGCCATCATATTCTTGCTTTCTTCCCTTTTATCTTATGTTCAGCCTATCTGCAGAGCCTCCTTTCTACCCTTAAATGAACACACTTCATCATCTGCAAGCAATGGCGCTTCATTGCTCCTACCCTTGTTCTGTACAATAGCATCTTCCATTCAGTCTTCGACAATCGCCTAACTTGTTTCTCTGTTGTCTCTTGCTTCTTATGAGTGATTAGTGATATTTCATGAAATTTTAGTGTGCTTCCTTCCCTCCGCTTACAATCCTTTAGTGTTTTTTTTAAGCTTCCAGTTTGTATGTTTATACTAAATGGACATAAAATTGCATCTTCAGTTACTATCAAAGTTTCTAAAACCATAATTTCTATATATATTTGCAGGCTAATAACAGGATTCAGATCAACACTGATTTGTAGATGACCTTCAAGTAGCACAGATCTTTAAATTCATCACCCATTCCTCATCAGCCTCTCATGAGAGTAAGTTAACTTAGAGGCAAAAAATTTTGAAGAGCAGACCCTAGAAGGCATTCACACCCAGACTGGTTTCTGCCTGTATGTGAGACTTGATCATTCCTCTGTCTTTACCGAAAAACTCTTGCCCGGGAAGATAAAAGTTGCAAAGAGCTTTAGTGTTCTTTTCCAGAGTTTACCTTAGAATCTCACTGAAGTGAATATAAAATCAGTACATTTCAATAGCAACAACTTCACTGAAGATAACAATATGTAATGTAGCAACCACTGTTAATTCCTATCATTTTGTTTTGAGGTCATGTATCGTTTTTGTTGTGTTTGTGTTGTTTTGATTTTGTCCTCATTGTTGCTTTGTTAGTTTTTTTAATCTTTAAAGTTAAAAAGACTGTTAACTCTCTGAGACTCTTTGAAAGCTTCACCTTGTAGTCTCCAATCCTAAACTACTGTATCACAATCCTTAGCCAAACTTAGGTCCCGCTGCTCTGAAGGGCCTTGCTTCACCCAGGTCTTGAAGCCTTATAAATATACCCCTTTTCTTTCTTCTACTTGAACACACCATGAAGATTTCCTTTTAGTGGACTTTTATTGCATATAGAGCAACATATGAAATCTATGGCATAATATGTAATAAAGCCTGCATGATCTTAACCTTCTGCATCATTTCTATTTTACCTTTTTCATTCTCGCTATCACTTACTATGTTCTTAGGGTGCTCTGTCCTCTTGCAAAAGCCAGTACACCTGCAGAAGGGCCTCTGCCTGGGAGGGCCTTCTCTGCTGGTGCACTGTTTAGTAGACCCTTCTTTTGCTTCAGGTTTCAGACAACGAGATACCTGCTCAGTAAAGTCTTCACCGATATTCTAGGTTTAGAACTCTGGGTATCTTCTGCTTGTAGTTTTATATTTCATAGGCCATGAACTAGATCCCCAGTGCAGAAAAGACGTTACAGTGATTCGTATGTATTTTTATTTGTATATGAATGTGTATATACACATCACACAGTAGGTACTTAAATGAATTTTGTTCAGAAATCCATCTGGTTTGTTTAAATAGTTTTAATTCTATTTCAGCTTTAAGATGTCTGATGAATAGACAAATATTTTATCTGTTCATTATATTGAAAATTGCAGATGCAGTAGACTTTAAGCATTCCTATCATACCAAGATAATGTATTTAAAATAATGCCCATGATAATTAGCTTGATTTAGTAATGCCACAATGTTTACATATTTCTAAATAATAATTCATGTACCACAAATACATACAACTTTTGTTAATTAAAACTAAATTTGAAGTATTAGTTTTGTATTTATGCTTAAATCTCCTGAAGATCAATGATTATGTTATCCCTTTGCTATCATCTTATGCCAAAGCACTACAACCATGCACATGCACACACTCTTCTCTCTCTATATGCATATATGTGTGTGTACAAATTTACATAATGCATACATCTATATGGAAAGAGAAAATGAGAGAGACAGATCTGATTTTCATAAAAGCTAAGAGATTTAGATATATTATGATTTCTTGTGAAAATTTCCTCAGGCAAGTTTAAGAACTAGGATAGGACATAGGAGAAGCTGAGGAAGCATGGAGTTCTTGGTTAGAGTCCAGCTGAATCTCATAAGGAATATCTGAACATAAATTGTACCACAGAAGTTTAGCTTGGTTAGTTTTTGACTTTAAAAGAGTAGGTCTAGCCACTTGAAACTCCTGTCAACACACCAATGGCAACAGGCTTCTCTGGGTGTGGCAGGGATATGACTTCCCTGGGAGTTCCCACCCAAGAGCAATTCTTGGAGAAATGGCCAGCCAGGAGGTATCAGCAGCCTATATCAGCATTAAGGAGTGAGTCATTTGGTCTGCAAAGGGAGATAGCAAAGATTCCTGGGGCATCTATGGCAGATACCCAGTCCTGCAACTTAATGATTATCACAAGCACCTAACAGATTATTGTTGCTATTTAAATTAAACTAACTTATAAATGAAAAATACCAAATAAATTATTCAAAGAAAACTTCAGCAAAGGATACTGTGTTGAATGGAACCCAGGACTGTCAATCTAAAACCAAGTCATTTTCTCAATTTACTCCTGATTCTGTTTATAAAAGGAATCAAATGAAGGTGAAAAAATGTCCAAGTTAGAAGACAGAAGCGACTCACTTAGTTGTCTTTAGCTCTTGAAAGCTAAGTAAGAAAATCACAGAAAAGATTAAAATGTGAAAACAGACACGATTTAACTACTAGTAATGAATTAGCGGTACTTGTCTTGAAGAAAATCACATAATGGATATAATATTGACTATGAACTATTTAGTGATTACTATATGTCTGCAGTTATGCTGAAAAGTTTGAAAGCATTTTCACATTTAATTTTCTCTATAGGCTGATAGGATATACATTACTCTTATTCATATTAAATAGACTTTTAAAAAGTGAACATGGAACTTTTGTCTTGTTCAAAAACATAAGCCAGGAAGTGGCAAAGTTAGATGTGAAACCAGCCCTGCCTGGTATTAGACTTTTTATTATTAATTACTGTCACTGGTAAAATGAACTAAGATATCTCAGTCTATACATGATATATTTGGTTATATTTACAGGCTAAAGGTTTATGGGAGAGAGAAAAACACTTTAGTATCTCAGAAAGTACTATGGTTTGAGTATGTTTTCTCACAAAATAAGGTATTGCAAATTTGATAGTATTCAGAAATGACCAGGCCGTGAGGGTTGGCCTCTGGTGAATGAGATCAAGAGTGCATGTATTTTACGTCAAAAATAACTCCTGTATTCAGAGGTGAGCTTTTGGAAGGTGACTGTATAATGGGGGTGCTGTGCTCACCAGTGGATTAATGTGCTGATGTGTTCATAGCTAAATGTGCTGTTAGGAGTAGGGCTCTGATAGAGGAGGTGTGCCAGCGCATGGGACCTGCACGGGTGTATTCCTGTCCAAGTTCATTCCTTCTCTCTCTATGTTCTGGCCATGGGTGGAGTACCACTTTCTGCCATGCCCTCCTGCAGGGGCCAGCAGAAACACCAAAACAACACCCAGGGTTTGGAGGTGACTTATTTACATCGACAGGCATTAATCAAGATAATTCCCAAAATATCAGGCCCTGATTTCTGGTGGTCTAGGGCTTAAACAGGATAAGCAAGCAGGAAGTACACAGGCAGAGTGGCTTGTCAGTTGGAGATTGGTTTATACAATGTGCATCATAGTGACCAGCTACGGCCTCACACTGACAAGCCATTTCTAAGAGACAGAAGCAATGGGAACTATTACCTGGGCAATTTAGAAACTGAAGTGTGCTAGCTGGGGTACTGGGGGGGGCATTTTTTGCTACACTTCTACTGTGTCATTTTCTGCCTTGGACCCAGCCAGTCATGGACTGAACCATCTGAAACCATGAACCAAAATGACCCTTTCCTTTAAATTTCAGATGTTGAGTACTTTCCCCGACAGGAAAGTGGTGAATGCAAGGCCCATTGAAGGGTCTCACATGGCCTTCCATGGTTTGCTCACCCCACTGCTTTCCACCATGTGAGGAAACAGGGCTTCTCCTCCTTGGAGGATGCGGCTTCCACGTGACCCAGAGTACAGGTAACGATTTGGGACTTCTCAGCTTGGAGTAGTATGTAAAACTAAATGTCTGGGGTTTTATAAGTTACCCAGTTTCCAACTATGTGTTAGAGTACATAAACAAATACATAAACAGAATTTAAAAACTGATGTAATTCATATTTTATTTTTAATTTTACTCTGTATATGTCTGTTTTGACTTTTGTATTAGAAATATAAACTAGGTGGCTTACAAATGAATCTACTTTTCAAATTCCTGGAGACTAAGTCTAAGATCAATGTGCAAACAGATTTCATGTCCACTGAGGGTTTCTTTTCAAATGTATAGACATGTGTCTCACCTGTGCTCTTATCAGCAGAAAGGACAAAGGAGCTTTCTGAAGTTCTTTCATAATACTAATCACATTTATGAATCTTTTGACTTTGAGACCTCAATCAGATCCTAAATCACTACCTACAAATAATACCACATTGAGAATAAGATTTCAACATAGTTAGGATAGTTATGCTACTAATTGCTATTAGTTCATTGAAGAGAAAGGCTTATGCCTATGTTTGATCAGTTTTTCATGCCTCTGTCTTATAATAATTATGCTTTCAATATAGCAATATGTGATGTACTAACCGTTGTTACTTTCCCATGACTATAGGATTTTAAAATGTTAACCACTGATTTTAGTCTTTAAAATAAAAAATAAATGAATACAGCAGAAATATACTTAGTCCATAATATTCTAATGAAAAAGAAATAGAATTAAATAAACAAAAAGAGAAATTCAAGATACCTCATCATATAACTAAAAACATCCATGTAACTCTAAAAGTGAGTACCTGGCAACAAATGAAGAAGTTCCATCTTTAAAGATGAACTAGTAACACAAAGAAATTTATTTTTGAATATGAAATAAAAATATTGCCACTTTTATGTGAAATATTTCAACAGAATGACAGAGAAGAAGTTTATCGTGAAGGCACTATCCATTGCTTTAGATAAATCCATTCTTTTTACATGCAGAGTCGCAAGAGCTGTTATAAGATACACAGACACATGCATTAAATATTCTCTATCAGAGAATCAAAGAATGAGCAACACAGCACTGGAAGGCGCATGTCGCTGCCTCAACACACAATAGGGGGGATTGAGAAGAAAAAAGAGATGTAAAGGGCAGCATGTATGACATTCTAGTGTCTATAATGGTACAAACCATCAGAGATTATGCCTCCTATGTGCATTCTGTACAAAAGAGGACTTTTTTCATCTTTAAGGTATCTTGCTGAGGACTTGAATTGTTGAAGAGGGTAAGGTGCATGTGACAGTACAAGAAAAGAGAAGGGAAAGCAAGAGAAAAAGTCACCCAAGGGACATAAACCAAAATAGCTGAAATTTGTTGGGAACTTTGTGTCCTTTGGGGAGTAACAGGAACTTCTGACCAATAGGAATTATGCTACATAATTATTTAATTTGTTTCAAATAAGACTTCACATATCCCTGAAGTTTGCAGAAAATCCAAAGATTGAAAAAAAAATTCAATGCAATAAAAAGTGCGATTTATATTTACTTTTAAATTGTTCTTTAAAATCTAGCATTTTAAAAAATATAATTGCATATATAAATATGGGTAAACTTCTATTTTTAAATGAATATGTATCACTGAAATGGTAGAATGGTAGAGGAAGTTATCAAATTGTGACTTGAGGAAGTCCTATCAGAGGGTCTCTCTGTCTAACTGCTTTATGTGTTGTAGTTCCAAGAGCAATTCAGCTGGAAACATGAAGTCGGTATGCTAGGTGTGTGTGCATGCATATTAGTTTTAGGAGAGTACTTATGTTACTGGTTTAGGCAATGTACTAAAATTGATAGGTAAATATGAGCAGTTTTAAATAATCAGGTAAAAGAAAAGTGAAAAATACAGACACACAGACAGGCAACCAGCTGCTTGGTTTTAACAGAATTCTAAATGGTTTAAATGACCATTTATTGCTTGAAGTGACTTCAAGTAAGAGGTGATGCTTTTAAAGGAACACATTTGATAATGCAGAAATTGAGACGGATTCTAACAGCAATTAAAATTTCTTTTTTTGGAAAACTGAATCAACTAACTACTTATACTCCACTAAGTGCTGCTTAAGTGACAATAAGTAACGTAAAACATTTAAATATTGAGGTTGTGATAATGCACAGACAAGGCACTGGCAATTATAAAACTTGCAGCATTCTCCACAGGGAATAGAAACAGTATAGTTTGCTGAGCTCTGTCCCATTAACGTCTCATTGGAGATTAGGAAGTAAAAACTCATCATTTAGATCACAGTTCCTTTGACATATGCAACTATAATTCAGAAATGGATTGCGTTTCAATTTTTATCAGATGAAGCAATTTGATTGTCAATGAGAAGATAATGTAGCTCAAATTAAAACTTGTCAAACTATTTTGTTCCTAAAATTACACAGCAGGGAAATTAAGACTATAAATTTACAATATAATCTTATTACTAGGTGATATAAGGGACAGATTGTGATCTGTACTAGTTTCAAAATGAGTTAAACAGATTAAATCCTGTGAAATCCAAAGTATATATTTTATTTTTATTTTATTAGTTCAGATCATTTCTTAGAAAATATGATTTATAAAACTGCCATAGAAAGATACATCTTTTTATATCACAAAGATACTTGGGTTGGCCAGATGGAAGAGCACCATTCTTTTGCATTCAAGAAACTATGCAGCTGTTAGTTGGAATTCATTTCTAGTGCATGGTCTTACAGAATCCCAATGCTATTTCCATAGTAATAAACCTGGTTTTATTTGTCTCTCATTTTAGGATGTAGTTTTTGGTTGTTTGGTGTGTTTGTTTGTGTATGTATCTATGTGTGTGCATGTATCTGAAATGACATTGTCTCTTTAAAAAATTTTAACTGACATACTCTATATACATATTTATAGGATAGAGTTATAAGTCTATTTGTACACAATGTGTAATTACAAATCAGGGTAATTAGTGATTTCATCTTTTCAAATGTTTATAATTTCTGTGTATTGAGAATAATACCTTTTCATGTATACGTACTTTTCTTAATTACACACACAATGACATTGCTTTAAAAGATGACACAATTCCCATAATCCTTTAATCATAAAAACAATACATGATTCTTACATGGTTACAGCTAACATTTAGTGTTCTGCTTCTATTTTGTAAATTTTTGCTCTAATCTTCTGTCTTGACATATTTTTCTAGTTTATTCCATCTACTTATTTCTTCAGTAAATCAAAACTATCAGGGTAATTTAAAAATTAATAATCAGGCATCACATGTATCTCTATATTTGACTTCTAAAAGTGGCCAAATAAAACATATATTAATTGGAGAAAAGATTATGCTACATGTTCCAGAACACGGATGGAGATTAGGAGGAGTTTTGCAGTCAGGAAGAGTTGAGGTGGGTGGGGGTGGGGAGAAATGTTAGAAGACTCCAGGTTACAAAATTAATGGGGCTCTGTCTGCTCTGTGTTTCTAATTGTGGATAATGGCAGGATCTCAAATAAGGGGTTAATTAGGGCACCAAAGTTGGCGTCTAGGTACAAAGAGCCTATCCTTCCCAAAGATGACCTCACTCAGAGAGGAAATGGCAAGTCTCACATCCCTGAATGGCACAGGGCAGAGAAGAGGCTGACTGTGAACTCATAGTAATCCATGTGAAGGGTGCGCTGATCCACAGCCACTGAGCTACATTACAGTAACAGCACCAGGGGAATGTGGCAATAACAATTACTCAGGGTAAATTCCTGCCACTTCATCAGAAATGTAATTATTGTACACTCGAAAGTTCACACTAAGGTTCAAAAGTGCTAAATAATCCACTCCGAAATGAAAACCTTTGTTAATTATTTTATGTTCTTTTGGGTTATGTCGCTGAATCGGCAGTGACGGTCAAAGGGGAGGAGGGGTTTTGATGACCCTGTAGAAGCAGTACAGAATTTTGTATTCAAAACTCTAACCAATTAATACTATCGCATTCAGTAGCTTTAAGGGTAGCGTGTCAGGCTGTTTTTTTCCATTCCTTTGAAAGACCATTCTTCCGTTTTCCTGTATTTATTTCCTTCAAAACTGGTAAGGTGACTTCTCGTTCTTGTCCTCTTCTTTAAACGAGTAAAACAAACTGCAGCCAATTTGACAAGCAAACAACAGAACGGGCTCTGATGCAATGATCACAACGGAATTATGAAACGTCACCATCATCTACATGAGCTTCTCCACCTCCCTGGAAATCAAGCCTAGCAACATCATGCACAACAGTCTGATTTATGTTAGAATAGTTTACGTTTTTTAAAACTTCACGTATAAATCAGTAAGCATTCTTTTAAGCTCCACTACGCATTTGTTACTAGCTTCATTCAGCGCCATGGTTTCTCAGAATTCAGTTTCTGTATTCCTCTTACATGAACTATTTTAGGACATTTTTTCATTTACTTGGCAACCATTTAAAAAAGTCTTTTTAAAAACAATAACTACATCACATGGAACTTAAATTTTTATAACAAGACATTGCTTTTTACAATTCCAGCAACTAAATTCTAACAACCTATAAAACTGTGGAATTTAGAGAACACATTTTATTAAATTACCCCATTATGTAAATTCAATACTCCATTATGTGAAGTAAAAACTTTTTTTCTCTTTACATTCAGCTAACATTGAAGTAGAATGCACCATGTATTAGGAGTATTTTTAGTTTGTATGATCTCATGTAAATGCTACTGCAGTGTGGAGCTAAATCAATGTTTTGTTTTTCATGTTTCTTTTTACTTATGAAATCGTAATACCGCATATACATGTTCACATCCGCTATACCTAATAAAAGAAAAAACAAAGCCATATAGAGATTCCAGGTAAGTGGTTACAGTTAAGGAAAACATCCTATCAGTTCAAGAATTAAACAAAATTATCAAATTATGGTCCATATGATTATAAATAGTTTTGTTAACTTATATAAGAAACCCTATTTAATTTATATTGATTTTTAGTTAACAGTATATTTATCAGGAAACTAAAATCGAATGACTTTCATAAATTGCAAGAAACCCTTCTAGCCCACAAAATCTACCTGAACTTAAATAAGCACAAGGGTATTTTCCTATTTTGATATTCATGATGATCACATTCCCCTATTGCAGAAAACAAAAGAAAGAAAAATGCTTTTATTGAGCTCTAGTTATTAGCAGAAGCTACAGTTAATACTTGACCTATATTAGGTCACTTAGTACTCCCAAGAGTCAAAGACAGAAGTATTATCTTCATTTTAAGAATGAGGGAACTATTGTTTAATGTGAATAAATAAATGGGATAAATTCATCTAGGGACTAAAAAGCTGCACCGTATCACTACCTTCTGAATAGCTAGTAACTAAAATGCCTCAAATCAGTCCTCAGTTTCTCTTCTCTGCAAAACAAACAAACAGAGACAGCTTCTTTGCACACTGCCTGATGGATCAGTCAGTCACTGTTATTTCCGACCTCCATATCCTCTCTTTCTCATGAGTAACACTTCTGAACTATGAAATAAAACATCAGAATTCTGAAATAAGGTTACACGAATTTAAATGCTAGGGGAAAAAACCTAGGAATTTTGTCCACGGTCAGTTTTAATGGGCATTTTAGACACTCAACGTCAATTTGGGGAGAATGATACAGGATCCTGAACTAACTTGGAAACAAAAGAATTGTGTATCTGATTGCAAACTATCCTTGACTAGGACTAATTTAGAAATGGGTCATAGGTAAGATATTTTACTCCAACCACATTATAGTTACAGCCACAGAAATAGACTTTCCTTTAATGGCAGGATACCTTTGAGACATAAGCTATGTGCTCACAGTTTTCAGAGCAGCTAACAACATTATAAAATACTAGAAGTCTGGGTTTTGGTTCATTAAACAAACAACTGGATTCATTTATTTTCAGGGAGAGCTTTCATTATCCTGTTAATGTTTATTCATGCCAATTCTTAACAGACTAAAAACAGCTAGAATTCTACTAAAACCACTACTCTTCAGGCAACATGGGCACCACTTAGTTTCACCATTTAGTTTCATTTTATCCTCGCCCATTAATCCTACCACCATCCCTGGTTCTTTCTCCCCTTCCTCTTTCTTCACCCTAGTAGGGTGTTAAATGTTAAATCGTTTTATTTAAAGAGTATGCACGACGATATTGGATACTTTATAAGATCAAAGGTTATGCTAAACAGTATATGTTACCGAATTTAATCCTAACAAAGTCTCCTGGTACAGGTCCTGCTCTCTGTCCTTTGTTGGTGGTTGAGCTGCTTGTTCTGGAAGAATGCAGCTTTGAAAATACTCTACTTATGCTCACAGTGTGCATATCTCATAAATAAAGGACTCTGTCTCCCCTAAGTTACACTCAAGGGGAGTAGGAGATCCAAAGAAATCATAAATAACTCCTTGCATGGATTTATAATTGTACGAAAAACATTCTGCAGTTGATTTCAAAAACCAAAATGCCTGTCACTAAATAGTGGTATGGTCTTGCTTTAGTTTTCAGTATTTGAAAATAAATCAGAATGAAGAGTTGTTTAAAAACATCTAAACACTAAAAAAAAAAAAACCAGGGATCAGTGAGGAAGCAGGTCTGCCAATGCGGCTTCTTCATGGGCAGAGGCGGTGTCTTACTTAATGTGGTATCTTGGCTCAAGCAGATGTGACTTTTGTGAGCTTTGCAGACATTCTTTTTGATTTTGGATGATATTCACGTGTATTTTGATTCTAAATTTTAGCCAATCACAGAAAAAAAAGTAAACCACAAAGATCCCTGCATTCATTTCATTCATTGTTCATTCTCAAGTTTGAGAATGAAATGTGTTTATTTTTAAAAATTCAGAATAATTAGATATAAAACATGCCAGGATATATGTGCTAATTCTAAATTTTAAAACTAATTTATTCATAAGACATAGTTGACAGGCATAAAATAACAATCTTCTTTTATGTGCAAGTATAACAATCTGCAGTAATGAGCTACAGTTGAAACACTATTTTGATATTAGTGGTTTCAAATAAGTAAATATATAAACATATGGCAAATGCTTGTATAGTTTTGCATTTGAAAGAAACTGATATACATCTCACAAAATAAGCTGTCTTCTCCAATCTACTGCCTTATTTCTATATCAGGTCTCAATAGAGCAAGAAGAGCAGATGGGACCATGAGATGTGTTTGTTTGTATCTGGACTTTGATATGCAAATTACTGTTGTAAAATAATGAACTGAACTGACCACCAGAACTTTTCACAAGAGAATTCTTCTAACTGAAAGAAAGAGAAAAGGGGTGAAGGAATCAGAGACAGAAACTGTGATGTTTGAGGGTGACAAACTTTTCCAATTTTACACTTAATATAATCTACTCAAATGCAAAATATGCTGCCATTAAAATAGATAAAAAATCAATTTCAGGTTACAAAGTACAAAGGTTACAAAAGGTTTATTCTGCTAATCTTATAGATGATTCTTTACTGAGAGTGATATTTGTCTTTATGCATAATTCAATTTTATAACTTCTCAGTTGAAAACATATTATTTCCTTATTTGAGGATGTTTATCTATATAAACAGAAAATAATTCTAAAGAAAACACTGCAGAATGGGAAAAATTTAAGATTTTATTTCTAAGGTTTACATAATATAAAAAGAAAATGTATTTTCCCTGATAATAAGTTTTAGTTTCATTAGCTTATAGTAATTCAGGCAAGTATATGTATACTTATATTAGTAACACAACATGAAAAGTAAGTTGTAGAAGGCAAATTACAAAGATGAACACAGATAATGTTTAAATTAAGCACTTGAAATTTAAAAATGGTTCTGGTTAGGTGAAATCCCATGTGAAAAGAAATTGTAAGTTGGAAAAATAGAGGTAAAGTCAAAATAAATTTACGGTATAATTAAAACATTTAAAAGTATTAAATACCATACATAAATTAGAGATTTAAAGCTGTGAAAAGTAAATTTGGTAAAATACTTCAAATAATTTAATCTCACATTAAAGAGTACAAATGATTACTCATAAAAAAAATATATACTATAATCCATGTCATGCTGTAAAATTTACTATACCTGAAGCTCAAATGGGAACTTCCTCCGAGCCTAGCAATTTCAGCAAGGGTGAATTTGAATTTAATCATTTCTAGAAATCTATACTTACTATTCACAAACTTTAAAAAATGGGGCTAGCTAACTAAGCAATGGTTTATGAGGATTCTCCAGTTTTAGCGCCTCCTGATCAGTCTGGCAATAAGTGGCAATAAGACATAATGTCCTTTGGGGTAATGTGAGGTGAGGTCTCGTAAAAGCATTTCTCATGTACCTGGTGTTGTCTAAATGTTTGCTGTAGTTTGGATCTGACTGTTCTCCAAAGGGTGACATGCTGTGGGCTTGGCTGCCAGTCTGTGAGGTGACCTTCAGGAGGCAGGGCCCAAAGGAAGCACATTGGGTCCTCTGGAGGAGGGGGTGTGCTTCAAAGGATGTTGGGAACCCTGGCCTCTTCCTTCTTCTTTTCTTCACTCAGGCAGAAACCACATGGTAAATGTCCCCTACCAGCAGGTTTTCTTTAGGGGGAGGGGTTAATAAAGAGTAGAGAGATGAAGTATGTTGAGCTAATATGAACTGCCTCAAAAGTGACCCATGAAAGAAGAGCTCTTGCATAAGCGCAAGCACTGCACAGAATACAAGCAATAGGAGGCCAACCAAGTAGAGGTCACCGGAAGTCAGCGTCAGCCTGAGATGCAGCAATAACCAACAAGAAGAGAACTGCAATGTCTATGGGACAGATAAGACATTTGTCCACTCTTAGCTCATCACAGATGGAGCTGGCATCTATCAGTGGGAGAGACAAGAGGTATCTGGAAACCCACCCACACCCTAATATTCTTGAAGCTACAAGAGCTGTCATCACAGATGGTAAATGTAGAAAAAATGTGAGCAAAATCTGAGAATGACATTTTAAAATTAGTAAGTATCTGAATAAACTAATAACCCTAGAAGCTGAAAAGTTACAGCATTTGTCCAAAAAAGAGTCAAAGATGCCACTTAGTGAGAAAAAAGGAAGGGGGGGTGTCATTACAACATAGCTGGAGGCAGTTATTGGAAACATTTAAGCAGTATTCTCTGAATAAACTGACGTGTGTAACTCCTCAAGAGGTCAGTTACCCTATCCTGTGGAATACTTAGAATAATGTTATCATGTTTTGTCTTTCTGGATCACACCATATATCATAAATCCCAGGTGTCCACCTATAAAACTTGGAAAACATAAAGTATCATGGTGTCATCCACGCGACGATCTGAACGTCAGGAAAAAAGGCGAGGTGTTATAGCCTGAATTGTGCTCCAGAAATGTATAAAGTGAAAGTTTAATTCTTGTTCTGAATGTTTCCAGCAACAAGGCCTTGAAGGAAGTAATGAGGGTCATAAGGAAGGGCCTATTTAAAAGAAATTAGTTCTTTATACAAAGAGGAACAGATGCCCCAAATGCGTGCACTCAGAGTAAAGGCCAGATTCAATAATGACTTAGGACTCTGCAGGCTCTCTTTAATTTTCCGTGAACTAGACCTCCCTAGCAATGAAAATTTCTAGTTTGACCAGGTATAGATTACATGTCTTGTCAGTTTTATATTATGACCTCACCTGTGAGCTTTTTACTTGCTCCAGTTATGAACAGGTATAACATACATGCACTTTTTAAATTGAGCTTTTATTCTAAGAGTTTGTTGGAGTTTTCTGATCTAGTGTGGGTGAAGTGAGTCAATTCTGTTTCAATCTGTGGATCTAGTTGGGGTTGGTTCTTCACTGCAGTCTGGGGCTCACTTTGTTCCAATAAATGCCATGAGGGCTCTTCTGGCACCAAGAAGTACAAGAGAACAAACTAGATCTCTTCAGAAAAAGGGTCAGAACAGACACATATTCCATTTTCTAAAATTGAGGACAAAGGCAAGTCTGGAAGAACACTTGCCCTTTAATGTGAAGAAAAGCAAAGCTATGAAGGAAAGTACATGAACACAAGGTAAAAAACCAGGGCCAAAATTTCAAATATACACCACTGCATTCAAATATTTCACCTATTTTTACTCACCTCTGAGAAAATGACACAGATGTGTATATGTATTCTTCAGCTTATGGAAAAATACATACGCACTAATCTACACTAATTAAATCTGTCATATGAGGACTTTTTTTTACTACAATGAATGGTATCATAGGGAATAAAATTATACAAAATGCTGACACTACTAGGTAGGACCAAAGGCTCGACACTTAGGATAAAACAATCAAATGTGGTTCTCTTACTATTGCTCCACCTTATTCCTAGAGAAATGGCCAGTGTGCAGCACCGGGAAGAGGCAGAACCTGACAATCACCCAAAGTGAGGAAACACAGCTGGGAGAAGGTGGACACCAACTGCAGGAATACAGGTTATCAGAAAGCACAGTGGTGAAAGCAGCAGTCTCCCAGATCTGCAGCAGGCGCCCCAGAGAACTTAGTGAGGGGATGATCAGCAACTTTGTGTAAGGAAAGCAGACAAAGCCAAAGAAAGCAAAGGCACCTCAGAAAGTATAAGAATATTTGATTCAGTACCAAGAAAAATGAACAGATCATCAAGAAACCACTGGTCAACTTTATGCAATAAAAACACATGTAAATTGAATTCCAAAATAGATGACAGAAAAAATACTGGAGAAATAATGAATTTCCAAATTTGATAAAGATATATAAATTTATGGATATAAAAAATCTAATGATTTCCAGTAATAACAACAAAAAACAGTAAGAAAATTGCAGTAAGGTAGGTCATAATGAAGCCAGTTATGCCCTTAAAAAGCAGTCAGAGTACACATTTTCAAAGTAACACCAGAAAGATAGCACCAGATCTTTCAAAGTTCAGTTTAAAGGACAATGCACAAGCCACTTCAAAGCAAAATAAAATGAAACAGGTATTTTTCAACCTAGAATTCTTGCCCAATGAAACTATCTATAGATTTAAGGTCAAATAAAGAACTCTTCAAACATACAAAGGCTGAAAGAATGAGTATTAGCAAGCATATACCATAAGAAATAGTGTGGCTAAACAGAAGGGACATACCAGGAAGAAAACTGAACCTACAAAAATGAATATAGTCATGATGACTATATGTGTGAACATGAGCAATTTTTGTTACAAATCATTTAAAGAGATAATTAACCTTTTAAAGAAATGACAGCATTTTTTCTGTTGCTTATCAACATGTTATAAATGAAACATAACAGACTTATGGTGTGGAAAAGTATAATGAACTTGTACAGTTGTAAGGTTATTATAGCACATAGGAAATTTTATAAAAATCACTCAAAGGGAAGCTGTTACAAGCTTCTTACACAACATATGGGGTAATATAAACTCACTGCAGAGAAAGGTATGAAAAGTTAAAGACTTAAAATCTAAAACAGGTAGTAAAATAACATTAAAAAGTGCTAATAATGCAAGGAAAAGGTAAAATAGAACTCTAAAAGATAATCAATAGAGAACGATAGTATAAGGAAAGCCAGCACAGAATAGACAATCAGAAAACACTCAGATACTGGTCTTCAACCTAATCCTATCAGCAATCATATTAACTTCAGAGGTTTAAACACAACAAATCAAAGGTCAAATTTTGTGAGGGGTTACAACAATCTCAAACAGCAACAATGAGAGCAAAATTCATGACCCAACTATATGCCACCTGCAGAGAAACCACTGGAAACATAAGTAAAGGGAAAATGTGCAGTATGAGAGGAAGCATCTACAAAAAAGTAAAATTGGCTACATGAATACAAGAGATCAAAGAATATTCTCATGAATAATAAGGGTAATTTTATAACAAAAAATGACCAATTCTCCAACGGATTTCCACATTCCTAAATGGGGTGTATGTCTAGTAATAGACCTTTTAAAAGACATGAAGCAAACACTAATAAAATAGCAAAGAAAAACTGACAATTCAGAATTATACTCAGTTACAGATATTTCCATAACACTTTCAATATTTGTTTTTTAAATAAAAGTACAAAAACATATTAACAAGCAGACACGAATTAGCATAAAAAATAGTACAATCACAACTGATCTAGAGACAAGGTGACATGATATCAACAGTGGTTATTGCTTTATCCATTGATATCTTCAAAGTGTAAATATATGAACCCATATACAGACATGCAAAATTGGTCAGACAATTAATCCTCTCAACAACAGAAAAACACAAAAACCAAAAATCCAAAGACAGAAAACAAAACAGGCAAACAGCAACAACAACAAAAACGAAAAAACCACCAATAGTTGCTGGTTTGCATATTGATATCTTCGAAGTGTGTGTTCAGGATAACACATATAGACATACAAGATTGATCAAATAACCCGTCATCAATTATTCCTTAGCATTAAGTGATATAATACAATAGTAGAACCATGTTAGCCCTCCTGCATATATGTATATTCATATATACATACATACATTTTTGTCTCCTTTTCCCCTTTCCCTCGTCCCATCTGTTCTTTGTTTTTGAACAGATTTCCTTCATGTCTCTTAGTTTATATTCCCACGCTCGGGTTCTCACACCAGTGATACAATACGTTGCCTGCACATGTATCGCTGATTTATTTCACGTATGAGTATGGACTCTAGTTTTGTCCACTTGCCTACAAAGTTCCCAAAATTGTCTTTCTTTATAGCTGAATAATATTCCATTATATAAAAATGAAACAATTTTTTAATCCAGTCTTCTGTGGATGGGCACTTGGGTTGCTTCCACATTTTAGCTATTACAAATTGTGCTGCTACAAACATGGGTGCACATATATCAGAGTGATATGATGTTTTCAGATCTTCTGGGAAAATACCCAGAAGAGGAATAGCTGGTTTGAATGGAACCTCTAGACCTAGTTTGCTGAGAGATCTCCAAAAGGCTCTCTACAGTGGTTCACCAGTCTGCATTCCCACCAGCAGTGTAATAGAGTCCCTATTTCTCCACAGCCTCGCCAGCATCTGTTATTGGATGACTTTTTCATACTGGCCAGTCTTACTGGGGTGAGATGAAATAGCAATGTAGTTTTTATTTGCATTTCTCGAATGACTAAGGATGTGGAACATTTTCTCATATATTTATTTGCCATTTGTATTTCTTTGTCTGAGAAGTGTGTATTCATCTCAGATGCCCATTTCTGGATTAGGTCTTTGAATTTGGACAGGTACATGTTTTTTAATTCTTTGTATGTTCTAGATAGAAGACCTTTGTCTGAGGGACAGCCAGCTAGGATTTTTTCCCAATGTGTGGGTTTTCTTTTTACTTTGCTGGTGATTTCTTTAGATGTACAAAAACTTTTCAGTAGGATGAGGTCCCAATTATTCTTTGAAGTGTTTCCCTTGCAGCTTCGTTCTTGTTCATGAACTCTCTGCCTACTCCTATGTCTTCAAGATTTTTGCCTACTTTCTCTTCCAATAGGTTTAGAGTTTGTGTTTTAATGTTGAGATCTGTGATCCATTTTGACCTGAGTTTGGTGCATGGTGATAGACTGGGGTCTATTTTCAGTTTTCGGCAAGAGGCAAGCCAGTTTTTCCAGCACCATTTATTAAACAGGCCTTCTTTTTTCTACTGTGTTTGGTTGACCCCTTTGTCAAATATTAGGTAGCTGAGTGGGTTTTTCGTTGTGGTTGCATCTTCCAGTCTGTTCCATTGATCCTCAGGTCTGTTTCTTAGCCAGTACCAGGTTGATTTTATTATAGTAGCTTTGTAGTATAATTTCAGGTCAGGGATTGTGATGCCACCTGACTTGTCCTTATTGCCCAGGATTGCTTTTGCTATTCTGGGTCTCTTCTGGTTCCAGATGAATTTAAGGCATATTTTCTCTAGATCTGTGAGGTATGTTAACGGTAGTTTGATGGGAATTGCATTGAATCTGTACAACAGTTTTGGTAGTATGGCCATTTTTGCAATGTTAGTTCTTCCTAACCATGAGCAGGGTATGTTTTTCCATTTATTGAAATCCTCTTCAATCTCCTTTTTCAGAGTATTGTAGTTTTCACTGAATAAATCTTTCGCATTCTTTGGTAGATTGATTCCTAAGTATTTCAATTTCTTGGTTGCTATTGTAAAGGGTATGGTTTCCTCAATTTCTCTCTCAGTCTGTTTGTTGTTTGTGTACAGGAATGCTATTGATTTTTGGGTGTTGACTCTCTATATGGCTACGCTGCCGAATTTGTCAATTAATTCCAGGAGTTTTCTTGTGGACTTTTTGGGGTCCTTCATGTATAGTATCATGTCTGCAAATAGTGATAGTGTGACTTCTTCCTTTCCTATTCTTATTCCTTTTATTTTTCTCTCTTGTCTGATTGCTCTGGCTAGTGCTTCCAGAACTATGTTGAATAGGAGTGGTGACAATGGACATCCTTGTCTTGTTCCTGACTTTGAAGTGAATGTTTTCAGTTTATGTCCATTTAGTATGATGTTGGCTGTTGGTTTGTTGTAGATGGCTTTGATCAGATTGAGGTAGAGGGCATCTATTCCTATTTTTTCTAAGGTTTTTAATATGAATGTATGTTGCACTTTATTGAAAGCCTTCTCTGCATCTTTTGAGATGATCATGTGGTTTTTGTCTTTGACTGTATTAATATAGTTTATTACATTAATTGATTTGCGAATATTGAACCATCCCTGCATTCCTGGAATGAATCCTACCTGGTCGTGGTGTATAATTTTCCTTATGATTCGCTGTAATCTATTTGCCAGTATTTTGTTGAGTATCTTTGCACCTATGTTCATTAGCGAGATTGGCCTGTAGCTCTCTTTCTTGGTTGGGTCTCTCTCTGGTTTTGGTATCAGTATAATACTTGCCTCCAGAAATGTGTTGGGGAGAGTTGCTTCCTTTTCAATTTCATTGAAGAGTTTGAGGAGTGTTGGCATTAGATCTTCTCTAAATGTTTTATAGAATTCTGCTGTGAATCCATCAGG
>PVLD010001403.1:0-62636 GCA_004027595.1 Dinomys branickii | reverse complement strand
TTTAAAGATGTTTTCAATCTCATTAATTGATATTGGGTTATTCAGGATTTTTACGTCTTCCTGATTCAATTTTGGTAATTTGTACCGTTATAGGAATTTGACCATTTCTTCTGTATTTTCTATGCTATGGGAATACAGATTTTCAAAGTAGGTATTAATGATTTCTTGCATTTCTTTTGGATCTGTAGTGACTTCCTCTTTTTCATTCCTTGTTGCATGAATTTGAGATTTTTCCCTTCTTTTTTTGATAAGGTTGGCTAGGGGTTTATCAATTTTATTTACTCTTTCGAAGAACCAACTCTTTGATTCACTAATTTTTTGTAGAGTTTTCTTCATATCTATTGCATTAATTTCTGCCCTAAGTTTTATAATCTCCTCCCTTCTTTGGGCTCTTGGTTTGGCTTTTTGCTCTTTTTCTAAGAGTTTGAGGTGTATCATTAGGTTGTTTATTTGCTCTCTTTCTATTTTCTTTGTATATGATTTCATTACTATAAATTTCCCTTTGAGGACCGCTTTCATTGCATCCCACAGATTCCGGTAGGGTGTACTTGCGTTTTCATTTATTTGTAGGTAATTTTTAATTTCTTCTAACTTCTTGTGTGACCCATTGGTTATTCAGTAGGTTGTTGTCTAATTTCCATGTGTTTATGTGGTTTTTGGAGTTCTCTTTGTCATTAATTTCCAATTTTATTGCACTGTGGTCCGATAAAATGCATGGGATGATTTGAATTCTTTTGCATTTAGGTAGATATGCTCTATGGGCTAGAATGTGGTCTATTTTGGAGAAAGACCCATGTGCAGCTGAGAAAAATGTGTATTCTGATGCTGTGGGGTGGAACACTCTGTATACATCTACTAAGTCCATTTGTTCACACTTTTGGTTCAAGTCTCTTATTTCTTTGCTGAGTTTCTGTCCTGTTGACCTGTCTCTTTGCGTCAGAGGGGTGTTTCGTTCCCCTATTACAATAGTGTTATTAGTTATTTGATTTTTTACGTCTGTCAAGATTTGACTTGTAAAGTTAGGTGCTCTATTGTTTGGTGCATAAATGTTTAGGATTGTTACCTCTTCCTCTTGTAGCTTTCCCATAACTAGTATGTAGTGGCCTTCTTTATCTCTTTTGATTGTTTTTGGTTTGAAGTTTACATTGTTTGCAAACATAATAGCTACCCCTGCTTTTTTCTTGGGACCTGTTGCATGGAGAATTGTTTTCAAACCTTTAACTTTCAACCTGTGGATTTCTTTTTGAGTAAAATGTGTTTCCTGTATACAGCATATCATTGGATTGTGTTCCTTAATCCAGTCTTCCAATCTTTTCCTTTTGACTTTTGAGTTGAGGCATTTTACAATAATGGTTATCATGGTTATATGTTGGCTTATTCTAGGCATTTTATTTACTTGAAGTTTTCCTTCTTTTGCTGACTGTTTAATTATTTGTTCTGTTTAGGGAGTTATTTTTATCGCTGTTCTTGGGATTGTGGTCTCTTTTTTCTCTGTCTAGTATATCTTTTAGTGCTTTTCCAATGCTGGTTTGGCACTCATGAAGTTCTTCAGTTGTTCTTTGTCGTGGAAATATTTTATTTCTCCATTGAATTTGAGGGATAATTTTGCAGGATACATCAGTCTGGGTTGGAAGTTGTTTTGTCTTAGAATCTGTAGTATCTCGCTGCAAGCTCTTGTTTTCATGGTTTCCGTTGAGAAATCTGCTGTAATTCTGATGGGCTTTCCTTTATAGGTGATCTGTTTCTTTTCTCTAGCAGCTTTTAATATTGTGTTCTTTTGCTGGATATCTGGGATCTTGACTATTATATGCCTGTATGTGTTTTTCTTTGGGTTATGGATCATTGGGGTTCTATATGCCTCGCTTAACTGAACTTGAGTATCTTTTACCTTGTTTTGGAAATTTTCTGCTATTATTTCATCAAATGTTCTGTTTATATCGTTTGTGATATCTCCTGCTGTTTCACATACTCCTATAATTCGAATATTGGTACCTTTTGCCTCATCTTGGAGCTGTTGGATTGACTTTTCTTGTGTCTTTGATGATATCATGAGATTCTTCCTTTCACGCTCATAAGCTGCCATGCTTTCTTCAAGTTCTGAAATTCTATCTTCGGTTTCATTTAATTGGTTTTGCATACTTTCAGCGTTAGTTTTCAAATCCTGGCATTCTCTTTGGACCTATTTCATTATTGGTAATTCATTCCTAAATTGCTCTTGTAACGTTTCCATTTGTTTCCTATTTTCTTCTAGTCTTTTGTCTATTTCTTGTCTGTGTGAATGGAACATTTCTTCCATCATTGTTTTCAGCTCGTTTTTTGTCTGAGAAATCATTGCGGGTATGTGGGTTATTTCTGCTTTAAGCTCTTTTATGGCCTGTTGGAGTTGTTTCATTTCGGATGCAATCACTTCATAACTTGCAGGTATGTGGCTTCCTGGTTCCCCTTTATCCTCACATTCAAAACTTGTTCTGGGTGGGGCTGAGTTTTGAGACTGCGTTTTGTTCCTCTGTTTTCCCATTTTTGGGTATCAGATTCAAAATGTGGAGCTATAAATTCCCCAGGCAATTCAGCAGGCAAAGGTCTGCTGCAGAGGCTGCTCCAATGATTCCTTCTCTTTGGGAGAATGGCCCTTAAGCTGTCTGCTGAGATTTCCGCTTCTACTCCCTACTCCGAGACCTGGCTGGGGTGTATAAACAGCTCGCCACCCCAGGGCCTTGCAGACAGGCCACTCAGGTGTTCCTCCCTGGGTGGAGCTCCTTCCCCCCTCACAAATCCCGTCAGGGCACCTAGCTAGCTCTTCCTACCCGGGAGATCCTGCAGTCCTTAAAGCTGCTTTCATGTTACTCGCTGGGCAGAGCTTCTTCCCGACTCTGGAAAAACCGGTTAGAGCGCCCACTCAACTCACCCTGGGATCGTGCAGACAGGAATGCCGTTCAGATGTATCTCCCTGGATTGAGCTTCTTCCCGACTCAGAAATCGTGCTGAGAGCAGCTGCCACAGTTCACGCAGCGCTGGCTGTGGGGGCGGGGCTCTGAGCGGATCCCGGACCGCTGCCCAGATTGGCGCAATCTGTCCCAGTAGTGCGTTCTCTGAGTTTACTCTGCTCCACTGCCTCCAACAAATCCTGGTTACAGCCGCCTCTGAGCCGATTGGGTTCAGTAGGTGGAGGCATCCGTCCCGCTGCAATTGCTCTCTCAGCTGTTCGCGATTTGAGCCGAGCTGCGGCTCAAGCACAGCACCGATCCCTCGGGCACCCAGCGCTCAGGATCCGCCCACTTCTCACTGCGCGGCTTCTCTAGCTGGTCCTTTAATGCTCAGGCTGCGGACAGCAACCCGATCAGTTGGAATTTTGCATCCACGGACCGGGCACCCACGCGCAAAGGATCGGTCTCTGGGAGTGTTTCCCTCTGCTGCTCACCTGGTCGCCATCTTCCCGGAAGTCTCCCCACTTTCAATATTTGATTGAAATTAACACAAAGTCATTACACAGAATACCTAAAAATACTATCAATTCACAACCTCTAATTTATATCAATAGAATACTCCATCTAAAAAGTTAGAGAACACATTATTTTCAAATTCATATAGAGTGTTTGCAGGATGGATCATACTGTAGGCAAAAATGAAGTCTTGAAAAGTCTAAAAGGATTCAAGTTATGCAAAATACATATTAGATACCTGTAGGAGAAGGATTATATGTATAGTCTCTAAATATTTTAAAAATATGTGATTAAATAATCTAGTCCATGGTTTAAAGAACTAAAAATTATAAATTAGTTTGAACTGAAAGAAAATTTTAAAACAACATTTCCAAAATTCTATGATTCAACTCATAGACATAAATCTGTAGCACGATATTCCTGTACTTGAAAGAAAGGTCTCAAATCAATAGCCTCAGTTCCTAATTTGAGGAACTAATGTAGCAGAGGAAGGGATTTGGGGAGGGGCATGCACAGCACCAGTAACAGTAGGAAATGAAACTTGAAGTAAGTAGAATGAAATTAATGCAGACGAGAATGAAAACCAATCAAGTGGGGGCAAGAGAACAGGAAAAAGAATGAAATCACAATTGTTCTTCAAAAATATCACTAACATAAGCTTTTACCCCAGATGAGCTAAGAGTATAATTTAGGAAGGATGCAAGCTCAGATCAATGTACATCAATGACTTGTATTTGTATGTACGAACATAAACAGTTGGAAATATTTATAATATTATCAAAATACAACATAGTTAGGGAACAATCTTACCAAAGATGTGGACAATTTATACACAAAGTTAAGAAATACTGCTGAGAGAGAGAAAGTATGGAGATAGGCTTACGAAGAAGAAGGCTTGCTTTTTCTCCAAATTGATCAATAGATCTAACTCAGTCTCAGTCAAAACCCCAAGTTTCCTGTTCTCAGCAGTTATTAAGTTGCTTCTAAAATGTGCACTGAAATAAATGCAAAGATCTACAACAGCTGTAACACTTTGAAAAATAAAACTAAAAAACCACTTACTTTGTGTCTTGAAGATTTTATCCCACAGCTAGAATAATCAAATTGTTGCAACAGACAAACCAATGGAAAAGAATAAACAGTTTTAAAAATACACACAAATGCTAAACTCATGTCTGACAAAGGTTCAGACAGTTCAGTGGAGAGAAGGAAGCCTTTTTAGCTAACGGTGTTAGGAGGAGATGGATATCCCAATGACCAAAGCCACCAATACAAAATTGTATCCATATCTCTCATTTACATTGAGAATCCTAGATCTAAATCTAAAACCAATATTACAAAATTCCTTGAATAAAATTCAGGAGAAATTTTGTGTGTATGTGACTTTTGGAGTTAGGCAAACACCAGCAACAAATGCCAAAAAAACCAAACCAGAACAAATCAATCACCATCAAAAAGATACACCAAAAACAAAAAAACAAAACAAAAACCCCCAATAAAATAGACCTGATGAACATTAGGATCTCCAGTTGTTTGAAAGTTCGTATTTGTGGGGAGCAGTGGGTCCAGTGATCAACCACATATTCCAGGCTAGTGCAAGGCAGCCCCAAGACCACAGCACCAGAGCTGAGCCAGGCAAACAAGTCCTTGGGACTGGAGCAAAGCCAGCGCAGCAGCAAATGCCCGGCTTGGTGCTCCTCGCTGTTTACTACAGCCAGAGAGCTCTGAGGATGTTTCTCTGTTCTCAGCAGAGCACTGGCCCGTACATCTGTGGCCCCAGTGTGTGCTTCCTCTCTTGTTACTGTGTATAAAGACCCAGACTGTGCTGAGTTGTCACCACCTCTCAATCAGAGAGGCCAGGCCCCTCCCGGACCCAGCTTTCCTTTATTATATGCCCAGGTTGTTCTCAATCTCCTGTCACCCCCTCTCAGGACCCCGCTGGCTGCACAGGTCACAGCACTCGTTAGTTGAAGGTAAATAAAGGACACAAAATGAGGAAAAATGACTTCAAGTTATATATTTGATAAAGGGATATACAGCAACTTCTCATTTCTCTAGAATCCATAAATTTGTACAATTATATTTTAAATTGCAAAAAACCAACGTACCTAAAGATATAATCCAGTTAAATGGATGAAACATTTAAAATGATACTTCATCAAGCATCTCAAATCTGTGCCTGAAAAGATGATTAAAATATTTACTCAGTAGGGGAATTACAACTAAAATCACAGTGCCCTGTCACTAGACACCTCTCAAATATCTAACATGTATAAAGACTGATCAAATCAAGTGTTGGTGAAAATCTGAAACCAGTAAAATAGTCTGAAATTGCTGGTGAAAATGTAAAATGAAATAATCTTGTAATGGTTTACACTTAGATGTCTCCCAAAACCTTGTGAGCTCGGAGGTAGTGCTTGGATCAGTGAGTTGCTGTTAGCATCAGGGTCACCAGGGGAGGTTTCGTAGACCACTGGCTCCGGGGCAGAAGTGGGAGGGGGAGGAGTCTGCCTAGAGGAAAGCTGCTCAAGTCATGGTGGCCCGGAAACAGGGAGAGAAGGAATGAGCTGGGAAACACATGCACTTCCAGGCCCTGTGCCCCAGCTTCCTTCGGCAGACTCTCCCCCAGTACCACCTCTGCCCGGCAGTCTGTGAAACTATCTGCCACAAATCTTTGAGCTGCGAGTGTCAAGTATAAATTACTTTAGAAAACTTTTCTTTAAAATTCACACATATATCTACTATATGATCTGTACATTTCAGACTTTAAGAGATGTATATGTCCAATTAAATAACTATATAAAGCCTAGAGTGGTGGTACATACCTGTAATCCCAGTACTAAGGAGTCAGAATGAAATTAACAAATAAAATAAGACAAAGAGTTGTACATAAATACCTTAGGAACATTTTTGCAGGACCCGAAATAGAAAATTACTACGATGTCCATCAATATATGAATGGGTATTGAAATAAAGATCTAATATTCAGCGATAATAGTGCATCATTGGTACACACAAATATATGCATTAATATCAAAATAATTATACTGACTTAAAGTATAGTGATCTCTGGGATATAAAACTGAACCAATGTGAATTCTGAACTAGTTTACAGAAACTATAGAGCCATGGAGAATGACTGCAAGGAGGGTCAGGAGAGAAACGACAGATGTGGATAACGGAATAGTTGGGGTGACAGGTAAGTCCATTACCTTCACTGTCATGATGGGTTTGCAGCTGTGGCAATTTGATAATTGCCACTTTAAAGAATAGTTAATATTATTACATCTCATAGAGTGATTATGAGCAATCTTGATTGTCAAGTTTTCTTGATTTTTAACTGAATCTGGCAGATTTTATTTTAAGGTAAACAAATGTTTTGTAAATAATCCTTCCTTGTGCCATTTTTATATCCATTTTCCTTCTTTCCTGAAATTGTGAGTTGTATTAATTATCCAGTAATTTCTAGAAAGCGATGAGGTTCTATGAAAAGTAAAGAAATTATTGATAGTAACAGGTTTATAGTCATTAAAAATAATAGACTATGGAACACCAAAAGGAGATGTTCATTTCAAATGATCAAAACAAAAGATATGTACAAAATAATTTTAATATTGTAAGAGGACAATTTTAAAGTACAGATTCTATTGAAAATATATGCACAGGAAAATATTTTTGCATTCAATAGAAAACTTAGATTTTTAAATTTATTTATTTATTTATTTTTATTTATTTATTTATTTATTTATTTATTTTTTTGCGGTACTGGGGATCGAACTCAGGACCCTGCGCTTGCTAGGCAAGTGCTTATTCCACTGAGCTATATCCCCAGCCCCTTAAATTTAAAATTAGAAGAGCTGTTTTTATTTTCAGAAGACACATTGCTCATTTAAAGTCATGAGGACTGAATGACCATAAACATAATCATATATATAGAATCTACTACACAAAAAATTAAATATAAACAGCAGTATTGCAAGAACAAAAATTTGCAGAAATTATTATTCAGCCAGTTAGAATAGTTATGAGTGATCAATTCAAAGTTTTCCATACACAAAAATGAGAAAATATTGTTGTGATATTTTATGATACATTATTAAATTATAATTCAATGTTATTACCTCTCTAGTAAACCAGTCTTATCCTCTGTCAACCCACTGGGTTTATTATGTTAGCGTAATAAACGTCATGGGTAGAAAGACTGTAGAACACCAACACCTACTGGTACAATCAGCTATTTAGAAGGACACAAATCCTCAACGTTTCTTCATTCATCAGTTTGGTATTTCCTTCTTGTACTTTGAGATCAGATGAAATTGTTGATTTTTCTCAGGAAGAATGAGCCAACTGAAAGTTAGCCAGATGGTGTATGTATCTCAAATAAGGCAGCAACTGAAGCTATTTTCAAATAGAAGGTAAATGGGCTGAATTTCTTTTAATGTTCTTAACTCAAGAATTTCACTCCCACAGATCTTCACCTGTCAGCAAAGTCTTTCTCTTTCTACTGAAAAAACTCAACACTCCTGTGAGCTGGGCAACCACAGTAATACGCTCAGTTACTGGAGACCCTTGGGAAGCTGGGTCTTCCAGACACAGGGCCACTTGTCCAGCATGGCCTCTACTAGCAGGGCCTCTTTCCTCCAGACCCCTTTCCTCTCTGCACATCAATTTATCCTTTATTTTATCACTAGGTGCTCATAACTATTAACAAATATGGCTTATTTTAACTAATCATATGCATATATTCTTTTTACCATTAACATTGGAGGTAGAGACAGTTTTAATGGATATTTTTCTTGCCTCTGTGATTTTTTTAATTTTTCAAAACATCTTTATTTTTGAACTGAAAAGATGATCCAGACAGATCCTCATCACTTTTTTGTACTAAGAAAAGGCATAAACTATGATTCAAGTTCTCTTGGATCCTTTGGAAAAAAACACAGATGTATACAGAGGACAAAAATAACTTCAATCTACCTTTGCACTGATTTTCCAATCCAGCATACATTTGTCTCACTTTGACTACAGTGAAATGTTTCATCAACCACTAAGTCTTTCTTTATAGTGTCTTTGATGTATGTTACTTTCTCCTTTTTAAAATTTTTTTATTTTTAAAAAAATAAAAGCACAAAAACATTAACAAACAGACACAAATTAGCATAAAAAATAGTACAATCAAAACTGATCTATAGACAAGGTGACATGGACTCAACAGTGGTTGGTGCTTTAGCTATTGATATCTTCAGAGTGTATATATATGAACCCAGATACAGACATGCAAAATTGGTCAGACAATCAATCCTCCCAACAACAGAAAAACACAAAAAACAAAAAACCAAAGACAAAAAAAACCCCAAAAAAACACACACACAAAAAAAACCACCAATAGTTGCTGCTTTGCATATTGATATCTTCGAAGTGTGTGTTCAGGATAACATATACAGACATACAAGATTGATCAAATAACCCGTCATCAATTATTCCTTAGCATTAAGTGATATAATAGTAGAACCATGTTAGCCCTCCTGCATATATGTATATTCATATATACATACATACATTTTTGTCTCTTTCTTTTCTCCTTTCCCTCGTCCCATCTGTTCTTTGTTTTTGAACAAATTTCCTTCCTGTCTCTTAGTTTATATTCCCACCCTCAGGTTCTTACACCAGTGATACAATACGTTGCCTGCACATGTACCGCTGATTTATTTCACTTATGAGTATGGACTACTTTCTCTTTTAACAGGGTATTTATGCCTAATTTTATTTAATAGTTTTCTACTATAAGGGACAGAAAATGTAGACTAATTAGTGATTTCCCAATTTTTTCTCCAATAATACAAATTTTGTTAAAAATCTTTAGTTTAACTTAGGACGGCTCATTAGACCTACTAATGACATCATTTTAATTAGATCGTACACTTTCATTTTGCTTTAAAAATCTGTGTGTGTATGTGTGCGTGTGTTTATCCATGTCCAACTTGGAAATGCTGACCATCTAGGAAGATAGTCAAGCTGTCGTAGAAAAATTAAGACTTTTACAATGAAATACTACTATTCAATGGCAACTGGGCAGTAAATAATCAGGCACTGATTGGTGTTCCACTATGGAAAATAATTTTCTCTCAGAAAACACAGCCATTTCCCTTAGCTATTCTTACGCAGTTTCACTGCAGCCCTTCGCAGTCATACCCATGTAAAGACACGCCCCAAATGCTGTGCTCTCTTCGAAGTCTCATTGCTAAATATGTAAATGATTGTTTTATGTCTTCGCTATTTACCTAACAATTACACTATGCAAACATAACATCTAAATTACCAGTTGATAATCCCTTCCAATAGATGTCTTGTATACACACAAAAAAGAATCATACTGAAAGAAATCGTGTTAAGTAACTGTTTTATCCATTTCCTCCAGTAAAATATCTGCGTATTTATCCCACTCATAGGAAAGAAGGAAGGCAGGGTTCAAAAAGACAAAACAGAGTTTTTCTGTGACGAGCAAGCCATCAGATGGTGAGCGGCATAAGGCTGATGACTTTTAGGAAGCAGACGATGCTCACAGTGGAATACCAAAAATTATTTTAGGATACAATATCAAATGCTTTGTGAATTTTAAGTTGCGATCAATTAGAAAAATTATTAGGGTACCTATTTATATCTTCATTTGTTAAAGTATGGATCACAGTAAACAGAATGGGAAAATGTAATCACAATTCCACAGCAAAGTTGAATAAAATACACATTTTTAAAAACTTTATAAATGTAATGTTAAGAAAAGCAATATATAAATGAATTAACTGGACCATGCTCCCAAAACCTTTTCTTATACAAGCAGAATGAGACTGTTAAAACAGTACTGTCCACCAACCAGGGCATAGGCTAAAATACGATACCCAAAATAATCCGGAATTTTTCTTTGATTGATCATAAACACATTTAATATCTGAATACCTGCTTTATGAACAAAAACGAATTTGGGCTGTAAATTTAATTCTTAGATATTTACCAATGTTTCCTTTGTCTATTATTTTTCAAAAATTGCACTTTTATCATTATTGTAAGCTTCCATGCTAATCTTAATTTATATCCTACAAATCAGAAAGCCGTCTTTCCCTTAGGCATCATTTTACTGCAGCATTAAGTTCACTGTGGTAATTCTGTCTCCAATAGCTCCCCACATTGAAGTACAATGGATGCGAAGCCCCTACGTTCTAAAAAGAAACACTTTCAGTCATGAGGGTCACCCTTTGGGTTTAGGAAGACATGGCAGTACCATCTGTACATTCAAATCATTGCTGTGTACCCAAGTCAGTCCATCCTATAAAATGAAAATCATTGCCTTAAAAAATCTATACATGTTCCCCATTAATTTTTGATCATACTTTAGTTAATTCATTAACATAACAATGTAATATATTTTCCCTTTTGACATACTACCATTGATAAATATTTCTCTAAAATATTTTCCCTTAAAAACATTTAAATATCTGCCTGAGATAGTATTCCCTTTATGGTCCTTTTCCAATATTCTTCTGCACTTCTTTCTGCTTATTATTTCACTTAAAATTTGAAATCATTTCCCCTGAGTTCAAAATGGCAAAATGATACCAATTTCAGTGAACTTTGTTTACAGTAAAATTAACATTTATATCTTTAAACATCTCATCCAAGAACTCAATATGTTTAACTATTCTGTTCTTTTTATTATTCAAAAGAAACTTCTAATTCATTGCAGTACAAACCATATTGATTCCCACTTATAATAAAAATAACATTAGAATGAAAACCCTAATCAGCGAAGAGCAAGTAATAATTTTACTGAGTCAAATATGGGACATCTAAGAAAGTATGTGAATGTAGTATCTTTCAGTATAAATAGTAAGTATTGAAAATATATGGTCTTCTCAATAGATGCAAGAACACTTATAAAAAACTGTCATGAATAAAAACATTTATCCACATAATGATATTATTGGCTATTCATTTTATAGAGCAATTTTGAGGACTTCATATTTTCATACCAAAATATATTTTATATGAATGGCAAATTAGTTCATACTATTATGTGTAAATATACCTACACTCAATTAGACTTTTGAAGGAGTAGGCTTTTGGTTATAATGCAATTATTAAATTAATAATTTTCTGAAAAGCTCTTTCATAATCCATTGTTATTGCCTTTTTCAAATTTTTACAGATTAAAACATTTTTATTTAATTCAATTAAAAACTATCTGCAACACAGACGTAGAGTATATAGGCTGCTTTACTGTGGTAGGATAAAAATGATCCATCTGGAATGGTCACTGAGCTTAATATATGAATAGAAAAAAAAATAAGGGCATTAGTCATTTTATGAAAAATATGAAAGACACTATGTTCCTATTTCAGAATTCTATCCAAGACAATGGCTGTTTATTTCTGTTCAACAAAATAGGGTTTGCATCTTTCAAGGGATCTTCATGACTTTTCATAGCAGTCACTTTTAATACTCACAGATAAGGGGAATGAATCATGCCTTCTGCTTGTCTGGGGTTGAAGATAAAGCACAGCTTGTCTTTATGCTCTCAAAGTTACCACCAGTTGTTGCTACCGCTTCTTCCTCATGTGGTGATTGTCCTTGAGCAGAGCAACTGGCAATCAGAAGTCCACACCCCTTTAAACTTAATCATTGCCCTATACTCACCTTTAACACTCAGACTAAGAGTTCCAGCAATACTATATTATTTATTAAGATTCACTCTAAAAGCTGTTTGTACTAAGATCACACTAAAAATAGTAGCTGGCTATCAGAAATTGTATTTCATACAACATCATAAGAGAAATCTACAGTCTGGATCACTTTTCTGCAGTTGGGACAAGATGTTCCACACCCACGATTAAAGGAAGATGGTTGGTTTTGGCTCAGTTTCCAATCCAGTCTGTGGTCGGCATGCTCAAATGCAGAAACAGTGCGGTAAAGGAGCTGGCGAAAAAGGAGCTGGGGGCCGGGAAGCGGGGAGGGGAGAGACGTGGAAGGGCCAGGCACGCTCTCTCAGCCTCCCTGCTCTCCTCTAACTAGGTCCCCACTCCTACCTAACAGCACACTCAGTTGCTAAAGCCATGACCCTCTCACTTCCAACAGCTCAGACTTCGAATTCTTGTAATTTTGGGGTAGATTCTAGATCTAAGCCATGGTAAATTGAGCTTTGTGCTTCTTTTGGCAGTGCATATACTTAAAAAAAATAAACAGTAAAATTTCCTATTTAGAGCATTACATACCGATAGTTTAAAAAATCTAGTACCAAAGGAAATTGGTCTTCACCTTATGGCCAATATCTAGAAACTTAAACTTTGCAGTCTTTGTTTATTATTTTTTTATTAGCACATGCTGGCAACACATAATGTTTACATGCATCTTAAGGAATATGTACATGTCCTTAACATTTCCTAATTCTTTTTTTCAGATCCTCTCTAATATTATTTATATGTATTGTCTTTCTATTTGAAGGTATTGCAAATTCTTAAACTTCATTGGTTCATTTTATTTTGGTTGATCTTAAATACACATAATGGTCACTTTCATCACAGGGACTTGGTACTTGTACGTGGTTTATCTCAACTGTTCCTTTTCCCAGTCCCTTACCCACCCTCCCAGCCCTCTCCCTCTTATTTACAAAAGCTTTGTTTCCATTTTTCCTTCTTCTCTGGTTTATTTTTTCCCTCTCTTTCCGCTGTCCCCCTCCCCATTCTCTTTCCTAACTGAGCATTTTCTTCCTATTTTATAGTATCTATTATACATTCTGGTCATTATTTACACTGTCTGTTTCTCACACCAGCAAGACAATGCAATATTTACACATGTGCATTCCTAACTCTCTTTAATACCCTTCCCCTCCCATCTCTGCCCTCATTCCTTCATCTCCATAACTCTTTTCCATTTGCAAAAGATCTATTCTCTGTGTCCTACTATCTTTGATTTTGTTTTGTAAAATTATTTGTGCTTCAGGTTGCTCATAGAAGTTATGGAGTATCTTCAAATATACTTCCTTTGGGTGTGAGTGTGTTGGTTTGTGGCTCATTTTTGCAAGGAGAACAATATAATACAGGACACATATTTTTAACATTATTTATAATAGTCACCCAAAGAATGATATATAAGAGAGTGCAGGAAATCTGGCCACACAACATAGACCCAGACTCCAGCTGAGGGCCTGGATCCTGCAATAATGTCCTGCATGAGTCCAACTTAAGATCTACAGCTCCTAACAATGCTTCCCACAAATCCAACTGGAGGCCCAGAGCACATAACAACATCTCATGCAGGCCTGTTACAGGGATCTGTGCTGGGAAGCCCAAAGGTCACTGGCATAATCTAGGAAGTCTGCACCAGCAGAGGAGGATCTGTGCTAGCAGGCTGAGGGATCTGCACTGGAGCCAGGAAGCGAGGCTCAGAAGAACCAGAGCTCCCCCAAAAGGTACCACAGCCATCTCTTAGCAACAGTGGGGTCCCAAGCTCCTCTGATGATCAAGATGGCCGAGTTCTCATCAGGGAAGCCAACGCAGCAAGCTTGTCCAGGAGACTGGCAGTGCACCATCTTCCCCTCCAGAGCCAGGAAGCAATGCTCAAACTGAGCACCAGAGCTCCCTGAAAGTGAACTGAAGCCATTCTCTGTGTCAAAGAGGTCCAGAGCTGCTCAGAGGATGAAAATAACCAAGTCCATCAGGAAAGCCAGCCCATGACGAGCTCCTCGAAAAAACCCAACAGCTCCTTATAGCTTCCAGCAGCTCCCCAAAGCCTTTCTTTGCTTCCAACAGCCTAGCTTCTCCTTCTCCAGTTCTGCCTCTTATGCTGCTGGCAAGAGTCCCCAGGTGGACCTCCCACACCTAGCACCACACCTACTCAGTTCAGCTGGGGGTTATAAGTTGACTACCAGTTGTCAATCCACTACAATGAACATCCTAAAATGCAACTAATTAAACTGTTGATCATATA
This sequence comes from Dinomys branickii, assembly GCA_004027595.1. Taxonomy (NCBI): domain Eukaryota; kingdom Metazoa; phylum Chordata; class Mammalia; order Rodentia; family Dinomyidae; genus Dinomys; species Dinomys branickii. The sequence continues at coordinate 48,219 of PVLD010001403.1, read as the reverse complement.
CAGTATACACAATCATACCTCTGTAGTTACAATGCTATCTCTGGGAATACAGTAAAAGAACTTACAATGTGTAATCAACCTAAAGGTATATAATAATTTTATTAGTTATCAATATTACAATGCTTAAAATATTATTTTATTGGAGTTACACAAAAATTTAAGAAGGAACCATCCGATGGTTCCCCTTTTTTTTTTTTTTTTTTTCCGGGACCGGGGATCGAACTCAGGGCCCCAGTGCTTAGCGGCAAGCACTTAGCCCACTGAGCTGTACCTCCAGCCCCAAAAAATTTAATAAGTAAAATAATATATTACATTTTTATGAAATGAAAGTGTCCTGTAAATATTTTTCATCACAAATTCAAAGTCCTACAAAATTTCCTAGTGGATGATTTTATTCCTAATGTTCTGCAGTGGTACATATGGGTTCTATATGGAAATAATCTCAAGTTCCTCAAAATAGCTGGATTCTGTTTATATACAATAAGAACAAGGTTTATATTTATAAAAATAGCATTTCATGTTTAATTTGGCATACTACATTCATTTTTAGCTGGTTTCATGCAAATATACATGTACTGTAGTCTACTGCTCCTCTGATAATAAAACAGAAAGTTCCTGGCTATCTACACTGTGTGTAGCTTAACGTAACTAATACGAAGCATCCTCAGTATACTGACTACACAAGTTTTACAAGTGTGGTAATTACAGGTGAAGCCTCTGTGTAACTTCACACCGAAACTTTGTGGAAGGAGATTTGCTCTCCCTCGCTCTGCTTCTTCTCACAGTCAATGGTTACGGAAGGCAAGGACAGGTCACAATAGAGACGTTAAATGCACGGTTCTACTTTGTGTAGAAATGAAGCCCAGAGAAACTAGAAGCACCTTGACCTGTAATTTTAAAAATTCCTATTTTAAGGCTATGAAATTTAAAATTTATTTCAATGTTTCCAAATGATATCTAGCATTAAAAATATTAGCCACACATGATGACCCATGCCTATATCAGTACTCTGAAAAGCTGAAGTAAGAGGATTGCAGGTCTGAGTCTCCAGACTGAGAAAATTAGCATTTTAAGGAGGTCTTGTCTTTAAAAAAAAGTGCTAGGGATGTAGTTCAGTGCCTAGGCCTGGGGTCCACCACCAGTAACCCTCCCTCATACACGGTTACACTATTGCAGTAGACTATATCCATAACAAAGCTTCAAATATGTGTTATTAAATTCAGGGGCTGGGGAGCCAGGTGATATGTAAACTTAACAGAATGCTAGACAGATGGAAATGTATACTATATAATGGTATTATTATTGGTAACACTTTGATCTACAATTACTGGAATGGCAGGCCAAGCATAAATAATGGTGTGTGAGTGTGCGTGCATGCCTGCATGTGTGTGTTTAGATATGATACATTTAAAAAGATACTTCCAAAAACAGCTAGGTTCACACAAGAATTAGCTGTGCTGCAAACTGGAAGGGGAAAAGGTATGAAAATGTGCAATGTTAAACCTTTCAAGATGGGAGAAAGTAATTTCTTCTCTGTTAGACAGAGATAAAACTATGAAATAATATTTTAAGCACCATTGATAGATTAAGACATGCTATTAAAGAGACTCAGTCTTAGGCTTCAGATCTACTCAGTCTGTTAAGATGATCTCAATTTAGCTGCATTAAGCAGAAGGAGATAAATAATAGTGAAGCAAATAGGTAAGTTAATAAATAGAATCTATGTAAAGACTATGCCAAGGAAAGCCTTTGGGGTGGGTACTTAGTGCGTAGTTTCTGGCACAGCAAATTGACAGAAAAATAAAAAGGATGCTCTGAATTTCAGGGACTCTTTTTGCCAATATATCATGGGTCTTAACTAAAGGAGCCGGTAGTTATAAAATGGTCCTCAAACTTCCCAACTGGATGAGCATGAAACAGGCTATGAAGGGTGGTTAAGCCACCAATCATACATCAGACGTGGGCATGGACGATGACAGAAGCTTGCAGATGGCATAGCCAAGTGATGCTCAGATGGGTAAGAGTGCACCACTGAGGCAGAGTTCACACCTGCTGGGGTCTTCACAGCGCCGGCTTCAAAAGATTGCATCATTGCTCAGAAGCAGTCAAACCTGTGTGTTTCCATTATTCCCCATTCATTTATATATGTTTTAATTGCACAAAACTGTAGTACAGTGCCATTCAGTACACGCACACAGTGTTATGATCGCATGAGGTTAATTAATATTTCCATACCCTCAAACTTTAACAAACAATCTTTGGTTAACTGGCAATAATTATAGATACTGACAGCTGAGCCAGAGACACTGTGCAGTGTGCAGCGGCATCCTGGCCAGGATGCTGGTGCTTACAGCCAGGTAGGGCCACTGTGCTCACTGGTGCTAACCTTATCTCATCTATTGAGATAGTTTGACCTTCACTGGCCAGGATGCTGGTGCTTACAGCCAGGTAGGGCCACTGTGCTCACTGGTGCTAACCTTATCTCATCTATTGAGATAGTTTGACCTTCACTAGTTTTAGTTAAGTCTTTTTTCATTCTGACTTGTGATTGTTTCAGTTCTGCTTACTTTGTTTTACAATTTACTTGTTTCTAAAGGTGCTGGCTGTGCTGTGGGATAGGATACATTCTCCTTGATTAAGAAGGATATGTGCCTCCTACAGACTCTGAGCTGGACACCAACAAGAGCAAGGCTTTGAGGATGGATATTCAGCTAAATGCAAGAAACCTGGGTTGCTACATGAAGTAGGACTACCTGACTAACAGGAATACTACTAGCATGAATTCTTGGTTAAATTCATTAGGGCTACTAAGGACTCTGCGAACTGGGTTGATGTAACTACAAAATCTGAAAATTAAAAGGAACATTAAAAGACACAAGAAAATAGAAAATAAGAAAATATGAAATTCCCAGACATGGTATCCCAGAATTTACAATTTCAAAGCACACGATGAACACAGATGTTCAGAAATACACCCAGTATGCTAAATAATAAGGTTATTTTAGACCTCAAATCAACTGGAATGTGTCCTGAACATCAGTGAGAATTAATATTCATAAAAGCGACAAGTAAATTGTAAAACAAAGCAGGCAGAACTGAAACAATTACAAGTCAGAATGAAAAAAGACTTAACTAAAACTAGTGAAGGGCTGGGGATATAGCTCAGTGGAATAAGCGCCAGCCTAGCAAGCGCAGGGTCCTGAGTTCGATCCCCAGTACCACCAAAAAAAAAAATAAATAAATAAATAAAAAATAAAACTAGTGAAGGTCCAACTAGTGAAGGTCAAACTATCTCAATAGATGAGACAAGGTCAGAACCACTACAGTCAAAAGTGAAAAGTCACATTCTATAAATTACTGTTGAGGTAGAAGCAGCCAAAATAGTTTTTTAAAATCTGTTTTAAAAACTTACAATGAACTATATTCAACTTTACTCTCTCTTGCTTGGAAAAACATTTTCTATGTTTAGACTCTGTCAAACATCTTGATTTCGTATTTTTCTCAAGCCAGATGAGAGCTTGGAATTGCTTCATATAAGAGCAGCTCTGTCTGGAATCAAAGGCTATATCACAAGAGTTTATACTCAGTGTGTAATAACCTTTCCAGCGTGAAAATACTACTTTGGACAGTAAGTCTGCTCTTTTTTTTTTTTTTTTTTCCTGATTCCATCTTCAGCTTTTCATTATATCTTCAAACCCCTTACTTAATATCAACAAATCCTGGTATCTCAAATTTCTTTATACTCTTTGCTTCCACAGTCATCTATGATAACATGATTAGACAGAAGATCATAAACTCAAAGCATAAGTGTTTCTGAACTGCAGCCCAGGATTGTGCTGTGAAGCCTTAATAACAACATTCTCGGCAAGATAAAACTAATAGCTTAGTCACTAAAGGCCTTGTGTACCCCGTTCACCTCTGTGAACAATAACACAATGGTCTGAGGACTCCTAACATCCTTTCCTCCTGAATTTTAAAACAAGCACTGGCAGAAAAATAACTAAACAGATGTTTCTAGAAAAAGGAAAAGCTTTTAAAAATTCTCAAAGTTTCTGAACTTTAATTTCTACCACATATTATTTTTAAAAATTATACCGTGCAATATTTTATAGGCTTAAAGAAAGTATCCTCACAGAAGGTGTGAAATCCCACCAGGTCTAAAACTCTGCACTCCAATTAACATCTCTAACTACAAATGCTACCATTGTAATGAGACTTATCCTTAGTTAATGTTCAAGGGAATCTCATTAGGTATTTATTTCACTCCTTAGACTCATAGCTGAGATCATACAATTGGAAAGAATGCATTCAGTTTTGCATGTTAATTGTTTCCTTTTACTTCTTAATTATTACAATAGATAAAATGAAGAACTATTTGATGTACATTACTTTACAAATTAACATTATTTTTTCATTCAATCCTTTACAATTAATATGTAGAGTAAATTAAAACAAAATGTATTTGTAATATCAATATGACTAATAGTTTCATAAATAAGCTATAAAATAAAATAAGATTAGTTATGAAAAATAAACTGATATTTAAACCAAGATTAAAATACTGGTTACTGTGCATAATAAAACATAAATTATTTACATTTGGTTTTAAATTTGCTTAAATTATGAAAATGTTTTTCTCTAATTTTGATGACTACAGGCGGAATAAGAAAATGTCTTTCTTTTCTGCCTCTAGAATTTGCATGTGAGTAAACTGAACAGTGTTAGAAAGAATCACAAATTCAACCATCAGTAACATAACTTTCATGATACAATATAATCAATTAAATACAAATAAATATTTCATAGCTAAGGATAAAAATGGATTTATTGTATTTAAGACACTTTATTATATCTTTGTCATATACCAGAGCTTTCAAATTCATTCAAGCAAATGATGAGAATCTCCAAAGCCTCGCTGTAGCTTTTCTTAGTCATCATTCTAGCAGCAAAATTCCACATAAACCTACGCGTTGTTCCATCCCTTGTAGCAGCCTCAATTTCAGCACTGACAGGTCAGTCCAATTTGAAAATTGCCCATGTCAAACTTGAGAAAATAAGGATACAGCAAAGACAATCTAATTAATGAGTAATACAGCGTTCCTCTGCACTGCTTTTAGTAAACATGAAAAGTTAAATTATCAAAGTAAAATGCGCAGATGCCTGGATGAGGACATGGAACAGGAAGAACGAAGGGGGGAAAGAGGAGTAGCAGAGGAAAGCGAGAGAAAAACACGAATATTAGATGTCAGCTCTCAGTACTAGTTACTACTGTGTGACTGCAGCAAATTAAGTTTTGTTCTCATTAATTGTCTGAGTTCATAAAATGATGGATAAAAGTACATTCTAAATCCTTCCAGATCTAAAACACTGCAGCACTCCCTGAAGGACCTTTCCTGTTTCACAGACATGAGGAACAACAGAACCTCCGACACCAGCAGACCAGTGGGCTCCTCCTTTGGTCTGCAGACCCCAGCTTCACTGCCTCCTGACTGTGACTCAGTCAGAGTCTCGTGCTTTGTTACACATGTGATTTCAAATACACCTCTGGCCCAACAGCGAGACACACACAGTCCTGGGGACACACACATCGATGATTAGCGAAACTGCGGCACAGAGAAGAGAGCAGTTACTTGTGAAAACCAAGATATATGATACTTGTGCTGGACCTTGGAGAGTGAGTGAAATTCCATCACAGAGAAATGAAGATGAAAGAGACATCGAGCAGCCAGACAAAATAGGAACTAAGCAATGTTTATGAACACACACGAACTGTTCGAAAGCATTACAAAGAGGGCAGCAGACAGACTTTGGCACTGCCAGGAAAAGAACAACATAAAGGAATTGTCAAGTTTCTTGAATTCTATGAAAAATAACCACTTTGAATAAGCATACTAGAAAACGTGCTAGTGTTTTGGAAATGAAAACTGTTATTAAGACAGTGGTAAATTTAAGGCTTTAAATATTGCAGAAGCATCAGTTTACATTAGTCATTTTAGAAATCCAACTGCAGTTCTTCAAAATAAGTGCAATTGCATAAGTGATCCTTGATCAAATTTAAAAAGTACCCAGGAAACACAGTCCGGATTTCCTGACTACAGAATTGTAAGCAAGTGATCAGAAGAGGACATAGGGTGCTGCATAATGAAAAATTAAAATCAGTGGCACAGGCTTTGAGAATAAACAGATTTGGGAGGCTGGAGAAGTTAGCAAGGAGACTGTGATAGAATCCAGCGTCTACACAAAATGCTATGGGAGATAATGAAAGATCAGCAACGCATGCTACATAATGAAAATAAATGGTAAGACTATTGTCTGTAATAACCTGAAAGAGATTTTTAAAAGCATATTTAATACTTGTGATGAAATTTAGAACATATCCAGATAGCTGTTGGAACTGGCAACTGGCACCCAGGTCATTCTTACAAGCAAGCAATGATGCAGATGGCACAGTCAAAAAGCCCAGCAAAGAGGTCAAGAGCCAGCGAGAGCCAAACCCAAGCTGTTCAACAGGACTTTAGTCAGAGAACATCCCCTGCCTGCCTGGCAGGGAATCACGATAGAGGGAATCTGTAACACAGAAGCAAGACAAAACCCAGCCGAATTTCAGTGACAGAGTGGGTCAGTGACTACTGTGTTCTTCACTTTTTAGAATGGGAGAGTCCTTTCCAATTATTCCAACTCAGTCTCATTTCTATTTTGGGTGTGGAGAACAACAACTGACCTACTTTGTTCTTGGTGTTTGGGGTCAACAGCAGCTCTAGCTAAGAAGCTTCATTCATACCTGGAGCTGATTTCAATAACGCTGTTCTGAATCTTGACATGGATGCCATCATGGCAGAGCATGTGTAGATTGTGAATGAAGGAGCGACATTACTTGGGGTGGGGCGGGAGGAACTCATCAAGGTGACTTCAGTATAGTATTCCAGTAGTTCCCTTCCCTCAACATACTTCCAAGTATCCCCCTCCTCATATAGCCCCTCATATCCTCATTTCACACCTGGGAAAAAAGTGAAAATTTCCCTTAATCCTTCCCTCCCTTTCCTTTTGTACTGTGTAAAAACTTAGGCCAGATTCTTAAAGAATGAGAGACCACATAGAGAAAGGTCTTGGAAATGAGAAATCTCGACTACCCCAATTTCAGTCAGCACCCAGTGGAACTCAGCTTCATGTGTAACTTCTGTTTATTCTACATTAAATAGGAGTGCCCCTAAGAAAAATAAAACATTGTAGTTTTAACCCCATAAATTTTGTGTTGCTTTATCTCATCATAATACACAACTGAAATATGTGTTATTATATTCATCTCTACTGGCGAAATGGTTAAATAATCATAGAAATAGCAAATATCAGCAGTTTATATTGTTTTAATAGAACAGAGCAGAAGAAAATGATATGCAAAGACTGTGTTTTATTTTCCCATTATGTGTGTAGTCATATTACTACTTGGGCTATGGTTTACTCCTCTATGTTTAATTTGACATTTAGTTTGGTGTAATTGAGAGAATAGGCTATGAGATAACTTGTTCCTAAAACCAGTGCTTTCCAACAGCAGGAAAATATGCTAAGGTAGAAAACAAAAGGGCATATACAGCATCAGGAGCACGTGCATACACACACACACGCACACACACACACACGCACACTTCAAAATGGTAAAAAGTACCTATTCTTTAAAATGAGGTCTCTGTATCCACTCTGACTTTCCTTCTGCAAAGAACGACTTTTTGCATTAATTGGAAGCATATATGCATGTTTTACAGGTGTTTATCATAATTATAAGCAAAACTTTATGACAAGGTAACTGATTTCAGTATCAGCAGCCACTGGCATAAAATCCAAGACTGATCCCTCCAGCTTCTGCTGTGCACTTCAAGACGATGAGGAACATTCATGCTGTGCCCGCCCTTCCACGTTCCTGTACCCAGATAAACAATTATAAAGACAATATGACAGAAAGATGGAAGTGGAAGCTCTACATAAACTGCTACTGTTTATCATTTGTCCAATTTCATCTTTGCAAAACAACTGAAGAAATTTTAACAAATAAAAGTAAAAAAGTAAGTTCACAACACAAGTGTAGTAAATAAAAAATCTAGTCACCACAGTAGTATAATTTAATCCTGTGGTCAATGGTATAAAAAGGCAAATAATAACTGATCACATAAATCATTAATTATTGATTTATTTTTTAAACATTTAAAAAGTAATTATTATCAATTAATATTTATAATGTCTACTTAATTTAAAATGTGGCAGAATTGTATGGTTGCTACTTGTAACACATTTTTCCCTAGCTCTTATTTTGTTCTCAATTTCACTACATAATTATTTATATATATAAATTTTTCATCACTAAACTTCCATAAATATTTTATAATCCTCTGAGATCATTTATGTTTTATTTTTCCTCCCCTACAAATCTTCTTAGAGGTGAATAAAAATTTTAGATTCAATATTTATTGATAAATGTAAATCAAGCATATTTTCATGATTAAATAGTAGAGGAATGGTGGTTCATGTTTTCTAAATTATATACTGCAGGCTTATGTTAATATTAAAATTCTCTAACAACCAAATATGATGATTACTGAAGCTAATAGTGAACTTTCAAAAGTGGAGCACCCAAGTGTTTTATAAACAGACAAAAACTTCAAAAATTCAACCTATAATATCCTTAACCCTTACATGTATATAAGTAAGTTTTCTTATTTACTTTTCTCATCCTCAACAGAAAGTCAATAAATTCAATATAGTATAATAGGAAAATATTCTTTATCACTGAAGAGTAAATCTCTCTAGTATGTTACTATTTACAAAATAACCCTATTTCTATATTTTGTTTCAAATATGAGTACTAATTTAAAATACAACATTGTAAAGATATCTATATAAAATTTTTAATTTGTACATTCCCAGGATTAATAAAATCTGAATGGGTTATTAAAAGGGGAAATATTTTGTTGGAGACCAGGCTATGCAAGGGTTAAATTGCTAACCAGGACCTTCTTGGAAATGCTCATGTTCACAGTAAACAGGGCTGCTGACACTTCCTATTGCAGAGTAATAAAGCTGCCAACCTTAGAGATCAAACAGTTCTCTTAACTGGCAAAATTTACTGCTTGGAGAAGTCTTTGAACTAATTTCCCAAGGTCCTGCTCAGTTCCTGCCTTGTCTCAGTATACCTTTCCTTTGTTTGAAAACCAAATAAACACAAGCTGTCCAGTGGAGCTCTTTGTCTTTATTCCTAGAGCGCCTTTACTCCCGAAAGACTTCAGACCTTCCCGACTCCCCACAAACCACATTCCACCATCTCTTCATTTAAGTCATTTGCCATCCACTTTTTTTGGGAGGCTGGGGCTAGGCCAAGTTCATCATATTTCATCTTGACAATTATTGGTATTTCATTGTCACAACAATGTTCATAATTCTAAACTTAACTAGTGTTACATGATGCTGCTATTTTCTGATAATTAGGTCTTACACAAATGCTACTAATAAAATTAAAAGCTAATGTATTAATAGGCAATTAATTATTTTTAATAACAAATTAGAAATGAAGCAAATAATTTTTACAAACACCACACATGTAACATCTGTATAAAATAGCCTAAACATTTTAAACATAAAACATATATGAATTCCCAATTTTTTGAATGAAGAACTTAGCTTAAAGCTGTGCATTTCTTTTAACTTAATATGGACAGAAGGATTATTTTGTTCCCAATCCACCAAGGCACCAACATCAGACAAATCCTTAGTTTGAATCTCCACTACTTTTTGCTGCCACTGTTGAAGATTTTATTCCCCATAAAAATGAAGAGTACAAAAACGTATAGTGATTCACTCCTTTACTGAAAATATGAGATATTTTTTTTCAATCGGGAAAAAAGTTGGAATTTTCTTAAGAGTTAGTAGGAATTTTCTTTCACAATTAATTATAAGGCACTTCACTCTAAGCATATGAGAATTCTTGTAGAACATATTTACTTTTCCAAAATAATGATTATGCAAGAAAAATTACGTGTTTCTTTCTTACCATGACAAGAACCCTCATTTTCTTCATACCCTGTACTGCAGATGCACCTTCCAAGTGGAACCAGCCAATCCCCGTCAGCTCCACAGTACAGTTTAGGAGTGTCACGTTCTTCAGCACTCTTCACACAAGATCCCCGCACTTCAACCAAAGAGGAAGAATCAACCCTTGGTATAGTGTCAGGAAACATGGCCAAGTTTCGAACAGTGAAAGGGCATTTTTTGTAGAAGACACGGACTGAGACCAGTGCAATGCATGCTCCAATGTCTTGAAAAGCGAGATAAAATCCTTTTCTTTCTATAGGTCCCACCTCTCGAATTTCAGTGTTGAGTTTGAGGATACGATCCCCCAAATCCATCTGAGTAAAACTTTCATCAGCAGCAATTGTGTCAATCTTTGTATACTGGCTTGGCTTGAATTTAATTCCATGGGACTCATCTGCTTCCATATAATGCAGGTTAAATGTTTCTTTACAAGTTCCTAAGACCCATGGGATGCTGTTACAATCCCTCAGTGTAAACTTCATCTCCACATAAATTTTCTGAGCCGCATCACGAGAGATCCAGTTTGTACGAAGCCAGTTGTTCTGGTTTGGTTCCATTACATTGCACACCTGGTAGGTGTGGATGGGCCTGTTGTGCTCATCCATTTCAGTGATGGCATCCCACTACAAAAAGGGAAAAATTAAGTGGTTATAAAATATCAATTATCAAACTGAAATAATTATTTTCCAATGTTTAAAAAGGCAAAAGTGAATTAAAAGGGTACAAATGAAGCTGTCCAAAGGAAGGATGCAGCAGCATTTTAACCATGGAGACTTTGAAAATACAGCTTGTAGAACTGACTGTCCAGAATTATTCCTTTGCACACACTAATTGCTTGACCAAGCAAAAGTTAATTTATTACCTCTAATTTCCTCAACTTCAAAATGGAGCTGATAATATTACCTGGTTCATAGGGTTGCTGTAAGGTCACATTATTCAAGTGCATGTAGAGATATTAAGGTAGTTCCTGGGGTACTAAAATAACACAAAGTAGCATCTATTGTCTTATGAAATCAGTACAACTCATGACATACACATTCTATAGTATTTTCCCCAAATTGAAAATGCCACAGATTGAGGCAGTTTACCTGTACTCAATTAAGTATTTCATGGCTGTTTTAGAGAAAATAGTTTTTTTTTTTCTTAAATTGATCCCAGAAATATTTATCAGGACAGTATTCTGGACACGAGAGGACAGCAGTTAACTAGCCGAACAAAGCTTATTGCAGATTCCTCTACAGTGGAGAGAGACAATAAAAAGTCTAACAGGGTGAAGTGAGTACCAGGATAAAAAGTCACAGAGATAAAGAGGGTGAGGGTCACTGTTTTAAGAAGGGACGTAGTGAAGGCCTTGCAGAGGCAGTGGTACTCAGCAGTATCTTAGAGGCGAGTTCAAGGGGAAGCAGCACATGTCGACACCCTAAGGCTGGAGCTATGGGCATATTTAAGAATGGCCAGACTGGATTCTGGAAGCATATGACATGATACGGATAGGGAAAAGAGACAAACAAGAATACTTTATAAGCATCTTATTCACTTTAGTATTCTGGGGTAGATCCTGGATGACCTTCCCTTCTCTGTGTCTCACACAAACATTTTAACATAGGAAGAACTTGTTACTCTTTTTCAAAGAAATTCTTAAAAATGGATGCATCTTGCTATCATAATGTAAATCAGATGCATGAACTTAAATATCACATAATATTTCTTAAATGAAAAACTTTATAAAAATAAAGTGTAAAATAAAAGACAGACAATAGGGAAAAAACAGAGAAAGTTTTTATTCAGCATGAACTGCATCTAAAAGCAAACCTTAATTTAGTATGATTTTCTTAAATTTTCTTGGCCTGTTAGTTTTGTTAATCTGTATATATGACAACTTTATAATGACTTATAAGATAAATGAATGAATCCAATACTGGCAAAATATGAGGAGGTTAGGAAGAGAGAAGAGGGAAGAAAAGACCCGAGACACATCAGGTCCAGGTACCAATCCCTGCAATGAACATGACCACTGTGCACTGAAACATGGACCAAAAAGAATTAAAGGTTAGAAAAAGACATTATTAAAATACTTAAGTGCATTGAAATCAAATGGCATTAACAGTATTTGTACATTTTACATTGTATATTTCCATATTATAATTTATATGATACTAATTTATTTCTACAGCTACCATGGAAAATAACTAATAAACGTAAAACATCAGGAATCACCACAGACTTTTAGGGAAAATGTGCTAGCCATCAGAGCTGATCATTTCCTTTAGAGTGTACTGGAAATGATAAACCACTTCCTACAGTGCGTAAGTGTTTTCTTTCTTGATACCACACATCAGTGATTTATAATAAGATTATTTAACACATTCTGTTTGCAGTTTCTCATTTTAATTGGTTTTAGAGAGTCATTTAATCAAAGCTGGTTGAATTTCAATTAGGATAGTTTCCAACAGAATGGCTACTTTCCTCAGTATATAATACTGTGATGACACTAAGTATTTTAATTATCCACTATAAATTTCTACAAATAATTGTATTATCTACCAAGCAAATTTAAATGCAATTGCTATCTAAAAATTTCATTTGCATGTGTTAGAGGATATATTCCAGAAAAATGAGTTCTTTTAAAATTGAGGATATAATTTTACAACATATACTCACTGTTAATCAGGGGTTTCCAATAATTTCATGAGATTTATATAAAAGTACTCATCTAAATTCCTTTCATCCAAGCATATCACAGCTCTTATGTTACTCTTCTACTTCATGTGAAGAGCAAAGCAGTTCTTTCATAGTTTATTTAATCTGCAGACTAATAATTCAAAACAGAACCATGAAGCAAGACAATAAGAAATATGAAATAGCATAGCAAACCCAGGGCCCTTAGTTTGATTCTTAGTACCAAAGAAAGAGATCTATGATATAATTAGTAATAAAATCTCAGTACCATCAACTCAGAATTTCTCAGGGAAATCTCTAAAGCACTTATTTAGGGATTGTTCTTAATTTGGATAAATTTCTAATCAGAATTGATTTTGTTTCTCAGAGAACACATGGAATTCTTGTCAGTATTGCATCCTTTACTCTCATATCAGAGTAAAAATCTACACCCCAACAAATTCAGTTTGAATAATTGAATTTTAATACATTGAGATTTTAGGTTTTCACATTAATAAAAATCATTTACATGCTCAATAAACAACTTTGCAAAATGTGAGATTAACTTATCTGAAATGTGAAAAATATCTCATTTGGGAAAATAATACAATTATTACATTTAATAAAAGTACTTTGGTCTGGGAAATGTTTTAAAAAAGAGAATGGTCAGGAGTAAAATCAAATGAAAAATAAGAATTTTCTCAAAAATAGTACATAAGAATACTTAAAATGCTACATTATTTTACATCTTCAGTGTGTGATGTGTACTGAACAGCAATGTTTCTTCCACTCTCATCTACTTAAAACAACGCGGGAGAGCCTGTTGGTCACCACAGTGGATCACTTCTGTCATACTGTACTAGGAGTGTGAACCGGGTGCCCAATCAGTCAAGACAGATCAACTGCCAAATCTCTTCTGAACCGAAAGGAGAAAATACCTCATATTAGATTACATTCCCCAAAACAAAAACATAAATTCAAGACTGGTGTAAATATAATAGGCTATGAAATTTACTACAACACATAGCATTAGCAGACATTATTATATCTTAGGCATAATGCTTCATTCGAAAGTGCTGAATATACATTTATATAGTTATGGTGTGTTATAATTTTCAAGTATTAAAATAAATATGGCTTTCTAAAATTGGAGGCCCAAGATGTAAGAATGAGGCTGGGGGATCACATCTTATATGTCTAATTTTTTAAAAGTGATAAATCATTTTTAAATCCAACTTTATTTTTATTTTTAATTTTTTTTGGCGGTACTGGGGATCGAACTCAGGACCCTGTGATTGCTAGGCAGGCGCTTATTCCATTGAGTTATATCCCCAGCCCCTAAATCCAACTTTAAATATTATTATCTTATTTTGTAAAGATAACCTCATAATAATCCAGGAGGCCAAAACACCTGGACTCCACAGAATTACCAAGGAACATTTGACGTGTTCCACGAAGAGCCAGCTCCTAACCTCAGTCGGTCTCACTTCTGTTTCATTGGCTGACTCTATTTCTGTCCCATACCACGAGAGGTTTCACATGTGTACATGTGTGAGCACCTCACCTTCATATACAAGTGTATCCCTTCTTAGCTATCAACAACTGCCAACTTTGGCCCACTCCTCGAGAACATAAGTGCCCCACAATATCTAGTGGAGCCTTGACCCCAGCAAGAAGTCCATAGAGTTCCTGAAAGTAGATTTCAACCCATTGGAACGAGAAATTCTAGAGTCTTGAATATGTACTTAGGTACAGAAAGAAGGCACAGGATTTAACTGGCAAACATCCTTCCCCTTCCCATGTAGCCAGAACAAAGAATAGGTAACACCATCTACAGCTCTAGCACAGACCGTGGTCTTCTCTTTCTTGGTCTAAAGATGGTAATGAGGATTAACAATTGATGTGGAAATATAAAATGCTATAACTACTCTTTTAATAAAAAAGAGATATAAAATGTATGTTCTACTTCATTAGTGTATAGTTAACATAAGCATTTGCTTCAAAAATTTTCTACTTCATAAAATATATTGTGAGTCCCGTAGATCATGTTAATAAACAATCAACAGTATAAGTGAATTTATAGCATATTTTAAGTCCCATAAGAGAAATGAAGAAGATATAATGTTTGCTCTCCCTAGGTATAACAGTTTAAAGTTAAATTATGAAAGTATAATTGATGTCACAGCTTTGGGTATAAGTACCAGTGAAATGGTGCATGTGACAAACACTGCAAGAATTGAAGGGACAACAATATGCATGAACTAGAGTGGTCTGAAAGCTTGGTAAGGACAGAGGCACTTAGAGAATTAAAAAATTTAGTAAGGCAGACAGAGGAAGAAGAGAGGTGTAAGACTAAGGTACCTATGTACAATTTTAAGCAACTTTAGCCCTATACTACATATATCCACTGAATTAAAGCTTTGACAAATACAAAAATTAAATAACTATAGAAATTACATGATAAAAACATGTATCATACCTACCACTGATTCTCAGTTGGTTATTTATGTCAGCTGCTTGCTTTGGATTGAGGGGCTGAACCAAAAATATCCCAACTTCTCAACCTCGTATCTGCTTTTTTTCTTTAAAAGATATCTTTTATGCAAGACTTAAAATAACATACCATGAGGTATAACTTACATTGGGAATGGCCCCCGACGTTCATGTGTTAGTGTTCGCAGACACCTGGGAGATGTTGGAATACTGAAGAGGTGGAGCCAGGTGGGAATGAAGTTAGGTCACTCAGTGCATAGCCTTGAAGAGGGTACTGGGACCCAAGGACCCTCTTTCTTTCTCTTTGTTTCTTGGCTGCCATGAGCGGAGCAGGTCCTCCTCCATAAAATACTGTGATTTCCTGAACTGCCACAGGCCCACATGTGATAAGCCCAAATGACCATTAACTGAAAACTCTGAAATCGTGAGCCAAAATAGGACTTTCCTCCTCTTAAAAGGGTTATCTTATGGATTTTGTGACAGTTTGGAAAAATAACACATTATATGCTAATTCAACAATTTGTAATATAGAAAAGAGCTTAGCAAGGGAGAGCAAGTCATACACTTCTGCAAAGAAGAACATTTGGAAATTGTTTCTGCTTTAATGGCCAGGAGGAGTAGAACGGAGAGTTTCTTCTGATTTATGGTCATTTTATGAGCACTTTCTTTACATCAAAGAGTAGATAGCTGAGTTACAAAGTGCTAAACAAGAAACTTTGGTTACGCAAGAACGAGTTATAGTTCAAAAGATTCTTCCATAACCTCGATTGTAATGAAACTATTTATAGACTGAAGTTACATACTATTTATACACTATATACTGAATTTAAGCTCATTCAGGCATTTTTACAAATGTAAACTCATTATTCCTTATCAATCCAGTAAGTTAAGACGAACACTGTCAACTTCTTGGTACCAATATGGAGCCCAATTGTTAAATTTATTGCCCAGCTTTGCACTGCCCAGTGATTAGACCCGAGGTTTGTAACTTTATGTCTACGTCGCGGAATGTCACAGCGTATACCACCTGGGAGGGAATCTGGGAAAAGAGATAAACCGCCTTTTGCAGCACTTCTTAGATACAGCACAAAGCTTGGCTTGACTGCATGTCTCACAAGCAAGCCAACCAATCCTAACTCTGATCACCAAATACCTCCTTTCCTAATCTTCACCCTGGAAGCCGGGGTTGCTCTTGCAACTCACTCTAGGCTTGGTACCAGGTACTTAAGAACCACACTTAACAGCGCAAACAGACACCAATTATCAAAATTAGCTATTCTCAGGTGTTCACTTGGCCCTGCCTGGTCTCGTCTTTTCTGCAGCAAGCTCATGAAAGGCTTCTGGACTAAACTTCATTCTCTAATACCTGACTGAAATCTCTGCGGCCTTTCATAGAAAGTGCTAACTCCCTCACTGAGACTTGTGAGTACAACAAACTTCCTCCAACACATATTCTGATCTCTTTCTGCAGACACAGCCACTTTACCCAACAGATACGTGGTTAAAACAAACACACAGATCTTGAAACACTCTTTTTGGGCAACTCTCAAAGGACAACTTATTCCTGTTCAACAAAAAGTTTTCACTGAGCAAGACACACACATGACAAAATTTCCATTCCTCACTTCCACAATCACAATGCAAGGATCTACTCCTGGATCCAAAGAAAACTTATAAAATGACCATAAGACAAAAGCAACTCTTTTGCTTATATGGGTTATAACAAAGATATAATTTGCAAAGACTTCTATTCTGCAGAAGCATGAATGACTGCATTTTTCTTTTGCTGAGCTCTTTTTTTATATGTTGGAGAATTATTTTATACATTAGTATTCTCTGTCATAAGAAAAGTGTAAAAAACAAAAAAAATAAGATGTATGAATTGGCATAATGTTCAGGGCCTTATATAAAGGATTTACCAACAGTCTTAGTTGTGTTTCTCTTGTTGCTGAGACAAAATACCCAAACCACAAAGACAAAGGAGGAAAAGTCTACTTAGCTGACAGTATGTAGAGGTTTCTCAGTCTATATTGGATGGCTCCAAGGCAGGCTGACACATCGCACAGGGGCAACCATTCATGGCGGTGGAAGACAGCAAAAGCAACAAGAGCCGAAGTGCAAAACAACCCTCGTTCCTCCCTTACATTGTATACAGGTAACCGTGACCGCCCCAGCACGGGCATAGCACTCACAGTCCCCATCCCAGCACCAGACAATGAACCAATCCATTCACAATCTCTAGCTTCAGCAGCCTGCAAAAACCCTGCCGCCATGACTGAATGAGGCTTCGAGGGACACATCCAGACACAAACCATAAAGCTAATTTAATAGAAGTACTAACGAAGAGTTTCATTATTTTCACCTTGTGATTTCTACAGTTAGGAGGTCTGTGCATGTTTAAGCATTTCATAGCTGAAAACTAACTTGCATGTATATTTGTTTTAAACAGGGCCAACAATTTTAACCCGCTATGTGAATATGGTGCAGGGATAAAGTCGCCAAAAATACATGCACACATCTTACTGCTGCACAGCAGCTATGAGTATTTCTCCTGGTGTACACTTGGCATCCTCATTTGAAGTCAATACATGTTAGAAGGGATAAGAAATGTACGTGTAAAGAGCTCTGGGGAATCTTCAGTCCATTTATACCTGAGGGTTCTCTAGAAATAAACTAAGTTTTGTTTCTATAG
This sequence comes from Dinomys branickii, assembly GCA_004027595.1. Lineage (NCBI taxonomy): Eukaryota > Metazoa > Chordata > Mammalia > Rodentia > Dinomyidae > Dinomys > Dinomys branickii. The sequence continues at coordinate 30,299 of PVLD010001403.1, read as the reverse complement.
CAGCTAAATAAACTAGCCCAAAAAACAGAATTCCTTTCAGGGTTTGAAAGTCAGAACAAGAAAATTAATTTTTAAAGCAACTAGCAGTCATTGCAAAATCAGACTGTTTTATTTTCTCAGAAAATAAAATAAGGCAGCTACATAGCCTTTCTAGGATAAGGATGTTTAGATACTATGCTGATAAAGTGATCCATATGTCCAAAGTCATAACATAAATCTCTCAAATTCTGACTTCCTTCCTTTTGAAAATCTTGAGAGGCTATCTTTCTTCCAGTGAGTTTGTTTGGCCCCTTTGTCAAATACTAGATGGCTGAGTGTGTTTGTGGTTGTGCCTGCATCTTCTAGTCTGTTCCGTTGATCCTCTGGTTTGTTTTTTAGTCAGTACAAAGATTGATTTTATTACAGTAGATTTGTAGTATAATTTCAGGTCAGGGATTGTGATTCCTCCTGACTAGCTAACATAGCTGTACTACTGACTTCTATCACTTTACTGAAAGGATCAGTTAATGATTAATTATTTCATCAATCTTGCATGTCTCTGTTCTCCTGAAACCACTCTGAAGATATCAATAGGTAATACAGCAACCATTGTTAATTTCCTACCACTTTGTCTGTAACTCTGTATTGCTTGTATTGTTCTTACGCTATTTTGTAAATAGATGTCTGTTAATGTTTTCCTTCTTTTATTTTTAAAATAAATTAAAAGATTAAAATAAAACTATTAAAAAAGGAAAATCTTTAGAATTCATCAGGAATGTGAAATTTTATTTAAAATGACTGAAATATAAAATACAAGCAGATAATTTCTCAAAATATAAACTCAAGGGGCTCTAGTAAGTCTTTATAAATTACTTAAAGCACATGGTAAAAGCAAAGACCAGTAACTTACCTCTTCTAAGTTAAGATGCTTACCTCTTCTATCTACAGAGAGATGAGGTGGGGAAGAAATCACATGCTATGGGTTTTAGAATCATAAAACGTGGTGCACCTGGTCTGTATAAGTGGGGGCCAAGGTGCTGAGGAGAAAAACAGTATGACTTATGCTGACAGTGGGGATAAAGCAGGAAGCACTCTAATGGCATTGAGGCCTGACATAGGTATGAAAAGTATACTGGCGTTTGCTGTTACTTTGATGTCCTAAATGACTAACAACTTTTTCATTATTATTAAGAACTTCTTGATACATAGGACAACTCATTTTCCTTTTTCTCTTTGCCTCTTTTAAAAATCATGTGATGTAATATTATTCACTTTATGATTAGAAGTATTGTCTTGAATTTATTTTTGCCACCATTTGTAACAGATACAAAATATATACTATTTTTTATATTTTAAAATTTATTTTTAAAATAAAAGCAAAACTATCAACGAACATACATCCATTTACAAAATAGCATAAGAACAATATAAGCAATACTCAATTACAAAGTGGTAGGAAATTAACAATGGTTGTTGTATTACATATTGGTATCTTCAAAGCAGTTTCTTAGGAAAACAAATAGAGACATGCAAGATTGATCAAATAATTAATCATTAACTGTTCCTTTCAGTAAAGTGATAGAAGACAGTAGTACAACTATGCTAGCTATCCTGTGTATACATATTTCCCCCTTTTTCCTTTCTCTTTTCCCTCATGCCAGTAGCTCTTTACTTTTAATGTTTCCTTTCATTTCAAAATGTCTATCACACCTCCTAATATTTATTCAATCAATCTTTCATGTTCTTAAACTAGTGAGACAATTTGTTGCTTACATATGGATGTCTGATTTATTTCACTTATGAGCATGGTGTTTAGTTGTGACCATTTACCTGCAAAATCCTCAAGTTTATCCTCCTTTATAGTGAGTAATATTCCATTATATAAAAATACTACAATTTTTCTATCCAATCCTCAGTAGATGGACATTTGGTTTGTTTCCACAATTTAGAAATTACAAATTGCACTGCAATAAATATGGATAAACATATATCACTGTGATATGATTTTTTCAGATCTTCTGGGAAAGTACCTGGAAGGGGAATGGCTGGGTTGAACGTCCCAGGACCTCTAGACTTAGTCTGCTGAGGAATCTCCAAACTGATTTCCACAGTGGTCTCATCAGTCTGCATTCCCACCAGCAGTGGAGAAGAGTTCCTATTTCTTCACCAGTATTGGTCATTGGTTGATTTAATGCTAGCCATTCATATTGGGGTGAGATGAAATCTCAATGTTGCTTTAATTTGCATTTCTCGAATGACTAATGATGTTGAACATTTTCTCATGTATTTATTTGCCATTTGTATTTCTTCACCTGAGAAGTGTGTATTCATCTCAGATGCTCATTTTAGGATTGGGACTTTGAATCTGGGGCGGGGGGGGTGATGTTTTTTAATTCTTTGTATGTTCTAGATAAAGTACCTTTGTCCGAGGGACAGTCAGCTGAAAGTTTTCCCAATTTGTGGGTTTTCTTTCTACTCTGCTGGTTATTCTTTAGATGTACAAAAACTTTTCAGTAGGATAAGATCCCCCTTGATTCTTTCAAGTATTTCCTGTGCAGTTTGGTTTTTGTTCATAAACTCGGCCTACCCCTATATTTTCAATATTTTTTCTACTTTCTCTTCCAATAGATTTCATGTTTCTGTTTCAGTATTGAGATCTGTGATACATTTTGACTTGAGTTTGGTGCATGGTGATAGACTTGGGTCTATTTTCAGTCTTCAGGAAGTGGCAAGCCAATTTTTCCAGCACCAGTTTTTAAAGAGGCTATCTTTCTTCTAGTGTGTTTGGTTGGACCCTTTGTCAAAGATTAGGTGGCTGACTATGTTTATGGTTGTGGCTATTTCTTCCAGTCTGTTCCACTGATCCTCTCATCTGTTTTTCAGCCAGTACCAGATTGATTTTATTACAGTAGCTTTGTAGTATAATTTCAGGTCAGGGATTGTGATTCTACCTGACTTGTCTTTTTTTGCCCAGGATTGCTTTCACTATTCTGGGTCTCTTCTGGTTCCATATGAATTTAAGGAATATTGTCTATAGATCTGTAAGGTATGCTAATGGTCATTTAATTGGAACTGCATTGAATCTGGACAACAATTTTGGTAGTATGGCCATTTTCACAATGTTTGTTCTCCTATCCATGAGCAAAGAATATTTCTCCATTTACTGAAATCTTGAATCACGTTTTTCAAGTACTATAGTTTTCACTGAATAGATCTCTTACTTCTTTTGTTAGATTGATTCCTAAATATTTCAATTTCTTGGCTCCTATTTTGAGAGGTATGGTTTCCTCAATTTCTTAGTATGTTTATTGTTTGTGAATAGGAATGCTATTGATTTTGAGTGTTGAATTTGTAACCAGCTACACTGTTGAATGTGTTGATTAATTCAAGGAGTATTCTGGTGGAGTTCTTGGGGTCTTCCATGGAAAATATCATGTCATCTGCAAATAGTGATAATTTTACTTCTTCCTTTCCTATCCTTATGCCTTTTATTCCTCTCGCCTGTCTAGTTGGTCTGGCTAGTCCTTCCAGAACTATGTTGAATAGTAGTGGTGACAGTGGACATGCTTGTTTTGTTACTGATTTTAAAGTAAAACCTTTTGGTTTTTGTTCATTTAGTATGATGTTGGCTGTTGGTTTGTCATAGATGGCTTTGATCAGATTGAGCTAAAGACCATCTATTCTTATTTTCTGTAGAGTTTTTATCATGCATGCATGTTGGACTTTGTCAAAATATTTTTTCTGCATCTATTGAGATGATCAGGTGGTTTTTATTTTTGACTCTATTAATATGGTGTATAACATTTATTGACTGGTAAATATTGAACCATCCCCGCATTCCTGGAATGAATCCAATTTGGTCATGGTGTATGGTTTTCTTCATGATTTGATGCATTCTATTTGCTAGTATTTATTTGAGTATCTTTGCATCTGTGTTCATTAGGGAGACTGGTCTGTAGTTATCTTTCTTCATTGGGTCCTTCTCTGGTTTTGTGATCAGTATGTAGTGACCTTCTGTCTCTTTCGGTTGTTCTCAGTTTGAAGTTTACATTGTCTGCAAACATAATAGCTATCCCTGCTTTTTTCTGGCTTCCCATGGCATGCAAAATTATTTTCCATCCTTTGACTTTCAATCCATGGACTTCCTTTTGAGTAAAATGTGTTTCGTGTAAACAGCATATTATTGGATTTTGTTTCTTTTGATTGATGATTTGAGGCCATTTACATTAATGGTTGTAACTCTTATGTGTTGGCTTATCATTGTCATGTTATTTACTTGCTGTTTGTTTCCTTTTTCTAGCTGTTTAATTGCTTGCTCTGCTTAAAGATTCCTTTCAGTTGTTGTTCTTAAAAATTATGGTCATTTTATTCTCTGTCTAGAATATCTTTCAGTAACCTTTGTAAGGATGGTTCGGCACTCATGAAATTCTTCAGTTGTTGTTTGTCATGGAAATATTTTATTTCTCTATTGAATTTGAATGATAGTTTGCAAGATACATCAATCTTGGTTGAAAGATGTATTTTGTCAGGACCTATAATACTTTGCTCCAAGCTCTTGTCGACTGGATGATTTGTGTTGAGAATTCTGCCGTAATTCTGATGGACTCTCCTTTATAGGTGACCTGTTTCTTTTCTCTAGCAGCTTTTCATATTCTGTTCTTTTGCTAGATATCTGGGATATTGATTATTATATGTCTGGGTATAGTTTTATTTTGGTTATGACTAGTTGGAGTTGTATATGCTTCATTTACCTATATGTCAGATTATTTTTCCATGCTTGGGAAATTTTCTGCTATTATTTCTGCAAATATTCTTTTTATGTCATTGGTGTTGCCTCCTGCTGTTTCAGTGATTCTTATTATTCTGACATTACTTCTCTTTGCCTCATCTTGCAGTTCTTGAACTGATTTTTCCTGGATCCTTGCTGATTTTAAGAGATCCTTTCATTATCATTGGCTGCTATGCTGTGTTCAATATGTGAAATTCTATCTTTGGCTTCATTCAAGTGTCTTTGCCAGATTTCAGTGGAAGTTTTCATTTCCTGGAAATCTCTTTGAATCTGTTTAATATGTTCTCGTTCACTCCTATATTGTTCATTTAATGTTTCCATCAGTTGCCTATGCTCATCTTTTTTTATATATATATTTCCTTTTTAGTTGCAGTGAACAATTCTATCATTATTGTCGTTTCACTTTTTTGCCTAAGAGATTATTTCTCATCTGTTGGCTTCTAAGGCCTGATGCAGTTTTTCTCTTCTTCCATTGCGATCCTTTCAGCGATTTCAGGTGTGTATTTACCAAGTTCTACGTCAATGCCTCCTGGACTTGTTCTGAGTTGGGTGGAGTTCTGAGATTGTGTTTTAGTCCTTCCTCTTGTCATGTGTGATGCCGGAGGCAGAATGCTCAGTATCCCTTTTCCATAGCAGCTCCGCAAAAGTCATTAGTGTCCCTACTTTTCCTGGTGGTCATGCTTTCCCCTCAGTGTCCACTGAGATGCGCTACTTAGTCTGGGGTCTTGTGGCAGATGGTGCAGTGTACCTAGTTCTCCCAGGTCTCAGACACAAACTGTGGTGTCAGCTGACAGCAGACTCTCTGACCCAGTGTCCGCTCACAGCTCAGGGCATGAGTATGACCCACAAGCAGGCTGCACTGGCTGCACAATGATGGACCAGTGGTCCTATGTCCCCAGGAAGTTCAGGGCACAGGCAGAGCCCAGACATGAACTGCATCATCAACAGTTCATGGACTAACTGATTCCGGGTGTCTCCAGGCAGGCTGGGCTGTGCATAGGAGCCAGACGTGGGCTGCATTGTCAGTGATCATGCACTGCCTGCTTCTGTGACCTCCAGGAGGTCAGGGCACATGCAAAGCCCAGAAGCAAACCATGGTGCCAGCAGCTCATGGACCACCTGCTCTAGTTCCTCAGGCAGTGCAGGGTACACGCAGGAAGAGTCCAAATGTGAACCCTAGTATTTGCAGTTTGTGGGCTGTCTGAGTCAGAATCTCCTGTCTGCACTGGGCACATGGAAGGTGGAGAAAATATATATTAAAAGGGAGAAAAATATGTGAAGAAAATTTTTTGCTTTTTCCTCCTCAAAGTATGTTTCTGATAAATATATGAAGAGAATATTATGAAGATAGACTATCACAATCTATTCTTTGAAAGATGTAAGTCTAAAGGACAAATTACTTTTAAAATTGTCTATCATTACATTAGTAGATGATCATTTAGTAATGCAATAGAATATTATGTTTTTCATTTTAGAACAATCTAAAGATGTATTTAGAAGTAAAACAGGGAAATATAGTAAAATAATGATAAATCTGTAAGTGCTATTCAGATCCCTTTTAATTTCTTCTAAGGTAATTTTTAGTTTGAGACTGTAACTAACTATTCCCTCACTCAGATAATTCAGTTTAAATAGAATAAAGAGACAGAGGGGGAGAAGAATATCTAACTTCATTCTAAAGTAACAGTAGTTGAGAATGAAGGACACTTCACTTCATGAAATGAAATGACATACATGTGTTTTATTCCAAACATTCTTCCTCTCGCATGAATAAGTCAAATAAATTGCAGTTGTTGAGGGTACATAAGAACGTCACTATGTAACGCTGTAGTGGTTTAATTTTTAAGGCATATGTACCTAACATTCCCTATCAAGGAGAATCTTCTTAAGGGGCCTTTTTATTTTTATGTGATATTTTCTTCAGAACCACTTAAATATTCACTTTGAGTCAATATCCTGACATAAACTTTGAAAATTAGTGCCCTGAATTTTGCTGCTAGGCATGTAGCTAATAGCATAAAGATGGTTTTTTGCAGCAGAAAAATGAAGACTTTGCATTTAAATGATAACTAGTTTTAGAGAATAAAATGAGAACAAAGTGTATAATGTAAAGATACATTTCTATTTTACTGTAGGCAACATAAAACTTTTTTATTAATACTACAAAGATATTCAATAAAAAGATATGAATTCAGCGGTATATCCACAAGACAATTGCTAAGACTAATTCTTTTCAACAAATTTGTCAGTTTTCATAGGTCTCTCCTATTAATAAGTAATATGAATAAGACCAATATATTGTAGCAATAAGAATAAATATCACTAAGAAGAATGATTATCACATTCTAAAAGTTATCAAATATTCATGAAGATTAATTATTGTATAATATAGTCCATTGTATCACCAAAATTTGAGATAAGTATCATGCTGTGAACACCAACACTGGATATTCACAGGACTTTGAAAATTAAAAAAATAAATATTTATCTTCATTATTCAGTATTATGTTCAAAAACATGAATACCGTGGTAGGTTTCAGAGGACTTCAAAAATATAGAAAGCATAGAAAAAATGTCAAATTTTACTGAGTTTGATTCATGTATAGTAGTACAAATTATATCTATTATCCTTTTTTGTACAGATAAGGGCCCTAATTTAAAAAATAATTGACTAATTTGAGTCTATAAAAATGCAAGACTCATTATTAAAAGTATGCAGAATGTTCTGTTAATGCACATGAAGGCCGCTTACAAACTAAAATAAATTGAAGTAGAATGCAAGCTTAATAAAGGTAGGAAGTTTATTTTGTATTTACTGCATCCATCTTACCAGGGAAATACTATACTAGGATATTAGTAGGGTCTTAATATTTCCTGAATATGCAAATGAATACTGAGTTTGAATTTTTAAGGTGTGAATGCTTCCACCAACACTTAATCATCAGGAAACATTAGGTCAATGCTGGCCAGTAAGATGTTCCATTTAAAATACCCGAATTAAGAAATAAGATATGGAAGGTGAGAACTAGGTAAGAGCATTTAGCAACTGGAAATAAATCTGGAAGTTTATTATATAGTGTGATTATAAAGATCATGAGAACAATATGGAAATTGAGCTCATGAATGAATATATTACTGGGAGTAACAAAAGTCATAAATTCTTTCTGCTTCTTTTTCTATGCTTAAGTCTCTTGGTGATAGTGAACCTTTTAGAGCCTTTAGTGATACAGACAGCCTGCTACACCGGATGTGTGCCATGGGTTTGCCCCCACCATGTGATCGCTAACCCGTCTGCAGCAAGATGATACCTGCACAACCCTTCTGAAATATTTATTTAGGTGCTCCACAGGCATCATGAAACATGGCTGAAACAGAGCTCTTGGTTCAAGCTATGCTCTGTTTCTCTTCCAGTCTTACCCACTCTCATAAATATAGCTGCAATATAACAGACAGTAAACGCCAACGTCTAGGATTGCGCCTGCATTCGCTTTTCCTCAAATTTGACACATGTGCAATAGCTGGCGGCCAGATGGATTTTCTTCTAAAACATATGTACCATATATTAATTGTTCTCTCTGTCTTGCTAATAATTTAGCTCAAGCCACCATTATCATTTTGTACTGGCACCACTGCAACTGTCACTCTAAATCCTACTTAAATTCTTGCCTCCTCATAATCCATGTAACATGCTGGTGAAACAAAATGACCTTTAAAACATAAGTAAGGCAATTATTGTAAAGGATTCACCAATATAAAAATGAAAGCTGAATTTTAGTAATAGGAATGACTAATAAAGGTGTACTTCATGATAATGGTTCAATATCATACATTTCTCCCTCCAACCAAGAATCCTTTGCAAAAAACTAGTACAAAAACTGAAAATCCTTCAATAAATATTTCATCATTAATTTTACAGATAGTATTCATCATCAATAATGAACACTTGTTGAATAAGTACAATCATTAGAATTGTTATATACCTTATCAGCTACATTGCCCACAACAACTTAATGAAGTAATACTGTTACTCACATTTGACATTTAGGAAAATGAATTCTATGCCAGTTACACATCCCCAAAAAAGCGAGCAAATAAACTGAAGGTAAAAATCTTATTCAACAAGCCATTACAGGAGAGCACGGAGACTCCGATACCCAGTGAATAGAGTCACAATGCAAACCAAACAAACATACAAACTCCCATTCCGCAGACCCTGGACCATGCCTGACGCAGTTTGTATATGGTATAATATCACATTTTCTTCTTGTGGTCTCCCAAGTTCAGCTTTAGAGAAGATCCCATACACAGATGTCACTAGGGTACCTGTTTTTAATGTAGGATAAACAAAAAGCTAACAAAAGTAGTTTTTCCAGCCTCCTTATTTTCTTAAGCACTGAGAATTACACTGTGACGTGGTTGTTTTCGTGGTATGAGTTAGAAATTAACAGATGACTGAAATGTAGTATTTCCATCTTTCTTTTCAGTTAGCAGATTATTTCAGTCCCTCACATACCTGTTCACAGATTACCCATGTCGGTTTTGTTGAAAGTAAGTTAAACATGCTTGTGCATACATGAAAAGACTTCTAGATAAAAGTGACCCTGTTTGCTTCTTTATTTGCTTTGAATTTTCAATATTACCTTGAGAAATCTGTGTCTCATATGGAGTTTCTTTAGCCATTCAATAGTCAACATTCAATTGTTCTCTTTATGGTATTAAATATTGTACAACTTCATAGACTCCTCTCCCTTTCGGATCCCCTGTTTTGATTCACAAACACCTTTGCACTACTGCTACCCGAGGTCCACATGATGGCTCCTTTTTAGCACTCACACTTGAGGTTTCCAGGTCTTCCTGCACATATTCCTTTGCTCAAGGCATTTCAGTTAATTCCATAAATCATCATAAATCATTTACTAAATCCAGTTTATTCTTTTTTCAATATGTTGGTCTAGGTTTCCTATGCTTTTTAACATTTTTGATTCCCAGACAGTAGTATATTTTGACAATTTCTCTCACTAAGCTTTATTCTCATGCCTTCCTGATAGAAAAAGCAAAACAAAACAAAACCAAAAACAATTCTTCTGACACAATAATGCATTCAAGTGTTTTTATATAAAGTGTCTTCTAGTTTGCCAGGAATATCTCTATGGAATTCTAAATTATTATGTGCTGCTTACATATATATCTTATTTTCATTCTGAAGTCATAACACTCCATTGATTAGAAAGAATGTAAATGTCAGTGGGGATCATCAGTTTACAGAACTTGGACATTGTGAGACTTGTATTTTGGCTTTTAGTTCTATTTGAAATGAATAATGTTAGTACTTGTTCAGCAAGTTCCTGAGATGTTAAGTACTCAGCACACTTCAACTTCTAATTCACTACTCGGGAGTAACATTAACACTGAGGTGCCCTCAACAGCAACTTCTCAACAACATTCTGGAAGAGGTAAATACAAGAGGGGAGGCTTCCTTCTAGTCACCAATCTGCACGCTGCTTCTCTGTGTCTGGTTTGTTGCTTCCTCAGCATGCTGGGGAGGCACTTGTAAAGACAGAAGTCCACAGTGAATAATGCCCTAAAACTGTTTTTCATGTCCTTTCTACACAATAGAACATTTTTCAGTTTAGCAACCTTTCAACACTGACCTGTTGAAACATTTGCCCAGGACAGAGGAGGGCATGTTTGCTCCATATTTACTGAATACTGATTCATAAAAGTATTAAAAAAGGTTGTTTAAAACACTTTGCCCCTTACAGCTACCAGCAAATGATTCCTCTGCTGATATCTTCAAAATACTTTTATATCACACAAACCAGTTTGCACTTGTTCCTACTTATGAGTAATGCTTTTCAAGTGACAACTATTTTTATAATTAAAAGGCATTCAGCTGAAAAGTCATTAGCATAATGCATGACAAGGTGGGAAATATTGGACTTACTGACATGGATAATAAAGTGAGTCTTTATTTATAATACATTTTAATCATGGAATTCCATCTGTGGGGCCAAAATGAATGTATTTTCAGCAGGGAGTACCCCTTAGACTCTAATATTTAAAGTTCTGCTACTTCTACAGGTGCATTAGTACAGTGTGTTTTCTAAAGATTATATAATTACTTTTTAAAATGTGAAACTTTTAATAAAAGTGAAAATAAACTACTAGTCAAACAGACCAAGTAGCCCAATTGCACAGGAGATGTGGATTCTCAGACCTTAACCCATCATGTGCTACCCACTAAAGATAAAGACACCCTTTATTTTCCCTTGCCAAGCCTATACAGAATGCGCCCACCTGTTACTCTCCTACTCTGTTCTGGCTGGGGCGATAGGTGCACTGTAACCACTGTAACAGCAAGGATGGAAACGGCTGCTGGCCCAGGTCCCAGAGGAAGGAGGTAACATAAAGCAAGGAAAGTGCCTAACAGAAGGCACAAGACCCATGACTCACTGGAAAAGTACCAACTCCTAGACCCCGCAGCAAAGCCATGAAAACTAGTTCCACTCTTTTAAATGACCAGTCTGACCCCCAGCTGTATCCTTGTTAGCCTCCTGTGCTAAAGGTCCTTCTCCTATTTTCTCTGACTTCCTAGCAGCTGATAAATCTGTCCATGCCTCTGACTGACACATCATGAAATTCATTGTCTATGATGAGAGTCAACAAACCTACTCTGCTGTCAGGGGCAAGTTGAGGACTCCGTCTCCTCTGCGGGGGCCCTCCACTGACTTCATTCAATGGACATGGCAATTTCATTATTTCCATCTGACTTGAACAAAAAAATACTTGGCTGATTAGTCATATTAAGAGTCCTGGTACAACTGAAAATAAACCTAACTTCTATAATTTCAGACTAAATTTTCATATGCCAAAAGCTTTGCCTCCTGCTTCCTTGGAAAATAGGCATTACTGAATACCATATATATTCCTTGCATAGGCATTAAAAAACTATAAACAGCATAAATGAATATGTCTATTTATAAGCAAAATTTATATTAAAATACATAGAATTCTGAATAAATGTAAGAGGCATAAAATACAAAGAAAAACATTCAGTACTCTAAAGATACAAATGATTCATTTTTGGAGGCTACCTTGTAAGCTCATATAAAATTAATAACCTTTTTCTTTTTCATGTAGTATTTTTACTATTAAAGTATTTTCTTCAAAATATATGCAAGTAATGATGTACTGCTAACAGTGAAAAATTATAGACATATGAAATATTTACAGTAGGTAAATGGATATACTATTGTTTATATTATCCATATTATGATACATTGTTTATTTATTGCTTATATATATTATGCTAACACCTAATCAATCACTCAAATTATTCAATGATTTATTCAATAAATGAATTAATAATGTGTCTCGATGCAAGGGGAAAACGTAAGAAGAATTTTCTGCTTTCACGGAATTTTATCTGGAGACAGCGATTTTAAAAATAAAACGAATAAAAAGAAAACCCAGCGGCAAAAGTGCGATAGAGAAAAGTGAAGCGTGGTGAGGACGGTGGGTGGAGGAGGAGGTCTTCCTCCCCGTGAGATGCCGAGGTCACTCTGCTCAGGTACTGATATTTGACACTTGACTCATGTGCGTGCAAACCAACAAGACATCTGGAAGAACGTGAGAGGAAGAGGCAAGAGCGAGATTGAAGGCCGCAGTTTGTCCGTGAAGTGGCCCAGGCCCAGTGCCCTGGAACTCGTTTTGCGAGGGTGGTAGTGGAAAAAAGATGAATGGGAAGAAATAGTGAAGAGGTAAGATCATGGGGATGCTGACAGCCTATCCAGAAGATTTTGCCTTTTAGGATTTCAGTCCACTGTCACGTTTAGGCATGAGAAATGACGGTGCTGCTCACACTCATGTGGCTCATTCAGGCTGCTATCTGCATAACAGGCTGAAGCGGGGGGGGGGGGGGGGGGGGGGGGGGGGGGGGGGGGGGGGGGGGGGAGAAGGGATTCTGGTTAAGATGCTACTCCATAGGGCAGATGAAAGCCAGCAGGTCGTGGATTAGGGGAGCTACAGTGTGAGGAGAGATTCTAGATAAACTTTAAAGCTGACTAGACAGGATGTATTAATCCTGTAACAAGAGAAAAAGAAAAAAAAATCAAGATGAGACAGATTAACACATGCTGATGTAGAAGGCTGCCTCTTGAATATCATCAGATGTGATTAAAAATCTGCAGAGAAATGTATATACTTGGTTAATTATTATTTTCTTAAAAGGCCTGCAAAGACGCATACCAAGACTGAACACAGGAAATTGTGTAGAACAGTCCCACTTTTTTGCAAAATAGTGTAGAAACAGACACCAAATTTCTCCTTTTAAGAAAAGGTAAGAGCTAGAAACCTTGACCTTTTATTTCAGAGTTTTTGGTATTAGTGCCAGAGATATAGCTCAGCAGTACAAGTGTCTGCCTGGTAAGCGTAAGATCCTGAGTTCCTCGACACCAAAAAAAAAAAAAAAAAAAGTAGAGTTTTTGGTATTAGTAGATTATGCTAACATGTATTAGCTGTGTAATTTTTAAAGCAAATTTAAGGCCTCTCTCACTAGCAGAAAGAAGAGATGATAAAATGTATGATGAATTTTTAAATTGGAAGTGTATATAATTCTCATACATGACTTGTAATTTTCAATACTATCAGTACTAAATAAATTCACAAATACAACTCTCAATACATAGATTTAATCATTAGAAACATAAATCTTACCATCTGTATTTTTCAATGGCACAGATACTAAATTGAATGTCCAACTGCCACTTACTTTTTTAAAAATATATTTGATTAGTACAAAAAAGTGCACAGTAAATATGCCAGTTTCATGGTACAGTTACAAAACAGGCTGTGGAAAAACAAGAAAATCCTCAATTATAACACTGTTCTGAACAGGAGGGTAATAAAAAGTAACATAAGAAGAAACATTCTTGGCCAGGCACTGTGCTGACTGGAGCTCAGGTCAGTTACAGAGTATCAGAGCACAGCTTTTTACACCATTGTCTGGATGGGCATAGTGGTGTATGTACAGTGATGACAATCTCATTCTGGCACAGCCTGAAACCAGAGAACAAACACCCTGACTCGGTGCTGAGAAAGGATTGAATTTTCTAAGAACTCCTGCTGTCAGTATTAGTTCTACCCACTTTCTCCATCCTTTGCGCTAACATGCACACTACAGTTTCCTAGACTGCTGAGACACAGCAGGTCAACTCTTTCATGTTTCTTCCCTCCCACAGACCATGCTGCTTTGTGTGACTATCACAGGTCACATTCTGTTATGTATCATAAATATCTTGATATTGAGGATTGTCTGTCAAATACTTCAAACAAGCTTTATGAAATCATCTTAGTAACAAGTCCTGTGCAAACACTATCAACTTACCAAATAATCTTATTCTCCTTAGAATAATATATACAGCATACTTTGATTTCTTTGTGTAACATATAGGAGGTCATGTAAATGAAACTAAGGGGATAAATCAGGTGATAGATTAAAAATGGTGCTAGATAGAAGAACAGACGCTCTGGGTCCAGGGTCTTCATTGAAAAGGTAATATTGACCATGTTGGAGAAACTTCCTCCTAACACAAAATATCTTAATTATTTTTTCTTTAAAATGACATTGTAAATGGTAAAGAAATAAATAATAAATAATGGGATTTTCACTAATGTCATTACCAATATTGAATACTAATACTTAACTAAGTATAAAGAAGAATCAAAAAATTACCATTAAAATATCCTTCAAAAAAAAAAAGAAACAGTGAAAGAATTTAAAACTGAGTTTAAATACAAGAAAATTGTATTTAGCCACTACCACCTCTCTGAAATCACTACCTGTAGCAATAATTATTTCAGTGTTTAGTAGTGAGGCTGTAGCTAGAGGCGTCAGACATCAGAAGAAAATGAATACACCACTATGGAGAATGGGTATTAATGTTCCTACAGCAATGCAGATTTATACCCGTGAGAAGCAGATGAAGTTGCACTTGGACACCTACACTAAAAGGTAAACTTCAAATTGACTTTACAGAGTCAGGGTTTTAAGGGTTAATAAATAATTAGTTATTAAGGAGTGACGGAATCTTACAAAGATTACTTCCAATGAACACTGATGATTTGTTTCCTTTCAGCTTCCACTGTTGTTTTAATTTTAAAAATCCAATTACCAAAGTCATTTTCCATGAACTAATTTATTACAACCAAGACAAAAACTAGAGTCCTTGACTTCACAAAGTTACAACTTTAAGAAGGAAGGAACTACCCACAATATATGTACTTTAAGGACAGCAGGGCACAATGGTCACACAGCACTGCCCACAGGAAACATCAGTGATGTTTTCTACCCTTGAGGTCATAGTGTTTACAGACAAGTGCATAGGGTTAGTGTCACAATTTTGGGATGAGTAGTTCCGGGCAGATGAGAACCAGTAATGAGAGAAGCTCTGGTAGGTACAGAGAAACATTAGAAATTGAGCCTATAGGACAGTGAGATGTTGTCTTGACTGGAACATGAGACAAATGGGGAGGAAATGATACAAAGCAGGAAAACAGGCACAGATCAGGTCTCCAGAAACAGCCAAAATATGTAAATCATGGCTGCTTGTGGTGCTGACAAGTCCTTGAAGATTGTAACACTAGGGACTCATTACTATTAGAAACATTACATGAAAAGGATATATTTTAAGGAAAATGAAAGACAGAAAAGCTTTAATGCTAAGAGTACTAAATTTGAAGATACAATAGGTTAATGTTAAGATTTGAATTTTCAGATACCGTCTTTGATCTCCTTTTGGAGAGGGTTGCCATTTTCAATATAAAAGTCTTCAACTTTCTTTGTTAGATTAATTCCCAAGAATTTAACTTTTCTTGGTGCTACTGTGAAAGGTGCGGTTTCACTAAATTCTCTCTCCATGAATTTGTTACTTGTGTTCAAGAATACTACTGATTTTTGAGTGCTGGTTTTGTATCTTGCTACACTATTGAATTTGGTTATTAAATCTAGGAGTCTTTTGGCGTAAGGCTTTGGGGTCTTCTATGTGGAGGATAATGAAAAAGGTATCAGAAAATGGAAAGATTTCCCTTGTTCTTAGAGAGGAATAACCAATATAGCCAAACTATCATACAGATTTAACACATGTCAGTCAAAATGCTGATGGCATACCTCACAGCACTAGAGAAAACAATGTAAAATTCATCTGGAACCAGAAGTGACCTAGAATAGCGAAAGCCATTCTTGGCAACAAAGGCAAAACGGGGGGCACCACAATCTCCAACCTGAAGTTCTGCTACAAAGCTACTGTAATAAGCAGCACGGTGTACTGGCAATAAATAAATAAATAAATAAAAGTAAATAAACAACGGAAACAAACAGACCTAAGGATCAAAGGAAGAGACTAGAACACATAGCAACAACTGGAAACACGCTCAGCCACATTATCTTTGACAAATGGGTCAAACACCTTCACTGGAAGAAAAATAGGCTTTTTAATAAACGGTGGTGGGAAAACTGGCTTTCTGCATGCTGAAAACTAAATGTAGGCCCATCTTTCTCACCTTACACTAAACTAAAATCAAAATGGATCAAAGATCTAAATATTAAGACAGAAACAAATGGCTAGAAGATAAAATAGGTGAAATGCTTGAAGACGGAAGTGTAGGCAAGGACTGCATGACCACAATTCCAATTGCCCAGGAAACATTACAGTGAGTCAGCTGGGAATGCATTGTATCAACAAGGTCTGCACAGAACTTCAGAACGGGGAAAACTTTTACCAGCTGTTCCACAGACGAAGACTAATATTTAGCTACATAAAAGAATTAAAAAATGAGATCCCCCGAATTTAAAGACCCAGTACAAAAATGGGCATCTGACACTAATAGATACTTCTCAGATGAAGAGAGACAGAGTAAATAAATGTATGGAACAGGTTCACCATCACTGCTCACCCAGGAGATGTGAATTAAAACGACACTGAGGTTCCACCTCACTCCAGAAGGAATGGCTGTCATCGAGAAGCCAAACAATAACAAAGAGTGGTCAGGATGTGGGAAAAAGCAGCCCTCCCACTGCTGGTGGGACAATAACTTGGTGCAACTAACATGGACATCAGCTAGGAGAGTCCTCAAAATCTAAAACTGAGAGTTCCATTTGACCCGGTGTCTTGGTTACTTTTCTCTTGTTACTGAGACAAAATACCCAACACCCAAAATGAAGGGAGGAAAGGTTTACTTAGCTTACAGTTTGTGGAGGTTTCAGTCCATACTTGGCTGGTTCTGAGGCAGAGTGGCACATGGCAGAAGGCAAACGCTCATGGCAGCAGAGCACAGCAAAAAGAACCAGCAAAAGGGAGGAAAGGTGGGCTGGCAGCCTCTTTCCTTCCCTTACATTATAAACAGGCTCCCCACACCCAGGAGGCATGTAGCACTCACAGAATCTCCATGCCTTCCTCTTCCACAGGCTCAGGATGTGTACAAAGTAAGCATCCTGGCTCACTGCTGAGTCACTCAAGCAAACCTCTAGACTCCTCAAGTTGACACAATGTATCAACCATACCACCCAGCTATTCCCCTTCTTGGTATCTTCCTGAAAGAGGTAACAGCATCACACTACAGCAATATATGGACACTCATGTTTACATAAGCACAACTGGGAGACAGACTAGACGTGGGTCAACACATGAACAGATGAAGAAATGTGCTTTTTATATACAAGTGAGTATTATGCTGCCATCAAGAAGGATAAATTAGAGACATTTTTTAGGTAAATTGATATACCATGAGAACATAAGCAAAATAAATGAGATGTACATATTTAAATATTGTACTGCTTCTCTTTTGTGAGAAGAAAGCATACATACCAAAACTGATGATAGATACTGGGAAGTAGGAAGAAAACGTTCAACTGGAAAAAGGAACAAGGGAGGAGGGAGGGGGAAGAAAGGGAATAGGGATAAAACATAAAAAAATGGAAGGAAAACAAGAGAGACAAAGTTTTGTAAAGGGACAAGGGAAGAAGGATTTGAGGGGAGGGAGGGGAATGAGAAAAAATCAAGATATATCATACACAGATACAAATTCTGTACAATGCATGTGATTATTATGTATGCAAAAGTGTACCAAAATTAATTTTAAAGGAATACAAAAAATTTGAATTTTCAGAAATCAGTGAAGATTATGTTGCAGCTCCTCAGATAGAGTTCTACGGTGCACCAAGTACCGGGGAAACATGGGAAGTTCTATGGGCATGGTGGCCACAAGTGAGATGTCCCAGAAGGGCTGCATAGAGATGTCCAGGAAAAGCGAGGAAAGTGGTAAAAACTGATATTAAAGAGAAGGTAAGGAAAGAAAATAAATAAATTTAAAACTATTTGCTTTTAGTCAAATAAAATACTTCCCCACATGCATCTTTTCCCTCATTTTGGTATTTCCCAGTTGCTACCTTCTTTTAACTAGGTTTCAGGGGGTTACAATTCCTATTAAATATAGAGGTTTAATTTCATATGCTAAATAACCTTATATTGCACAGTTAATGCACATCCTATAAAATATTTAATTATCAAAGAAATCTCATGAAGTCATTAATTATTGATCTAACTTTAAAAAGTAAAGAAATTAATGGACAAGTAAAATTACAGAGCTCACAAGAGAGGGATGACGCGTCAGTCAGTGCCCCACC
Source organism: Dinomys branickii (assembly GCA_004027595.1). Lineage (NCBI taxonomy): Eukaryota > Metazoa > Chordata > Mammalia > Rodentia > Dinomyidae > Dinomys > Dinomys branickii. Next base: position 11,850 of record PVLD010001403.1, on the reverse strand, counting down.
TTCCAGAGGCTGCAGTGCACCGCCTCCGCACAGACTATTTTCTACAGCCATTAATTCCTCTTGTCCTGTTATTTTCATTTTATTAATTTCAGTTAAATTCTGTAGGAGAATAACTTTCAAACAAAGTGAAGAGTCACTCACAATTCCTCTCTAGTGATCAGTAGCTGGGCGAGATCCTTGTTTATCTTGGACCTGGTCTACGTTTATAAATCAGCCACAGCATTCTTGGATCTGATTTAACAAATAAATGCAACAAAAAGAAAAGCCCTCATTTAACACCAAGTTTATTTAGTATTATGAAAACGAATGTAAGACACCTAAAAACACTACCCATGGTTAACAGGTGACAGCATAGTAGCGACTGCAAGCCATGGCTCCTAAATGTCTCGATCACTCAGAAGTTGAAGACCCACAGTTAGAAGAGGCAGTGGCGGGGGGACAACCGCAGGTTCTACCCACCCACCTGTTCTGGGGCCCTTACTCTTCCAATCCTTGTTCTTATTCTCTGATACATGAAAGCTGGTCAGTTACTATAGAGTGCCCTACGTCACAAATGAAATAGAAGTGTTTGTTTCCATCAGGAGTAACTTGGACATATTCGCACTGACTTTGCATGTGTTCTACTACCTATCAATTTCTTGAATTTATGGCACAAGAAGACTTTGAACGTGGAAGAAGGAGCACTTACCTGATATCATGACCTTTCCTTCCACTTTACAGTATTAAATGAGCCTTCATTTATTTTTTCTTAAAATCAAATAATGTTTTAAATATTTGCTATTTTTCATAAAATATATTAATTTTTAAATTATCATATGTTTCTTTTCCTAACTTTCAGGGAAACATAGCGACATCATTAAGGTTAGTGTGGCACTTTCCTAAAGCTTAAAACATGCACTGATCTCTACATTTTGGAATATATTTTAAAATAGCCAAAAGTCCATCAAAGTCTGACATTACTTATAACAGAATAAAAGCTCAATGTGCACAAAGAACTGCAGTTTCCTCATGTGATAGTTAACATGCAATAGCAAGTTTCTCATAGACTCACAGAACATAAAGAAGCAAAAAAATGTGCGTGAAAAAATGTACACAGCGATCCATTTTGGAATGGTACTGACTACTTTAAAATACATAAAGATAATTTTACCAAAGTATAAACAAAGCTTCCGGGTTTGGCACTCACATTATTAAAAATGGTTGGGAAAATATTCACAACATGTACAGGTGTCCATTTTTAAAAGACTACAGTTATATCAGAAAACCAAATATTATTCAGGATCTAAATGAGGTGTCATGCCATGTGAAGACATCAAGAAGTTTGAAATATTATGAAGTGAAAGAGGTCAATCTAAGAAGATGCTACAAACTGTATGACTTTAGCTGTATGACTTTCAAAAATGGCAAAACTATGAGAAACCAGAAAGACCAGCAGTTGCCAGGGGTTAAGCAGGAGGGAGTGATGCACAGTCACTGCATAGAGAACTTTGTGCAAAGCAACTGAACTAACTCTATATGGTAATATAATGGGAATAGCATAATAAATTTATCCAAATCCACAAGATGTAGTGAACTCCAATGTAAACCATGGATTCTGAACAATAATGATGTGTCAATGTAGGCTCATAATTTGTAAATATGTGTGTATGTGTGTGTGTATATATATACACCATTATATACACACAATTTTATATACATCTATATGTATATATACATACCATATATATATACCATTCTTATGGTAAATTTTGAAACAGGAGCCAAGGCATCAAAGTGTAGGCTACCAAACGTTCGTTTACAAATTTAATACCATTGTGTATGTGTACAGATATGCACATCCCCCAGATATGTACATGCATGTATACCCAAATGCACATGCATATACAGACATTTACATATATATGAACAAGTTTAGTCTCTGTTATGACAGAAAATGAGTAGGCTGCACTATTTTGTCTCTTGGGCACAGATGGGTTGTAAGGGACTGTAGTTCTCTCTTATAACCTGTCTGGAGTTTTGCTTTATCCATTGAAGCAGGTGTCTGGAGCACTATTGTTTATGTATCACTACCCCTGAAGCTGATCTATTTAAGACCATTTTTTTTTATGGAAAAGAAGATATTTAACACACTTACTAAAGTTACTCATTAAGAGAAGATATTTAACACACTAAAATTACTCATTAACAGGCTAATCAGGCTAGTTTTTGTGTCAACTTGTTAGAAAATTGTGCTCACTGGCCCACTTCCCTCTAGTAATTGCTGCCTTGTTTCTTTTTTTATTTTTAAAGAGAGAAAAAAATAACAAATAACAACAATGAAGACAAAAATAATAAAAATGATACAGAATTTCAAAACAAGATGGTAGGAATTAACAATGGTTCTTGTATTACATATTGTTATCTTCAGTGAACTTGCTCAGACTACCAGATATAAGAATGCAAGATTGATCAAACAATTAAAGACAATAGCAATTTTAAAAAACATTAGAAATGATACAGAGCTCTTGATGTCTTGCTTTTCAACTTCATTAATCCATATCATAGCTACAGAATCTACAGCAGCCAAGTTTGTTAGTGATGCTTCATCATAAAAGTTAAAGAAATTTACATTATTATTTATGTTTCAGTAACTTTAATAAATGGACAGTTCAGTCTGTCCATTGATTGTTTATGCAATACAACATAATGTTATCAATATTTTAAAATATAGTTCAGATGACCACTCTAGGTCTGCTCACATCAGGGATATAATTTTCCATTTTTGCTTTCTAGATTCCAGGTAGATGGACTAAAAATATCTTTGATTTAATGAATATAAATTGTTACAAAAATGATGATCCACTCTTTAAAAAAGTCAATGAAGCACATATTTTGAGCCAAATATTTGCTTCTGATGCTTCTAATTTTCTACAATGAGCTTGGTTAACAACTATAAGAAGTAAATAATCAGTGAAAATCACCTAACCAGGGTTCATGAAAGAATGAACTATAAATGGAATATGGAGATACCAGTACCTCTCACAAAGCATTTATGATTTAATGCTATAGAAGCAAAACAAAATATACACATCTGAAACAATAACTGTAATGTAATGCAAATGTGAAAAAGGCTATATAACAAGTATAGCTTACTATCAAGATTTTGTTTTTAAAATCCTCCTAAAGTTTAGAAGTGACACATGTTCATTAAATATGCATAGACAAGTAATATTTTAACATTAGCTTTTACATACATGCAAAGTTAATTCCCAATTTCTGTGTACTTATTATTACAAGTTTTAAAGTATCAAGGGTACTTCCTATTACTTTTGTTTCTTTTATTTAAATCTTAACTGTATTAATTTGTTTTAAATCTCTATAGTCAAAATTAAATTTAGTTTTACTTTTCATGTTAATAAATCTCAGTTATTTCTAGGCAGTTAAATCTTTATACATCTTCACTGTCCAAAATATACTATTTATGCTTGTAGTTATTTTATGTAATTATTCATCAAATTGCTAACACTTCTCCATGTTACATTTCAACATTCTGAATGAAGATCTGATATATTTTCAAAAGCAAGCAAAATCTGAAATGTAGGTTATTGAGGCCAGTCTTAGGACAAAAAAGTGCCCTTTCAAGGTCATGCTAATGATTAACTATGGAGTCTCTGAGTTGGGAACTACACAACAAATAAATAATGCATTTCTTTTAAAATTTCACTGAAAATCAAAAACAAGAAGTGGTTTTGTCCTGAAGGTATGGACAAAAAAATTATACAAATATCCTACTGTCATCACAAACTGTACACAGAAAAGCTTCAGAAATTTGCTAAAAATGTTAGTTTATAATAACTTTATAATCTACCATTTTAATGGCTTCATAACAGCTTGATATTCTTTGTGCATGCAACAGACACATGATGCTTCTTAATCAGACAATTTTGCATGCTTTAAACTAGTATGTTTCATTTCTGAAAGCCCAAACTCTGTCACTGATATTTATAAAAAACAATTAAGAAAACCAATGTTAAACTCAAACTGCAATGTGGACTTTTTACTCAACTTTCGGGCCTACAAAAACAAACTGCTACAGAAAAAGAATCCTGCTACTTAAAAAATATGCTACACATGAATATGCTGTTTTCCTAGAAACTTTTCCAACCTGGCTCCTATGGAGCTGCAGCATGTGCATCCAGAGCAGAAGTAACATCGGGGTCTGGTGAGGCCGTCTCTTCAGTGCCTTCTCGAATTTTCCCCCCTTTTAGCAGTGTTGAAAATAGGTCTGGAAAAGCATAGGAAATCTATATCAAATTTTCCTTAGGAGGATTTTCCATGCTGTTTCAGCAACTTTTCATGGTGAAGGTGTTATATGGTATGACATTAAATATTCATTTTCAATAATGAGATTCCATGTCAAATTAACAATATTCTCATGAAAAATGTAATTACATTATATTGATCCAAATTAGGATATATTTGAAAATATGCATGTGTATAAGTGCATTCTTAGAACTACACATACATATATACAGGAAACCTGAATTATTTAGTATGGTATTCTTTATATAAAATGAAGTACAATACTTCAGAACAATTTTGATACACTATATTTACAAGTTGAATTTTTAAAAAATTAAGTATTTTATGTTATATAATTTAGAAAACATAAAGTGAGTTTCCTTATAAGAATTATTTCCATGTGTACTACAAAAAGGCAACAGTCCTATCAATCCATCTATCCATCTACTTATTGTGTTTTATGTGTGTTAATCTAAAATTAAAATATCACTAATTACATTTTAACCTCAAATGAAAAACGTTAATATTGTATCATGAAACTATAGCTCAGAATCAACTGGCTCAAATAATCCACAAAATTGCAACATAAAAATATATTTTGATTTTAATTTTCTCTAATACTGACTGTAGGACAGGTAAGTAAAATGCTGATTTAGTTGTTTTTTATCTAAAGTACATAAACATATTTTTAATTCAGCATTGTCTTCCAGTTTAAAGTAAAAGAAGATGGTAATAAAAATTTAAAAGAAGGATGTAGTTAAACTGTTAACTTTTAACCTACAACTTCTGTTTCTTGATCATTCGTACTTGTACAAGACTTGAGTAAACACTAGAGACCAGATACTATTTAATGAAAGCAAATATAATTTGTGATTAATATCACTGCTTATTTCTTTGTTACTAGCATATTAAAAATAAAGAAAAATATTAAATTTTATAATGCTAGGAACAAAAAAGACAATTTACAACTATTGTATTTAAAGGACTTTCTGTTCCTAACTAAATTTTCATATTCAGGATTGACAGTCCTTTAGAGAAAGATTTCTTATATTGCCTGATTCTTTTATAGTACTTAGTGATCATCTTAATTTTATTTGGCGTTTTCACTGCCCTCTCTTAACTTATAATTTTATACACACTTTACTAATATTTTAAAAAACTATAAAATGATGTTTATCAGTTAATATCAGGAAATGTTTAAGTATCATTAGTAAAATATGAAAGCATGTTGAAAAATCAGTTCTGATAAATGAATTATCATTTATAGAAATGGTAATTTCCATCTAAAATTGTAAATCTGAAATATGTTGACTTAATTTTCTTAATAGTATGGCAGAATACAATTAAATCCCAATTCATCATTAAGAATAATCTCTAAGAACAGAATTTTAAACTAAAGCCATAACGAAGGACAATATGATAGAAATTATCATAAGTTTCACACCATTAAAGTTAAAAACAAAATAACCAAAGTAAAAGTATTATATTTATAAACAACGTCTGTTGTTTAAATATGTTCAAATTTATCTCTATAACTGAAACCCATTAAAACATGAAAACATATTTTACATTTGAAAAAGAAACTCTAGTAATACCTCATGTCAGTGGGAACAATGATACATTGTGGCGGAAACGCCACGCATAATCATTTAAGAGTGAAGGGAGTTACAAGCATGATATTCCAGATGTTTAAGAAACTTTAACACTGAACAATCAGAAAACTGGATGAGTGGAGTGTGCTGAGAGACAGCTGGCTGTGGAAAAAAGCCTAGGAGCATAAGATGTGTGTCTTCAATATCAATTGTAATGGAAGCAATTTATCTGTACTTTCCAAGGTAGAACTCATAAAAGGTTCTGTGCTAAGTATCTTTTAAATCTGAAGAGATCAAACTTAAAATAGAAAGACAGTAACATTTTAATTTTAACAAGACTCTCACAAATTTTTCCCCAACATGTTGCTACTTTGTATAAGGAAACAAAATTCAAAAGATTGAAAAGAGCAAATTGTCTAAGGAAATAAAGAGAACCAGGGAAACTTACTGAATGAAAGCACAGTCCACAACAAATTTCTTTTAGAGATATGAGAAGCCAGGATATTTTAAGCTGATATGAAAACTTCATATTCTACGAAAATCTTTAAATACAGATTCTGCAAGCTTTGAGATGCTTTCGTGAGTGAATTGTTGTGTGTCTCCTAAAAGTAACACACTAAAATCAAATTACTGATGCAGTTGTTTGTGGAGGTAGAGCCTTGAGTGGTGCCGAGGTTATGAGGGTGAAGCCCTCACAGATGGAATTAGTAAGTGACATTCCACTAGCACCTTTTCCTGTTCCACCTTGAACACACAGTCCAAAACACAAATGAAGAATGGGCTCTCACCACTCACCAAGTCTTTCAGTGACTTGAACTTGAAATCTGCAAGATTCTACAACTATGTGAAATAAATTTTTGTTCCCTATAAGCTACCTGGTCTATGGCAACATGGGACAGCAGTCAGAGAAGAATAAAACAAGTACTATAAAGGAGGAAAATGACAGCAGCAAATGCATATTCTTGTACCTTTCAGAGTACCTGTGCCAAATAATTAAATATAACATAGTATCAGGAAATGTTTAGGTATCATGCATAAATGGTTTTAGGTAACTTAAGGGAGAATTATATAAAAGAGTATGGACTGCAGTTTAAAGGAATGAGGTGGAATTTTGTGGGGGCACTGGCCACAGCTGTGTATGAAGAGGTAAAGGACTTTTGGTGCTACAGGCCCCAAACCCCCTAGAATGCATGGTTAGAGGTAAGTCCAAGTGGGATGAAAACTGGATGAGGGCCACGGCCTCACAAATGCGCTGGCCGTCACCCTCACCACACTGACTTACTACTTAGATTAGCCCTACGGTCGGTCCTGTAACAGACCACCCTGACCTTACACCCTGTCCTTCCTTTGATCTTCCCCTGTGCCCTACATGAATTCCCCACAGACATTGGCCTTCCTTGCTTCCTAGTTCTCTCAATAAATAGCCACAGAGGCTTCAGTCTGGGGCTGTCCCTGTCAGACTCCATGTTTGGTGTAGGGTTCTCAGGTTTATGTCAGCCTCTCTGGGCCCTCTTGGACTGTGAGCTGGACCCTCACTCACAGTCACCTTGAGCAGTCTTTTATCCTTCATGCTGTGCAACAGTCATGAACTGTGAAAGAATTTTCTAAGCATATGAGTTGCTCAGGTACAGAAATGAGCAATACAATGACAGCAGTCATGGACACTTAAACATAGATGTTCCTTAGACTAAAATAAAGATTAATGCAATTTTGGAATTAAAGTGTTTAAAGTTCCCTATAATAACTGAAGACTTGAGAGAATCAATAGAAAATAATGGGTAAGATTACATGAAGAGGCTGAAGTAAGCATGGATTTAATACAAGCATACACGGTAATGCATCAAAGGAATGGGAACACGATAAGATTACAACAACCAAAGAAGATAACAAAGTAATTGTGGAAAACCTGAGATAATCAAATGTAAATGCTCTTCATGTGTTTGTGCTGCATTATTTTTACAATTGAAAGATATTTCACAGCCTTCAGAACCCCATTTCATGTGGGAATACTGCAAAATATTTGAGGTTTCTGTATCTTGTCCCAATCCACAAACTCCTATGCTGACATCCTACCCTGAATGTGTGGTGCTGGGAGGTAGCTCTTTGGCCAATAATCAGGTCATAGTGAAGCCTTCACGAATGGGCCTGGTTCTCTTTAAAAAGAACCTCAGAGGGCTGTATTGTTCTTTCCTAAAAGTGAGGATACAAGAAGCACTCAGCAGTCGGCAGCATAGAAAGTGGGCCTCACGAGAACCTAAACAGGCAACCGGATCCAAGACTTCCAGTCTGAGGAAATGTGAAAAACAAAGCCATGTTCTCAAACCACCAGGTCTAAGACACTTTGATAGAGCAGTGCAATCACACCTACCAGATGAACGCCTACCAGTGCTGGCTCCCTATGTGCCCCTGTTATTGATGAAGCCTATCATTGGATGCCCCTTCAGAATTTGAGCTAAGTTTGTCTACAGTTTAAAATACAATATATGGCATAGCAAAAGCTAATGGTAAAAAAAATAGCATTGCTTATTGTTCTAGCTTGTTTGGGCTGCCCTAAGTACGAAAGATGGCAGGGATTCAACAATCAATGTTTATTTCTCATGATTGTGAAAGTGGGAAGTCCAAGATCAAGGTACTGGCAGATCCCATGTCTGGTGAGGCTGCTTTTGTGGATTTGTTGATGGATATTTTCTCACAATAGTACCACTTGGCCTACAGAGTGTGAGGATGCAAACTGTCTTCTCACAAGGGTGTAAATCTCAAGTATAAAGCCCTGTTATTATGACCTGATTTACCTTCCAAACTCTAGTTTTTAAATGCTAACTAGACAATGGGCTTCAGCACAGGAATTCCCGAATGACACAAAGATTTAACCTACAGCACTTTACTCATTGGATCTGAAAAATCATTTTCTATTTCCACATGAAATAAACTCATTCCATCCAGTACTCCAAAAGTCTCAACTTACTCCATCATCAAATGTAAAGTGTAATATCTCATTTACAAGGTATCTAAATTCTAAGTCAGATACAGGTCAGACTAGTTGTGAACATGCAAAACCAAATGTATGAGCCTCCAAAATACAGTGGTGGAGACAGGAATAAACAGACACTCCCATCCCAGAAGGAAGGAACGGGAAGGAATCAAGAGTTGACATCCAAAAAAGTCCAAATCTAGGAAAGAAAATCCAGGAGGCAGGACACTGAGCATAATCCTCTTGTCTTCTGTCCTGAGCCTTCTGAGTCCTCAGTGGGGTGGCAAGGGCACCCCCAGGGCTCAGCGGCGTGCTGGCCTACATACACCTCCCTCTCCGCTGGGCAGGCTCACCCTTCGTAGCTCCCCAGGGCGGCCCCATAGCAGCCAGGGCTTCTCCTAGAGGTCCTCTGGCCTACTGTGAGCCAGAGTGCAGTCTGGGGATTTCCGGATTCTCTCTGGAGACTTTTCTTGGTGGACAGCACGCATTCTCAGTTTTCCTCTATTTGTACCCTTTCTGTCTCCTTTAGTTGCAAATGGCTGATTAAATCTGAGGGTCACATCCACACTAATCCCCTTTGTCGAAAGGCCTCTCTGTCACATACTCGGAACCCTGATCTAATCATGTTGCTTTAATGTTTGTGTCCTGGACAGGGTGAGAGAGATACAGAATCATTGGTTAAAGTTCTATTTCTGTAACAATTTAGTCTTCGTTTCTTTCTCAAATTTTAAAATAAACAGAAGGAATCTTCAACAGTTTGTTTAGAATTCTCCTCAGCAAAAACATCCTATTTCATCACCTATGAATTCTACCTTCCATAAAATGCTTAAAGATGAAACTAGTTCACCCAGGTTATCTGCGCCCTCGTGACTGCGTAGTCACACACCCTCATGTTCTTCTGCGCTCCCAGCCGGACAGCGCTACCGTCCATTTCCCCACACTCCACACCTGGCTATTTAGCATCCAAAAGAAAACAGGAGATGTCTCTACAACTCTTCCTGCGGCCTCACCGAAATCCCCCACACACCTCTTCTTAGGAACACTGGGTGTTTCTATGCACATCTCAAAACCTTTCTGCCCTCCTCTTCTCACCGAGCTGTAGAGTCACGTTAAAGCCTTTTGGTTCTTGTCACAGCACCATTCCATTGCCCAGCACTAATTTCTGTCCTACTCAATTTAGGTCATCGTAACAGAATACTACCGTCTAACGCTTAAATACCAAATATTTGTTTTTCATGGTTTTGAAAGGCACTGGAGATCTAGCATCCGAGGAGGGTGTGTCTCTGTTGTGCAGAGGACTCCTCTAAGGGGCTCTACATGGCAAGTGTGAGAGGGAGGCAGGGGGGATACAGGTGGAGAGGGAGACAGAGAACACAAATGTCCTTCTTATGAATCTCATTCCACAAATGTCATTCATGGGGGCTACAGTCTCCTGACCTAAGAACTTTCAGAAAGCCCCTCTCCCAAATAGCATCATACTGTGGATTAGTTTTCAATGTATGAACTTAGGGGTAGGGTATAATCATGCACTCACCAAGGTCTCTGATCATATTTCTAAATCCAACTCTAGTGTACCTATTCTCAGAGTATTAAAGGGCAGGGCTAAATCCAACTGCTTCCCAGTTTTGACAAAACTTGGTCCTTAAGCCTCAGGAGTGAAAATATTTTTGCGGAACTTCCTACCCTAGACCTTAGAATGATGACTCCAGGGCATTCAAAGCATGCTTAATGCTCTCCTGACCTGTAAATGAAGCAAAAGACTTCCAAAATTAAATTTAGTTTGGCTAAATGGCATGATATTAAAGATGTTCAGAGTTGGCTAGAAAGGAAGAAATTAGAGTGAGATATGAATAAAGTGTGTCTGTACAATACTGGTAGAAGACAAATTTAACACATCAGTGGAAAAATAGTATCAGTGATACATTTCTCAGTCCTGTGGTGTTAAATGACATTATTAGCTATTAGCTATTAGCTATTTCAACAGAACACAGATATTTGCTACTTCTGATAGTGGTAGAATCTCCTGTGTTAGGCTAAGCCTTCCACTGAAGAGAATGAGCTCTGAGTACTGGAGAGATAAGTAAAGGAAAGCAGAAAGTAAAAGTGCAGAGCTTTGGAAGCCGCTGCACAGTTTGGACACTCCACCCTACCTACAACGAGGGCATGCATGCTCGTGTCTACAGTGGGAGGACAGGTGGTGGCAGAAGGAGAACAGAAATGAGGCAGAAGAAATAAAGATTTCTGAGACAGAGAATGTGGTACTATTAAAACTGTACCTTTTATGAAAACCTGCAGCTTCAAGATATAAAAATTATTTCAGTTTTTCTTCTCCTTTTCAGGAAAAATTTCTAATATCCTTACAGAAACAGGTCTGTAAACAAGGCTCTGGATCTGTGCCTTTCACCTAAAAAATTGTGCTCCCACCCACCTACCTCACCTTCCCTCCTGTTAACTCCTGTCCTCAGGGCTCAGTATTAGGGCAGAGGGCATATATCAGCTTCAAACACACGTAAATAGTTTGTATTCTAACCTACCTCACCAAATGGGGCAACCAGACAGGTACTAGAATGTACACCTTAGATAACACATTTTAAGGATATGACTAATCCCTACAAATGTACCCAGTGAGAGAGGTGTCTCTCTCAATCTTGAGGGTCCACATTCTATTTCTTTGCATGTGTACTTCAAAAAATCCTCCTAATAAATCCCTCTGTGTGTCTTACTGATGCATCTGAAAATTCTTTTTTCTGCGATGAAAATCAGTGACCCTCCATTCAGCCCTGTGGGGGTGTGAGTGAAGTTTCCCCTCTCCTCTTTGCGGACCTGTCTAGGCCCTATCTGGTGGCAAGAAGACCCGAGCATTCATTGACAGTTTCTACTGATCATCTGGTGAATGAGCAGAGGTAGGACTTTTTGGCTTTCAGAGCCCTTGGAAAATGGATAGAGGACAGGGCTGGGAATGGACAGAGGACAGGGTTGGGAATGGACAGAGGAGGGGGCTGGGAA
>PVLD010001402.1:0-204496 GCA_004027595.1 Dinomys branickii | reverse complement strand
TTTTTTTTTTTTTTTTTTTGCGGTACTGGGGATCGAACTCAGGACCCTGCGCTTGCTAGGCAAGCGCTTATTCCACTGAGCTATATCCCCAGCCCACACAGTGTCCCTTCAAACTGCATGATCCTCATCCTGTCTCTAGTGGGTCCTTTTCAGGACATAAGGGGCAATCTTCGCCCACAGGAGGATAGAGGGGCTCTTCCACTTCAAAACCAAGAGCCTAGCATCAGCCACTTCGATTTTGCTCTAGATATCGAGCAATTGTTTGGATGGTTATCCGTGATGGAAGAGTTTTGTCAAACTTAGCAACTTTTTTTTGAGGTAAGATCTCCCTATATAGTTTGTGCTGTCCTTGAACTCATAGCCATCCTCCTGCCTCGGCCTCCTGAGTGCTAGGATTACCAAAACCAGCAGCAATTTATATTGAATACAAGTCCCAAACTGCTGGATTTCCACTTCTTAGGGCAGTAACATGACATTAAAGCAGCTCTTTCTCCAAGAGGTATTCTTCCTCTTTGTTTACAAGATTGTTTGATCAAGCCCATCCTGAACGCTTCCTAGATAGGATACAGCTTAGCCAGAGCTCAGAAATAAAAAGAAATACCTTCCAGCTCAAAAAAAAATGTTTTTCCAGTACTGGAGCCTGAATCCAGAGCTTTTACACTGAGCTATATCCCCTGCCCTTTTGTATTTTTTATTTTAAAACAGAGTTTCACAAAATTGCCCAGGCTGGGCTTGAACTTGCAGTCCTCCTGTTTCAGCCTCCCATACTGCTAGGATTACACACGTGTGCCACCATTCCAGGCTAGAACCTTATTTCTTTGTGTGTGTGTGTGTGTGTGTGTGTGTGTGTGTGTGTTTGTAGATTTTTTTTATTGGTATATGTTTGCAGTACATAAAGATTACATTCATCATAGAGTTGATACATGTACATAACAGGTCTTAATGCTTGTTTTTAAAATCTTCTTCCCTTCCCTCCCAGGCCTCCCATCTCTTGGTCCACTTCCCTTTTGCAAAACTCCTATCTCGCCATTTCATGCGGGCTGTCTTGCCAGGGAAATAGCTTAGTGGCATAAGTGCCTGCCTGGCAAGCACAAGGTCGTGAGTTTGATTCCTGGTACCAAAAAAAAAAGGCAGATTTTAACCTATTAACTTTTATTTTGCTCTTTACACTTTGGGTTTCTTATACAAGTGAAGCCGTGCAATATTTAAGCTTGTCTGTCTCATTTATTTCATGTAACATTATGACCTCAAGTCCATTCATTTTCCTACAAATGACTCAACCATATGGCAGAATGGTGCTCCACTGTGTGTAAATACCACATTTGCTTTACCCATTCATCTTTTGGTGGATACACAGGCCACTCCCAAGGTTTTCCTAGTATGAGTTGTGCTGCTATAAACATACGAATGCAGAGGCCTGGCATTGTGGCGCACGCCTGTAATCCCAGCACTCAGGAGGCTGAGGCAGGAGGATCATCGCAAGTTTGAGACAGGCCAGCTTGAACTGAACAGCCAGACCCTACCTCAAAAAGACAAAAAATAAAATAAGGAATGCATGTATCACTATAATATGATATCTTTAACTCTTTGGGCAAAATACCTAGGAGCGCAATATCTGGGTGGCAAGGAACTTCTATTATTAGCTTTTTGAAGCTATCGTTATTTTTCTAGTGGTCATACTAATTTTCAATCCCTCTAACAATGTAAAAAGGTTCCTTTTTCCTTGCTGGCTTGCTAGCATTTGTTATTTGATTTCTTCATGATAGTTCTTCTTTCTGGAGTAAGATGGAGCCTTGGAATTGTTGTAATTTGCATTTCTCTCATTTTTGGGGGTATTTATTGGCCATTTGTACTGATTCATTTGAATAGTATCTGTTCATTTCCGTTGCCTAATTCTTGATTGGGTCTTTTTATTTTTTGAGTTCTTTATATATTCTAGATATTAGTCCTTGTTTGAGAGGTGTTAACAAATTTTTTTTTCCAATTCTGTAGCTCATCTCTTTATTCTGTTGGTAGTTTCCTTTGTTATGCAGAAGCTTTTAAATTTGGTATATCCCATTTGTTGATTATGGATGTTATTCTTGCGCAAATAGAGTTCTGTTCAGCAAGTCCTTGCCTATGACTATGACTTCAAGAGTTTTACCTATTTTATCTCCCAGGAAATTAAGTTTGTATTTAATATTTACCTCTTTGATCCATTTTGATTTTAGTTTAATACACAGTAAAGCAGTCAGGATTTACTAAAGAAACAGATAACACAGGACTGGCATTAGATCTTTCCTGAAGTTCTTACAGAAATCAGTGGTATCTTTTGGGTCCTTGGGCTTTTGTTTTTTTCTTTCTCTCTTTTCTTTTTAATTTTTGTTTTTGTTTGAGGGATTGAGACAGGGTGTTGCCATGTAGTTCAGACTGGCCTTGAATTCACTATGTAGTTGAAATTGGCCTCAAATTTGTGGCAATTCTTTTGCCTCAGCCTCCCAAGTGCTGAGATTACAGATGTGAACCACCACACCTGGTTCCTTTGACTTTTCTTAGTTCAGAGGTTTTTTTGCTTCATTTTCATTGCCTGTTATTGGGTTATTCAGTGTTTTTATATCTTCTTGGATGTTTCAGTAATCTATGTGTAGTTAGGAATCTATCCATTTGTTCTGGGACTTTCCAATTTATTGTAGTACAAGTTTTTAAAGTAGTTACTAATGATCTTCTGGATGTCAGCAGTGTCAATTGTGATTCTGCCTTTTTCATTTCCAATTGCATTGATTGGGGTCTTTCCTTTCTTTTGGTAAGATTGGGTAAGGGTTTTTCCATTTTATTTATTCTTTTGAAGAATCAACTCTTCAATTCATTGGTTCTTTGTAATTAGTTTTAGTCTCAGTTTTATTAATTTCTGCTGTGATCTTTATAATGTCCTTCCCTGTACTAGCTTTGGATTTGGATTATTGTTTTTCTAGGACCTTGAGGTCCATCATTAGATTATTTATTGGGGCTTTCTCTGTTTTTCTGATGTGAGCATTCACAGCTATGCACTTCCCTCTTAGGACTATTTTTATTGTGTCCAATAGGTAGTTTTATGGCTTGTGTGTAGATGTCCCCCCAAAGCCTCATGCAGTCATAGGTGGAGCTTTTCAGAGGTGGCTCGATTTAGAGTGTGTGATACTGGGGTTAAAGATCTGTGGCTAGGACTGATTCATGGTGCAATGCTAGGATTGAGGGTGCCCCATCCTGGGTGTGAGTGTCACCTATCCTAAGGGTGGGTAGCCTGGATAGAATATAAAGGATAGAAAGAGGGCTGCTGTGGTCCCTGCTTCTTGCTTGCTGCTTTGCCTCTTCACTGCTTGCTGCCTTGCTGCTTTTTGCCTGCCATGAACTTTTTCCTCTGCCATGTGACCTGGCCTTAGAATCAGCCAATTACGAACTGAAACCTTTCCAAACTGTGAGCTATGGTAAACATTTCCTCCTTTCATTTTGGGTGGGAGGTATTTTGTCTCAACAATGAGAAAAGTAGCTAAGAAAGAGTATTATCTTTTTTTAATGAAAAAAGTAAGATCTTTGAGGTCACTTGATAGATACCAGTATGAAGCAGCCGTGAGCAGGACTTAAATTAACCAATAGGCTTTTCATGTTTACTTGTGAATCTGTCCAACGCCTATGCTTCTTGTCTGGAAATGGGTGGTGGACTCATAGTAAGTGAACCTCTGTGAGCCACTGATCCCTACTGAGGCCTTTAATAGCAGATTGCTAGAAAACTTCAAAGGATAAGACAAGATCACGGCCAAGGACACCTGGATCCAACCTCAACTAGATAAAGACTGTAGCCTCAGGCATTTCACTGTCGGGTAGATTAACTTAATACCTTACCTGGAGAAGTTCTTGAATGGTTCCACCCTTCTAGAGCACTTCCCTCCCTTCTTCTGATAACTAAATAAATATAGGCCAGCCAGAGAAGGTCTTGGTCTTAGCCTTGAGAGAATCTTGAATTCTGTGAGAGGGCTTTGATCCTCCTGGAGCCCTGAAATTGTTCCATTTGCCTCTTTTATTTAGCCTTTGCCCTACACTCATTTGGGAGATTACACCCAAGGACTTCTCCAAGTAAGGTATTAAATTAATCCACCCAACGGTGAGATGCCTGAGGCTATAGTCTTCATCTAGTTGAGGTTGGATCCAGGTGTCCTTAGCTGTCCTTTCTGGGAGCAAGTAGGTTGAAAAGCACATGTGGCTAGTGCAAGGCAGAAAAGATGGTGTTCATTAAGCTCATCTTTTCTAACAAGTGCTCTGCAAAGTGCCTGCAAGAATGCTGCCATCCTAGAATGTCTATATATGGAAAACTTAGAAATAAAATGCTCAAAGGTTGGGAAGCTCTTGATATTTCCTAGGTTAGGGCTTTGGGCAACAGTGAAGTCATACTCACCATTTGCTGGACTGTGCTAGTGGTGATAGCCAGGGTCATGGACTCTTCTGGAGACTGACTATGTGTTTCTTCCTGACCCTGGAAGATGAGAACTCCAAGTCAAGTTACAGAAGATCTCTCAAGATCCTGTGGACAGACACGATGATAAGAAAAGAACATGTTCCCAGTACCAATCTGTGATGATTGACTGGTTTAATAACATTCCTCTGCCATCTAGTGGCATTTAGAGTCTAAACTTAGCTCCCATCCAAGTTCTTACGAGCTCTTCTGTTGTGAGAAAGGATTAATTTCGAAGATTGATCTGTATTTTTTCACTCAATTGAATTTTAAAAAATCCATCATCAGATTTGTTAGATAGAAGAACATCAATGAGAAATGACTTAGAGTCTGTTCTGTGGCCCTGTGTGATGACCAGAAACTCCTTTACTCTGGATACTGCCTGACAATTTGTGGCAAGTGACAGGTTGTGCCTTTTATACAAATGTGATCCATGGTACAAAAGCTACATACACACAAATACACACACAAAAACTTGCCATATGCCCTCCTCATGACAGGAGTTCCATAATAATCCCATGATTATTATGGGCTGTGCCTTTACTACTCATACTGCTTTTGGAATTCTGAAGAATAGGATAAGTCTTTAATTCTCTCGTGTCATTTCCATGACTACAGTCTCTGCGTAGGGCCTTTAACCTTGTGCTGTCCTTAAAATTCAAAAAGCAATGTTCAGTGCTCATGTTCTGAACTCTGCCATTACAACAGCTAACATTTACCTAGTGCTTGACTGTGTGATTGGTGTATAACAAGCTTTATGCTCATTATCTCATTTGAACACCCAGCAATACTATGATGAAGTTATCTACTGTCACCATGATTTTGCTTAGGAGGAAAATGAGGAACAAAAAGACCAAGCAATTTGATCAAATGATGGAACCAGGACTCAACCCAGTCAGTCTGATTTCAGGATATACATCCTTAGCTACTTTGCCACAACTTCTTAAGTTTTTGTTGTGCACCTACCTCTGGAACTTTTGAAAATGTAAAACACTTCAACTAATTTTTCAGGTGATCAAATTTCTTGATGAATAGTCTAAGCTTATAACCACACAGAAATACAAATAAAGTCTCCCACCGTACAACAAATAGATAAACAAACCAACCACATCTATTTCAGCAGATGGTTGTCATTTTCACATTGTGTTTCACATTGGATGCCACATTGTACCAAGGACATCCTAGCACAAAAGCAGAGGCCTGGACATGAGTTAAACGTATGACATGTAGCACATTTCAGTCCACAAATCTTGGTTACTGTCTTCCAGAATCATTCCAGAGAAAGAACTTGCCAGTAGGTGGGTGGTATAACAGAAGTGAAAATGAGCCCAGGTTCAAAGTCAAATTTTGAGCTCCTTGTATGCAATCGAACAACTAATAAATAACTAAAACTCAATCTTTTGATGCCCCCCAAAATAGAAATAAACCTTGGAGCTTAAAATCCTAAGCAAAATGTGACAGTATATAAATAACACTACTTACAAATATCCATGTGAGGAAAGCGGCCTTCCAATGATTTGATATGAATGAAATCATTCAGGTTTGTGTTTCTCATTTTTTAAAGTCACTCGAGGTTTTAATCTAAGTGTTGCTAAATCCATCACATATTCTGCCATCCCAGGGAGCACCTTAGATCATTTGACAGGGCTTCATTGAGACTCTGTTGAGGAGAGGATGATGAGAATGGTCAAAATTAATAACACTAAGTGAAACATGCTCTGGAAAAATGAATACTCATGTCACTTGGAGCTCTTTAAAGATATTTTTCAATTTCCTTTTGTCATGATCATGTACAAGGCAGGAATTGATTATATCCATGATACCCACTGAGTCAACAGACCCATATCTGAACATTTCTTCTGTGCATTCTTCACAGGCAATCAGTCCTTGTCAGTTATTTGGACTGGAATAAGAAATGTCAGTGAACGCTAGGCGTGGTGGTGCATGCCTGAAATCCCAGCACTTGGGTGGCTGAGGCAGGAGGATTGTTGCAAGTTGGAGACCAGCCTGGGCTATAAAGTGAGCTTAAGACCAGCCTGAACTGCATAGCGAGATCCTGTCTCAAAAAGACAAAAATAAATAAATAAATAAATAAATAAATGTCAAATAATCAGCAAGGGAATGTGGTTTTAAAAATCTTTAAATTCATATAGGCAATATATTTTACAATATGTAATAGAATTTTAAAATGATAAACTATAATCCTTTCCCATCCAATGACTACTGGCACTTGAAGAGTTTTCATATTTAACATTGACTCTTGGGAAATTGGTCAACCAGAGTAGTTAACTGCATCATTGAAGTTTTAGCAGAATTTCTGCCAAGGGAGTTTTCATTACAGGAAACAAAATTTCTGAATATATATATGGTGTGTAACATCTAAGCTCTGTGTCTTTTCAGGACACTCTGCATCCTAAAATGTGGCTCGATATCAAAGGACAGACCACTGCCTGGAGTTTTTGTTCTTGCTGAAGCGGATGTCTACTCCCATGTCCTGCTTGCTCAAAATCTGGCAAAGGGCTTTCTAAGCACTTTAACACACTGGTAAGAAATACATGCTATTTTTATATGTTACGATAATACATAAAACATACTCTTTTTCAAGCACCTACAGAGTAAATTGTATCTTGAGCTGTACAAATTAATCTGCACTACCTAAGAAAAATGTGGCCAGTATAGAGATCTATTGTGATATTGTTTATATGCTCATATTATTATTTTTGGCAAGGTATAATTTAGTCTTAGAACTGCTTAGACACATAATGGTTTAGAGAAAACTAAGAGAATTATAGGTAATTCGTTTATTTAGTAAGCAATGACTGTCCATTCTCATTATGTCTGGCACTATGTTGAGATCGAGGACCAATGGTGACCAGAAATTTGATGTTATGGCTGAGAGCATAAGCTCTACAATCAGGTGGCCTATGTTCAAGTTGTAATGCTCCAACTAGTAAGCTCACTAGCTGGATGACCTTAAGCACCTCGCTTAACCTTAGAGTGTTCATCTCTTACATGGATTTTTGCTGGCAACGATCAAATAAGCTAATATAAATCACCTAAAATAGTACCCAATTTAGTAGGCACCTGCCACTTTCATTCTTACAGCCATGGGTTAAAATTGCTGAGCATTGCCTCTGCCCTGATGTATGTCATCAAAAGAGACAGATGTGAAATTATCAGAGGGGCCTTGGTTTGATAGTTGTCATACTTCCTGATATTTTTAAAATTTACCTGTTCAAAGCCATGGTCAATACCACTGACACTCCGATCTTGTGCGAGTCTCCGAGGGTAGCACATGAGCCATTTAATGTCTTCACTGGATTGGTCCAGTTTGTTCAGCAGACAGTCATGTCTTCCTTTTCTTTTCTGCATCACTGGGTGGGGTACATGCTAGGCAAGCACTGTGGCACGAAGCTACCCTCCCAGCTAGAAGTCCTAATGGCCGGAGGTACCTTGGTTCTATCTTACAGCACTCTGTGCCGTTTCTTCGGGACACAGCCATCACCATTTGCTAAGCACCAGCATTTACCTCAACAGTTCTCCATGTAACTCCCTTGCTTTCTGGAATTCTCTAAGCTCTCATTTTTTCTCATGGTCTGAAAGAAAAACTATGAGGTTGAACGATGGTTCTAGAACAGCATGTAGATTTGCTAACCACGACCACTTGACTCTCTTACCGCTAGGTCTATCCCCTTAGGCTGTGTCCCAGTCCCTTTGTTGTCATTACCTTGTTTACTATCTGCCTTTATTTTTCCTATCTACTCTCAGCTATATTCCACTTGAATTAGGCAAAACACGGGGCAGTTCAGTTCAGTTTCTTGGTACATCTGTCGGCAACTGAAAGCAACTCAGAGAAGCACTCCATTGAATAGAGGATAACAATTAGTCAACTCAATTTAGAAAAAACAAATTTCTCTTTTTTTGGGAAAAGGAATTTCTTAAAGTTGTGTTTCAAAGTTACCCTCAGGCTAAAGTTGAGTATAACTATAATGACAATGATGTAGAAGTATAACTCCTAACCTGTTAGATATCAAATGCATCAAGTTTGTGGTCTCACAACATCAAGGAATGAAGTCATGAACCAAAGGAACTGGGAGAGTTTCATTGGAAATAAGGACAAAGAAACGTCTGGATTTCCAGGAGCAGCTCTGAATAGAGGGCCACCGAGGCCCTTTGTTAGTGAAATAGTCGAAAAAAATCTTCCACCCTGCTAGATGTCTGGTACAAGTTTGTGTTCTCTAAGATTGAAGAATGAATTCTAGGAACAGTGGAGGTTAACAGCAGAATATATTCACTGGGAAAAGAAAGCTTATGTCTGAGAGAGAGACAGAAGGGGTCTCACGTGGGTTGTTGAGGACCCTGCCTCTTCTAGGGATTTTTATAGAGCAAAATCATGAGGTGAAGTGGATCCAAGTGGGGAAAAATGGGAAATCACAAGGTGGCCATGAGGTGGGACAAAATTATGCTCAACCAATAAGATTACTAGCATAATTGCTCAGATAGTATTGATTAAATGGGGATCCAATGGGGAAACAAGTTATATATTTGAAACAGAACAGAGGCTTTTTGGAGGGTGTGGGTCAGTGGCTCTTCCTGGCTTTCCCAAGGTGCTCTATACCTATTTAGAATATCAATCACTGTTGTTTATCCTTAGGGCTAGGATGTGGGTGCACTTGTTGCATCTCTTGAGGTCTGACCCTCAGGGGAGGTGTGTCTCCTCCACAGTCGCAATGTATCCTGTCTTCTGAGCTGGCTCCTTTGAGGGCCGAGTCCTTTCTACCTAATTTAGCTGTCTATCACATTAGGAGTAATTCATACGACAAAGTCACAATGTGGGTCTCATTTTTATTGTTCTCTATGCTGTTTTGTTTATGTATTTGTTTTGGTTATTTTGGTTTTTTTAAATGAAAAACAAGACGTATGTATATATAAGGATAGCTGGAATAGGTGTATTGCTGATGTCTGTAGTTTATTGAAAGGAACAGTCAATGCTTAAAATTATCTTTTTTCTTGACCAATTTTGCACACTTGAATTTGGTAATCAGAATGACTGACCTGAAAACAACAATATACAGTATTAGAACTATTGTTGAACTCTTACCACCTTGTATGGTGAAGCCCGGCATCATTTCCAATGTTGTTGGTTCTTTTTTTATTACTTGTTACTATCTTTGATTGTTTGATCAGTCTTACATTCTTACTGATGGACTGAGCAACTTCACTGAAGATAACAGTATGTAATATAGCAACCACTGTTAAAACAGTATGTAATGTGGCAACCACTGTTAATTCCTATCATTTTGTTTCGAGATCATGTATCATTTTTATTGTTTTTGTGTTGTTTTGATCTTGTCTTCATTGTTGTTTTGTTAGTTTTTTTTAATTTTTAAAATTAAAAGAAAACTACAGTACTCTGAAAAAAGACATCAAAGAGGACATTAGAAAATGAAAAGATATCTCTTCTTGGATAGGAAGAACCAACATAATGAATATTGCCATACAGCGATCCCTCACTCATCACAGGAGTTACGGTTCAGAAAGCCCCACGATAGGTGAAAATCTGCACAGTAGCGGTGTTATAAATCTAGGAGGGTTTTCCAGAGAAGTAAAACAGAACGAGGTAATTGACTTGGCTCACCCATGATACCCAGCATTTCTTAAGGTTCCTCAGAGAAAATAGTGATATCCATGGACAATGAGATTGTAGGTTCCCTTGGGCTTCTCGAGAGCAGGAAGTGAGGGCCTTGGCTAGCCTAGCCCCTCTCTGGGAACAAGGATAGTGAAGACCCCAGGGCCATGAGTCAGGCATATTGGCCACCTCTCACTCAGAGCAGCCCCAGGCAGTGGCTTGGTGATGTCACATGCCCAGTTTCCAGATTTCCTGCACTTAAAACAGGAACTTCGGTTGTCCCTGGGTCTTCGTTTAGATCTATCCTGGCTGGCCAAGCCAGATACGTTAGTGGGTTTTAGAGTGCTGGTGTCTCCTTTCAGAGGTGGTTTCTAAGTTCTTTCTGTCCTGAGCAAAGCTCAAAAGAACATATTTCTTAAACAGCAGCTGCAAGTGTTTTAACTGGTTACTAACACAGATTAAACAGATGAACAGATAAACATATACAAGATAATTTAAATCCACAAGCACTCTCAGATGTATTCGACAAATTGAACTCCAATAATCCTTTTACAGTTTTAAGGTTTTAACTATAAATAGATTAGTCAGATCTTTCCCTATAGGTTATCAATTAGCAGAGATGTCTTATAAATATAAGACTCAGAAGGAAAAAAAAACCTTTTACACCTAAGAAAGCAAGGACTGTTTTAAAGAAGGGACCTAGATTGACAGTTTTTCTTGTTGGAATAGCCAGCTATACAGGCCTCTCAATGCTACTGTTCTGATAGCCAAAATTGTTTTGAAAGCCACATGTAACTGTTCCCTCTAAATACAGACTGGTAAAGATAACATTAACTGTTTCATTTTTAGGGGGTACTCAGGCCAGGTTTTGGGTATAGAAAGAGATTGGGTGACATTTTTAGGAGCTAAGTATGTATTCCGACAGCTGAGGAAAGTAGGCCTGTCAAGACTCCAATCTGCCCTGGTGCAGATATCTATTTATGACAGCACCTTCCAATTTTGAAAAGAAACAAGGAAAGAGAAGGTGTGTCTCTCTATCCCTCTTGTTCTGTGACCCTAAAGTTTAGCTCTGCCCAGTGCCAGTGGTGGTGAACTGGAGGTGCAAAAAGTGGCCAGAATCAGATTTATCCCCATTTACTGTGAGTCTGGGCCCTTGTGATCCCGTGACCCTTGGATCATATTTATCTATAGGCTTCCCCCCACCGGAATATCTCCAAGAATTATCACTGCCTTGGCAAGATGTTCTCGAGAGAAATCATGGCGAGAGAGACAGCCTTCTGGGAACTGGGGGCTGTGACTATCCTTTAGTATGTTTCTGTTTAACATTGCTATTAAATTTGTTAGGGTCACTAGGAATATTTTCTTTTATCAGTGAACTCATTTGTACTATAAAAACCAGCCCATCTGCACTATGGAGTAGCATTCTTGAGGAGAGGGTAAAGGGAATGGAGATACTTTCTAATTCCAGTTCTGCTTAATGACAGAAAGGCTGATAAATTTAGACTAAAACTTTCGTATTTATTATTTGAGAGTTTGAGGATGAAACCTAGACTAGCTTTTAAGAATATGGCCCAGGGATACACCAGAGGAAATAGTTAAGAGCAGCTTCACTCTAGAAGGCTCTCAGGGAGGGGGAAACTCACCATTTTGGAACCCTGGTCATTCAAGAGTCCTGGAATCTGGCAGCCACAGGAAAGTGAAATGCCTTGGACAAAATGCTGCTCATGGTGGGTGCAAGACAGAATAGTGACCCTATGCAATGCACAAGAACCAAATTCTCACCCTCTCTCGTGATCAAAACCAAAAGCTTTTCCAGGGTGGGTTTCTAGTCCTTAGCAAAACATGCCTCCAAAGACAAAAGATACACCAGACTCCAATAATCAAAGAATTTGAATGACTCTGAATGACTGCTTTTTACCTTTATTCTTTATTTGTTTCTTTTTGAGATACAGTCTTGCCATGTAGTCCAGGTTGGCCCCAAACTTATATGTAGCCCAGGTTGGCCTCAAATTCACAACAATCCTCCTGCCTCAGCCTCTTGAGTGTTGAGATGCTTTTTAACTTTGTTAGAGAGAAAATCAAAGGACAGATTGAAGATGCTCCTTTAAACTATATTGCTTTGGGCTCATAAATATGTGTACTTAAACAATCTCAAAATATAAATAAAAAAGAAAGGGCCAGGAATGTAGCTCACTGTGAAGGTCTTGGGTTCAATGCCCAGTACTGGAGCAGGAAAGAAAAGCTCCAGCTACTTCCTCTGCTGACACCTGTGGTTGTGGAAAGTGGAAGGCATGAAAGTGGGGTTGGTCTCTGTACCTTTTCAGGGGATGCTGCTGAAAGGAGTATCACTCCCTTTGAAGGAAGATGCAGTACCTTCTACTTCCCAAACCTGTCTCTTCCATGGGAACCAGGAAATGGAATGGGACCTTTTCGGACAATAAATAGGTGCACATAATATGCTTTCCCTCTTTTTTGTCTTTTGGAGACAGAGGTTCACTATGCAGTCCAGGCCGGCCTTGAGCTCACTGTGTAGCACAGGTTGGTCTTGAACTCCCAGCAACCCTCCCGCCTCAGCCTCCTGAATGCTGGGATTGCAGGTGTGCCCCACCACGCTCAGCAGTATGCTCCCTTTATACCCCGTTCCTTTTTCTTTTACTATATACTCCTAGGTGCCACATGTGATGATTCTTGGAATAAAATTTTAAAACTGCAGAGCAAAACTGACATATATAAAGTTTTTTAAAAAATAAAGTAAAATATGAAAGTCTACCACTTCTCAGGGGAAACCATTGTTGAATCTGCACCTATTGAGAAGTTTTTCTCTACCTTTACATATTCATGTGTATATATATATATATGTGTGTGTGTGTGTGTGTGTGCGCGTGTGTGTATATACACACACACACACATATATAGTATTTTTTATACTTTGCTATAAAGGTTATGCTATTAAAACAATGATTCTTGCAGTACAACCATGTGTACCTTTCAGCTTTTTTGTGTGTTTTTAGGTACTGGGGTTTGAAGCCAGGGCCTTTGCATTGAGCTACACCCCAGCCCTGTTTTGAGCCGGGTGTTGCTAAGTTGCCAGGACTGGGCTCAAATTTGTCTTCCTCCTGCTGCAGCCTGCTGCACGGTTGGGATTACAGCCAAGTGCCATTGTGCCTGGCTAGTACTGTACTGTTTTTAATTCAACTTGCTCTTTCTTTTTTCTTTCCTTTTTTTTCCCTTTCTTCCCTTTCCTCTTCTTTCTTTTCTTTCTTTTCTTTCTCTCTCCTTCCTTCCTTCCTTTCTTTCTCTCCTTCCTTCCTTCCTTCCTTCCTTCCTTCCTTCCTTCCTTCCTCAGGCCCAAATGTTATATATATATTTTAAATCCCACTTATTGATCTTTTTTCACTTTTTGAGACAGAAGCCTTGACATACTATGTAGCCCAGGCTGGCCACGAACTCATCACCATCCTGCCTCAGCCTCCTTAGTGCTGGGACTTACAGGCATGCACCACTGTACCCACCATTCCGTTGTTTTTTGAGATTTAGCCTAACAAGATTCCATATGCCAGAGCTTTGCAGTTTTCGAAGTTCTTTCCCATGCATTACACAGAACTGCTCTGCAAGGTAAACCTCTGTCATTCTAATTTTACACTTGAGAAAACTGAAAAAAATTAAGTGACTTGTCTAAGGTGTCACCATAGCGGCGGGGCAAGGTCTTCCAAGGCAGGGTCCAGAGCCCTTCATAGCCCCCTGTGTTTTCTGGTTGCCTTAGATGAAGATGAGCAGGAAAAATAATCCGTTAACACGATAGGGCCCAGAGGTGTAGCCCTAGGTAATCCAGGAGCTTACAGAACATCTTATGTTCACTGTCCAGGGTTAAGAGAACTCTGATGTGATCCATGAACTGTGATCCTCCAACAAACTTTAAGAGTTTAACTGGCAGCAAAACAATTGATGTCATGTCTCTTCTCTGACTGCACTTAGAAGAGTTAAATCAAAAGACAACCAGGAGAGAGAAAAGGCTCCAAGCCTCCACTAAGAGTTTACTAACACACAGTTATTAATGTACATATTCTTTAAACTGATTCTTTAATTAAAAATCATATATATGCAAAGAAAAGGAATCTGACTTTAACCTACCTGTTATCAGAATTCTTGACTTGGAGAGAGGCAGAAAAAGTCACAAGAGTTCAAATTCCCGCTTAACATGTCCCTAGTAGTAAAACTGTGGGAAAATGTCTTTAAACTTCAGCTTTATTTCATAGGGTGGTCTGAGCCTCACTCAGGCAGTTAATTGGGAATTCCCTGTCTCCGTGTTTGTATTTTTAATGTAATTGTGTTGTTTATCATCTCATCGGGGAAACAAACATTCTTAAAATAGAAAAGCAATACAGTCTGATGTGTTTAATTTTTGACCAGAGTAGCTCCTAAATGCTAGTTTGCTTTCTTGGTAAATATAACGTTGGGTAAGCTTATAAAACACATAATAATACCTCTATGGACAAACCATGTCCACACATGGAGCTACTTTTCATATGCAGAGGACAAGTGCCTACAATCACGCAGGGCGCCTTTACCGTCACTGTGGGATGGGTCACGTAGTTTTATCAGGAAGGGAGAACCACGGCCTCCAGACCCCACCTGTTTGAACTTGGCCATTAACCTCAAACAATTCTGCCCGCCCCCTCCAAAAGTGGTGTCTGCTTCTCATTTCTAGAGATTACAGCACTCTGGTCTGTGGTATGTAGTTACCTGTTATTGAGCATCTGAAAACTGAGGTTAACCTGAAAACAAGTAAAATCTCAAAAAAAAAAATCTTGGTATACTCATTCTTAAAATGAATGGGTTTTCTAACTTTCACAGAACTCAACTTTAAGTTACATAATACATGAATATATAATTTTTTTCTTAACAAAATCAGAGCAGCACTTTACGCTCTCCACAGAACCTCTGTCCTTCCTACCTCGTCCAACCCAACACATACATAGTAACCACTGCTAGGATTGAGGCATAGCTTTCCAGAACTCCTTCCTTTGAAAATACGTAAGTGTTAAGCTGCTGGACTTACAATCATGTTTGACTTACAATCATAAAAAGGTACCAAGTGGCACATTGAATCATGGAATATTTTCTATAAAATATTTTATAGCTGCCTAAAGGCCACCAGCCTTACTTCATGACATACGGTCCATAGCATGTGAGGAGAAAGTTTTATTATCTAAACTGGAATGTGACAGATGAATAAAGAAAATGTATTTACACACAGTGGAGTATTATTCTGTCATAAAGAAAGATAAATTTGAGGTATCTATAGGTAAATGGATGCAGCTTGAGAACATGACATTAAGCAGACACATCAGCTTAAATAGTTCATTTCTCTTATACAACTATCTATCTATCTATCTATCTCTCTCTCTATAGAGAGGTGCAAAATAGAGGATAAAAGGAAAGTAGGGAGATTTTTTCAAATGGATGCAGAACAAGAGATGGACCAGGAGGAAAGGGAGATGAAAAAACAAAGGGAAAAACGATGAAAATGAAGGTTTTGTGAACAGGAGAGCTGGGAGTGGGGAGGGAGAGGGGATCAAAAAAAGAATTCATGTGTCATGTACACGTACCAACTCCCAACTCCCTACTCCCAAGGTAAGCGTAATTATGTACGGTGAACATCTACCAATAAAAAGATAAAGAATTTGACAAATTTGACAAGAAACTTTGCTGACCTTTATTCCTTTCCAGCTGTTCTTCACTTAACTAACTTGGCAGATAAAAGCCCATCCAAACAGGAGAACAAAGGAATTGGTGAATGGGAAAACCTGACCCAGCTCTACAAAGTTAACAGCACTCTTGTTGCTTTGGGTCTTAGGTCTGCTGAGGGGGTAGGGGAAGGTGGGCCAAAAAGCAGACATTTTCTCTTTCACTATATCAAATTATTGCTGAAATGGGAAATAATATACTATTAAGTGGGAAGCATACACTCTTTAAAAAGCCCCAGAAACATTTGTTTTGCAGTTTATAAATTCCTGTATTAATAACCACTTAAACTTCAGAACATATTTCTGAACTGGATCATTCTTTTCTTTTTTTTTGGTGACTTTTTGATACAAAGTCTCACTATGCAGTTCAGGCTGGCCTTGAGCTCACTTTATGTCCCAGGCTGGTCTTGAACTCGCAACGACCCTCCTGCCTCAGCCTCCTGAGTGCTGGGATTATAGGCATGCGCCACCACACCCGGCTCATCCTGTTTCTTGAAAGGGACCTACAACTTTTGCTTCAACTGTCTGAATGCTGGTCCTAAGGAGCTTAGAAAGCATTTAGCCATATGAAAGAAAAAAGGCAATATTTTGAGGGAAGCACACAAAGCCTTTTTACCTCACAAAATGGAACTAGTTCTTAAGAAAGAACTCACCATATGAAATATGATATTTGTTGGTTCTGAATTGCAATTAGACACCGGGAAGAGCCCCCTTCTGGCCTGGTGCACCTTGCAGGCTCCTCCCACAGTTCCTTGCACCCTCGCCTGAATGAACACAAAACACAACCAGGAACAAACTAGTTGAGAACCTAAGGCAACACCTTCCTTTGGCATGGATGCTGGTGCCCTGGTGTCTAGGGAAGAGGTAGGTCCTGTAGAGGTTGCCGTGGAACTCAAGAGGCAATGGCTGAGTTTCTCTCACAGAGGTGGCCAGCAGCACAGCTCCAGGACTACAGCACAGGCAAGGGCAGCGGGAATTTGGGACAATCATAACAAGGGACCTAAGAAACACTAAGTAGCACAGCAGCTTTAATGGGTATTCATTTCTTGGGAGAAGGTGGGAGGAACATACATAGAATGTATATCCTGCCTTGAGCCTTTTTATCAGTTTTTAAAGACAACTACACAGTGGGTTACGTGTCATCAGTCTAGGATTTATTACCCTCATTACTGTTTTTTTTTTTTTTTTTTTTGCGGTACTGGGGATTGAACTCAGGACCCTGCGCCTGCTAGGCAGGCGCGTATTCCACTGAGCTATATCCCCAGCCCCCTCATTACTGTATCTGTAAATTGAATTACCAACAAGGGCAAGTGCTGTGCTGCTGAGCCATCTCCCCGGCTTTAGCAGATCCTCAACTTTCAATAGAACTCTCCTATCCCTTTTTGGAGTACAGCCAGGTCAGGTAGTCTGGCACAAGTGTGGCCTCTGGATAATTAAAAGTCTAGAAATCCCTCAGAAAGAGTATTTCTTAAATACACGCTGCTCTCCACGTTAAGAAATTTTAAATAGGAATAGTTTCTTAAATGCAGCTTGCATCTGCAGGAGCAGCAGAAGCATCACTTCTAGGCACTGTGTTCTCAGAATCAAAACTCAAAATGAGCACTGGTCAGCCATGGAGGGACCATCTGCATTCTGACTGTATTAAGAAAAACCAGACTTGGATATATACATGCATGGGAGTGGCCTTACAATTTAACTTCCTGTTATGCTACTGATCTGAATGGGACCCATTTCCAAGGATGCAAAGTTGCTGCTAAAAGTCCTAAGTTATATTCTCCTGCTACATGGACCTAAATTAAGAATCATAAGCCCGGATCTCTTTATGTATTCCTTTCTCTTGCAAACAAATTCACAGACTCTTGAAAGTAGACTATTCAGGACGTTAGGAAAGCTTGTCTACTCTTAGAATTTTAGCTATATTGTACAAATCTGGTTTTAGGGGAGTCTTTCCAAAAAATGAACTCCTGAAGGATGTGGTATAATTGTGCCAGTACTGTTAGAAAAATGGAAAACACTTTGTGGTGTGAACTGTATTTCACATATATAAACTTGGTATAATTGATGCCCTTTTAACATATACTTAGTTATTATTAAACTAGACAACTTGGGCAAGTAAGTTCCATAGTTTTGTACAAAATCCAAACGCATCATTGGTTTTTCAAGTTCAGTAAGAAATTTTCACATGCCTGTAGGGCCAGGGTGTTGCATAAAATGCAAAGCTTTGCTATCAATAATTTAAGCAAAAATTTAAAATATAATCTGGCGTTCAACTTAATCTGCTTACTACTACTGTTCATTAACTTCTAATCATGATTTCAATATTGGTAGGATGAAGATAAATATGGAAAGCAAAAATTCCCCATCTGGTTTAAAAAAGAATATTCAACCAATTTAAATCAACCTTGCAAATTCCTCAGGAACAGAATATTGCTTAAATGTATATGCTTCTCCACCTAGAGGTTTTACACAATATGAATAGTTTCTTAAATGAGAACTAGATGTTTAGTAAGTAGTGCATATAAGCAAAAAAAGATACCATTAAAATGCAAGTTGGTAAACAGGCATTACCTATTTAATAATATATACATAGAATCCTCTTTAAAAGCTTCAGTTTATACAGAATCATATTTACAAAATAAACAGGGTAATCAAATTATTTATACAATGCACACATATATGTATTCTAGAAGATAAACCAGTTTTGTCATCACAGTCAAGATGGACAGCCATGTGCATTTTAAAAAAGAATTTCATTCCAGAAGAATACATTTTAATATGCAGTTTAATTTTTCATTTCTTTTCCTAAAAATTGATGTTTGTATACATTTTCAATTATTTCTCTTGTTCAGCCTTGAAAATTTTCTGGTTTCTAGTGCCATCAACTGGTATTAGTTAAAAATTAATAATCTGTGTCAAAAAGAATTATTTTGTTAAAAAAGAAAAGTTACTAAAAAATAGGCTACTGGCGTCAACACTCATAAGGCATGAATGACAACATGATTTATAAAAATATTTCCACCAGGGGAGCATATATTACATTTGCAACATTAATAATTAATTTTTTCCATATAGTGGCAAATGTTAGTCTAAATCCATTAGTAGAAATCTTTTAAAAAATTAATATACTGCAAAACAAAGTTTGTATACACGCATGAAAACACAAATTTATCTGAAAATTAGTAATTTACTGAAGCGGTAAAAATCTAAAGTCATTTTATGATCTTTGGATTTTTTTCCTTTAAGAATAAACAAACTATGACAAAAGTTAGGAAATGTGCAGAACCACTCTGAAAGCAGCAGTTTTCTCCCACTGTGCTTCAGCAGAATGAGATTTCTGGGCCATTACTTGCCAGGTAGATTAATCCTCTTCTCAGTCCATTAAATAAGGGTGTGGCATGGTTCTAAAGGCCCGAAGTCCTGCTCCTAGTGCCTGCTAACTATTGTCATTAGACTATAAGCTCCATGAGGACGAGAAGTGCACTGTGTAGTGTGTTCATCAATATAATCACAGTATCCTGTCTGGTGCCTGACAGTGGTAGGTTTTCAACGTGTTTATTAAGTGAATAAATAACATGATCATAATCTGAATCACTTTAAATGGTTATAAAGATATAGAACAAAGCCAAAAACCATTATCAGAGTTCAAACTCATTCTTCTGTTTAATCCCACCATTTTCAATCCTTAAAACTGTTGCAGCAGACTGCAGTTTGAAGTGGTGGAAGAAAAAGGGAGTCACTGCAAATGCTTTCAGATTAAAACCTAGGAAGTGCACACACACACACACACACATTTCCTGCTCAGACAGTGAAACCAGCCCGAACGGCTCCTGATGTACGCAACCAATACTGAACGCACTGAATTTCTCCACAAGTCTCCGCTTTATCCCTGCCATCCTGTTTTTCTTTCCATATATTCAGTATAGTAACACTGAAGGCCCTCCAAGTCCTTACATCAGAAGCTGCTGCTAAATCAGTGCACAAACAGGTACCTCTGACAGATGCACATTTTGTACGTTATTCTGCTTAGTTCTGATCCATATACAAAAGGATGCAGTAGGGAGTGAAGAGCAAATGAAAGTATTTCCTTCAAAATTTTTCTAGTTTCTTATGTTTAAGAGGAAAAACTGTTAATAGTCAAAATATGGCTTTTAATAACTTTCTTCTACAACTGTTTTATAATTACACTTCTACTGGCATTTTCCTTTTTTGTCTGCAGTAAATATATATAATTTTAGATGTGTACAGGCCTAAGACATGATGGATCTGATCACTGTTTGGTCTCCAATATACGTTGTGCCTTGGAGAAAAACAAATTATAACAAATCTGTATCACATGAGAAACTAAAAAGGTTTAACATGTTTCCTACACTACTAGAGTTCTGGAGTTTCAACAATATGTCTAGCAACAAATAGGAAAATAATTCAGGTTTATTGCACTTGCCCTCTTTATTTATTTTTTTATTTTGATAAATTAATAAAAAGCAAGACATTTTAAAAGGCTAATACATTTTACACTTATTTTAAAAATAAAACATCTTTGAATGTATTTTCACTCTGAAGTAAAAAGATACTTGTTTTTGGATGACAACATGTAACTCAATACACAGAAGACACTACATAGAATCACCTAATTTTTAGTAAATTATCTTTTCAAACAGTATTGATTTTTTTAAAAATGTTAAAACACATTAAAAGGACATTGCCACCATGAGCTCAACTTCAAGAGGCCATACAGTTCTTTAAGGGCTTCACCCAGAGCTCATGTCTCCTACTGCGGGGCGGGCGGGGGTCTAACGCAGCGTGAGCCAGCGTCTCCTAGCACATAAACAATCTGAATACAATGCGATGGGAAAGAAGTGATGATAGGAAATTATAAAAGGTGAGAGAATTCAATCAAATGTTGATATTATGGCAAGATTTAAGTGTACATCTTAAATATTGTAAAAATCCAAGAACATGCTCTGAAAACTTGGCTCTAAACTTCCCTTGATTCTAGATATGTAATTATGTTACCAATAGATATACTAAAACACCACAATTGGGGGGCTGTATGATCACTGCACTGTAGTATGTCACTCACTGTCATAGTGAAGAATGACAGTCAAATGAGATTATAACACTGCCTTATGGCAGCTTCTCTTGGGAAACAGGTTTTTCATAAATATCTTAAACACTTATTTTTATCTTCATAAATGCCAGTAAAGCTAAAGTATTTCCATTTCAAAGAAGTATTCATCTCCTTGTTTTACTGATTGACTCTACCTCACATTTTAAAAACAGAACTGAAGTCCACAGGAATTTTCTAAATGATGTTACTGAAAATAACATTTTAAGAAACTAAAGGCTTTTAAAATTCAATGATTAACTCAAACAATCCAAATCTGAAAAAATGTGCCTAACCCAAAGAAGGAAAGCCGACAAATTTTTATACAGTTTTATCACACATAATCACCGCTAGCTACCAACAGCTGCCCCTGCTATTAAGCTCAGTTTTCATTAAACAATAAAACGGAAAGATTTACATACATAAGTGCATCCCGCAAACAAAACCATGTATTATACTGGAGTGTCAAAATATTCAAAGGTGGAGTTTTTAAATTTTGTGTTTGTTTTGAGATAAGGTTTTTCTGTTGTTATCCAGGCTGGCCCTTAACTCTTCGGATCAAATGATCATCACACCTCAGCTTCCTGAGTAACTGGGACTACAGGCATGTGCCCTATAGCTAGGTCAAAACATAAAAATTCTTATCATTTCTGTATTTTCTTGGTGTTACAGAAATAGTGAATTATTGGATAACTAATATTTTCATGCATATTTTTAAGAAGATGAGTCATTACTGATATTATATATTTTAAACAGAAGAAATATGGATAAGGGGTATTTAAAGCCCTTGTAGCAATGTCCAGCACTTCATATGACTATGAGCAAATTAAGTTGTTTAGGTTCAGTGACAGGCTGCTGTATTAAAACCACATAAAAACAAATTTAATCAAAGTCTACATTCTTACAGTATACACAGCAATGCATCCAGTTGTAAAAGGATACTTTTTATATAGATGAAGCAAAACAAATTTTTGACTAGATGACACACAGAGCAGGGACGTTTCCAAGAATCCTGGTTAGTGGCACCCGCTCCTATGTGGCTTTTGCCTCTTTGTATCAGGATTTTTTCATTCTTTGTTCTAGCTCATGCTGGTGTTTAATAAGACGTTCTATTTCTGTTCCAAGTGTTTGTAGATTTTCCTTTAATAATTAGGGAAAAAAGAAAAGAGAATTAAGTACAATAAAAAGATTTAACTTGAACTATTTTTGTCTGACTTTTGAAACTTTTAAAGAGTTGATTGGTTGTAAATGTTGCGATAAAGTAGATATATTTAGGGTAAAGCAGGCCTATCCATTTCAAAGTCGTATTTAATGTTTTTACTGTAGCTATGAAAACTTTGTGTGTATACAATGATTACTTACTAGATTTAAAAATTATCTTTAAAACCCACTACAGGGCCCATACACAGTAAAAACAGAAATTTTGGATCAGGTAATAGCTGCAAAATATAAAAAGCAGCAAAATACATTAAAATGCTACAATCTTAAAAAATTATGTTTCACCAACTATAATTATAATGTATGCCAAAAGCCATCAATCCAAAGTAAACAATTTATCTTGGTGTTTATATAATAACTAAGTTGATTTAATTTTAAAAATTGTGTTTTTCAAAAGAGAAAAACACTAGAATTTTGTCTGTGGGTAGGGCAGCCGTCCTGCATAACAGAGTCAGCCTAAGTGCGAGATGAAATTCTAACAGAGGCACCATTTACCGTGCTTACTTATTGGTAAATGAATGAAAAGTACAAATACCTTCAAAGTAATATTTTTTAGTAAAGTATCCTCCAAAACAGCCTGTAATTTTCGGTTGATTTCCAAAGACAGTTCCAGGGTTAATCCACTATCAGCAGGGTGGGATGTATATAAAGATGCCATAATGCCACCTCGTCTACTTAAATGGACTTTGTTAAAATCAGACGCCTCTGAGGAAAGAGTGCCTGATTCTTCTCGTAAAATGTAACTCTGAATTATTCTGCAAAACAAAATGACACTATCAGTTGTGTATGTGCACAATTATAAACAGTGGATTTGCAAGAATCACAACCACAAAAGCCCCTATAAGGTTAATAAGTATATTAGAAAATAATTCTTACACAAACGTTTGCTTAAACCACCCCACTTGTCCTATTACAGTATTTAGATGAAAGATGCATAAACACTGCTTTTTAATTTTTCTCTCTTTATATTTCTCTTGATTTAGCTAGTATTTTCTATACTCCTGTTATTAAACATAACTACCTATCTACCTACTTATCTACCTGTGTTTCCTTAGATAAGTCCAGGTTGGCCTTGAACTCACTATGGAGCTCAGGCTGGGCTTGAACTTGAGATCTTCCTGCCTCAGTTTCCTGGGATTACAGACATGAGCCACCACACTCAGCTACCTACTTCCCTTTAAAAAGTCATAAATAAACTTTTCTGTCAGTTTCAAATTATTTTAAAATAGCATTAAAGAGGCTTCAGGAAAGACCTGTACTATTCTTTAAAATAAGGTATCTGTGAGAAGAACCTGGCCACAGTGCGAGCTCTGAAGTCAGAGCTAGGTTCAGATCTCCAGTTCTAGTGCGTCTGTCTAGGACAAACAGCAACCCTGGTGATTTGACCTGAGCCCTGGTGAACTTAATTGCAAAATCAGAGAACGCATTTCTCTGCTGAATGATTGAAAGGAATCAATCAGATACTGTTACAAGCCCCAGTCAGAGTCTTGCATGTTCCCAATGATGTCCTGCCAAAAAAATAAAAGCCTAAGCCCCACATATCTTTCAGACTCAGATTTAAGCACTTTTATTCTAACATTCAAAATTATTATGTAAAAAGTTAATATGCACTGAACTCTGCATCACATTGAAGGAAAAGCTGTGTTTTCTTTCATGTCTGTAGTCTCAAAACCTAGAGTAGTGATCCTAAAGGGTTAGGCACTGAGTGACTGTAACACTGGGCCTGGTGGCATGTGCTTTCATCCCAGCTACTCAGGAGAGGAAGGCAGGAGGAGGATGGGACAAACTTAAGCAGCATCAAGACCCCACGTACAAAAAAAAAGATAAATTACTGTTTGAAAGGCTCTTCGTGTGATGCATTTAAAAAATATTAACCTTACCATGGCAAAACCAGTACTTTGAACACAGATTATACTACCATAATAATACATACTTGGTTTTTTTCCTAATTTCTTCTACCAATTGTTTGATGTGGTCCTCCATAAATTCTATCTTTTCATTTTTCCGGGCATGTGCTTTCTGCAACCTAACTATCCTCTCAATCAACATGGCCTTGTCCACTTCTGGAAAGTTATCCACAGCCACTGATGAGCCAGTATTTTCTGGAGATCGATCTTCTGTACTGCTTCGAGCATTAAGGGAACCTAAGGAAGGAGAGAGAAGGAAAGGAGAGGGGAGGGGAGGGGAGAAAGAAGAAGAAAGGACAGGAGAGGAAGGAGAAAGAAAGAAAGAAAGAAAGAAAGAAAGAAAGAAAGAAAGAAAGAAAGAAAGAAAGAAAGAAAGAAAGAAAGAAAGAAAGAAAGAAAGAAAGAAGAAAAGAGGGCGGGATGGAGGGAAAGAGAAAGGGATGAAGGAAGGGAGGGGGAAAGGAAGAAAGAGAGAGAGGGAGGGCAACAGAAAAGAAAACAACAGTTTAGAGTCATCTCTTGTCTTAGACCCAAGACACACAACAGAGACCCTTTTGTGCTTTATCCTCAGTATATTCAGAAACAAGACCTCAGACTCATTAGTGAGCTGTGGTGTGTTCTATGGCCAAATCAGCTGTAGTGAACTTGAAACTGACGGTGAAATAAGTAATGTGTGAGACATGGCAACAGAGAAAGACAGAATGACTAGCGTAAGTGAGCTCATATGGAAAGGGTCGGTCATACCTCGGTGCTAATTCTTCTGGAACTCATGATGGTGCCCAAACCGAGGAGTACCAAAGCGATTCTTCCCACAAATAATGTAATTAGAAATAACTTGTGATGAACTTTCACATTTTACTGGGCTAATATTAACCTTTTATTAGTTAAATCTTTTAGCTTTAGTGGTATTGCAAGCTTTTCACGACCCACTTAAAGTACAAAAAAGTACAAGACAGAAAATGTGGGCGTTCTGCACTGCTGGATGGCCACCCTGAGGCTGAAGCAAGTGCCAACATTTTTCCCATCAAAGTGGAGTGAGTGTTGGGTTTCACATGTTTTGAAGAGGACAAGTACCAAGGTATACCTGTATTAAGGAGACAGAAAGAGTTATGGGAGGACGAAGGGTGTGAGGAAGGACAAAAGCGGGCTCAGTTCTGGAGCCAGGCCACACAAGTTCAAAGTTTACTGCTCTCCTTATTAAGCTTCGTGACTTGGGACAAATTATTTTTAATTCAATGTCTTGGTTGCTTCATCTTGAAATGTGAATAGTAATATTATTAATCTCATATGATTATTATACTCAGATGAGTTAATATATTAAAGCCCTTAGAACTGTGCATACAGTAAGCCCTACATAAGTATAAACTCTTTATTCTACCGACATCAGTGATCAGCATTTCTGTTTCTCTTTACCCAGCAAACCTTTGGGTAAAGAAGTTACTATCCCACACCTTGCTCAAATAAAAACCTCACTGTAACCACTTCCTGGCCTTTCAGCTAAGCTCAAGCATAGTAAAACCTCATTTTATTATGACAAGTAATATACCTTACTCAACATTATACAATTAATAGAGGCCAGAGCTGGCGTTTCAAGACATAGCAGTACTTCCAAATCTATGCTTTCTATCACACATATCTTCCACTACGGTTGTAGCTGATGTTTTGCCCCCTAATGTACGATGCCCAGGAGACAATGCAGTGTAACGACTTAACATGTGTCTCCTCAGTTGGGCCTTCCATAACTGTGAGTACTTCATCTACTGATTCAATGAACCACAGGTCAAAAATGTTTTTTTAAAAAACTGCTGTTATGGTTGATACATTGTGTCAACTTGGGGAATCTAGAGGTTTAGCTGAGTGACTCAGGAAGAAGCCAGGGTGCTTACTTTGTATACATCCTGAGCCTGTGCAAGAGGAGGGCATGGAGATTGTGTGAGAGGTTCACTACCCCTGGGTGGGGGTAGGCTGTTTACAATCTGGGGGAGAAAAGGAGGCTGCTTGCAGCTATTCCTCCCTTTTGCTGTTTGTTTTTTGCAGTGCTCTGCTGCCCTGAACAGTTTGCCCTCTGCCATAGTGCCACTGTGCCTCAGAACCAGCCAAGTATGGACTGAAACCTCCACAAACTGTAAGCTAAATAAACCTTTCCTTCCTTCATTTTGGGTGTTGGGTATTTTGTCTCAGCAATGAGAAAAAAAGGTAAGCAAGACAACTGCCTACACTTAACACGTACAGGCTTTTTCCTTGTTATTTGCCTGAACAATACAGTGCAACAACTATTTACATAGCATCAGATATTATAAATAACCTAGAGATAATTTAAACTATATAGAAGGATGTGTATAGGCTATATGCAAATGCTATATCATTTTACATCAAAGATTTGAGCATCTGAATATGTTGGTATCCATAGCAGGCTGGGTCCTAGAACCAATCTCCTGAAAATACTGACTATATATACAAAAATCTGATACTATATACAATGATGACCATTTCATTACTTCTTAGGTGTTAAAAATACAAAAGAAAAGGAGGGTTCATACTGCAACAAAACTCTCTGGACGGATACAGGTCAATTTTAGATATTAAAAGAAGTTGTTGTGTAGAATAAAAATAAAATAGGAGGTGAGCAGACATATAAAAGACCGTAACAAACCTGAAATCCTGGATAATGATTAAAACTTAAACATTTATACTTGATCTTAGCCAAAAGGCCTAGAAGGGACAGAACTTAAACATTTAATCAGACACACTTTAATAGTATAATTATATACAACTCCTGTTTTCATACTTCAAAGGAAACAAAGTATACCAATACTTTTAAAAACAAAAAATGCAAC
This sequence comes from Dinomys branickii, assembly GCA_004027595.1. Lineage (NCBI taxonomy): Eukaryota > Metazoa > Chordata > Mammalia > Rodentia > Dinomyidae > Dinomys > Dinomys branickii. Next base: position 177,589 of record PVLD010001402.1, on the reverse strand, counting down.
TTATTTGTATAATCACTAAATAACAACTACAGCTGTTTGTTTTTACCTGATGAACTAGAACGACTTCCCATGCTGCTAACTTCTTTATCATAGCTTCCATTCTCAACCTGATCTAATTTTCTTCGTGCTACAGGAGAAAGAAACGGATTACTTACAACAATTATGACCATCTGCCCTACCGGCTCTGATTTTTAGTTGCTAAAACCACTTAGGCAAAAATCACATAAACGAGAAAGTTCCTGAATACATACCTGAGCTAGAAGGCTATAAGTACCTTTTATATAAAATAACCTCTAAAATTTGCATAAAGGGGTCAGCTTGAGTCTCTAGGGGGCAAAATGTTATGGTTCTAATGTAATATGCCTTTGTATCTGGAAACTGGTTTAAAGAAGGTGTCTGGTTGCCAAGTTGACAAAGGGTGGATTGTTATGGTTGATACACTGTATTACCTTGGGGAGTCTAGCGGTTTGGTTGAATGACTCAACAGGAAGCCAGGGTGCTTATTTTGTATACATCCTGAGCTTGTGGGAGAGGAGGGCATGGAGAGGTTGTGAGAGCTACATGCCCCCTGGATGGGCGTAGGCTGTTTACAATGTAAGGGAAGAGAAGAGGCTGCTTGCCTGCCATTCCTCCTTTTGTTGTTTTGCTGTGTTCTGCTGCCATGAACTTTTGCCCTCTGTCATGTGCCACTCTGCCTCTGAACCAGCCAAGTATGGACTGAAACCTCCACAGACTGTAAGCTAAATAAACCTTTCCTTCCTTTGTTTTCAGCGTTGAGTACTTTTGTCTCAGCAACTAGAGAAAAGTAACCAAGATACCTCTAAAAATGTACAGGTCAAATACAAAGAAATTACATTATGATCACCGACCCTGACATTACGAAGTTACACTGAACTTAAATTTTAAGAGTCCTGCTTTAGATCCTTCTACTCTCAGAAATTTCCCCTAAATTTCCTTTCAGTTCTATAAAAACTGAATTCTTACAGCAAATAGCTGAAATATATTCACACTAAATTATGCTAAATATTTGATATCACTATATTTCACCATATTTTAACACAAATGTAGAGAATGGAAAGGTGGAATTTATATCCTATTCATCCTTGTATCCCAAGCACATAGCACAAATACTCATGAATTTTTAAATGAAAAGAAACCTGGGTTCCAATCCTACTTGTCAACGGTTGCGTTAAGGTAATCTGTACCTTTTCTGGGTCTGTTTCCTGACAACTAGGTCAAGGGATAGGTCTCAATGCTCCCCAAGTCAGAGGTATGCAAAGTGGGGTCCAGGTACCCCAAACACTTCACAAATCAATTCCCAGGTTGAAAATAATGGAATAGGTTTGTGTACTTGTATTTAAAGACAGATCTTTTAAAATTAAAATTTTGTTTTCCTTTTTGAGAAGGAGGGGGTAGTACTGGGGACTGAGTCCAGAGCCTTTGCACTTAGCTGCATCCTCAGCTCTTATCCTTCTGTTTAGCAATTTGGTGTATGAAAATTAATACATTAGAAGAACATATGGCTGTAATCAATTTGGTAGAACCTGAAATTAAATGTATTTTTCTCAGTAAAATTTTTAATGAGTAAAAGAAACACACATTCAAGGTCTGAGTGGGAGTTTTATACCTTGCTGAAGCTGTTTGGTAAGATCCTTGATGTTAGAGGCTTGCTTACGTCTTTGAGTTACTAGCTCATCTTTCAATTCTTCTACCTGGGTGCTCAGTGCTTTAACTTCTGCTTGTCTACACGTGAGCTCAGTTTTCAAAGTCTGGACTTCCTCTTTTCGTTGTTCTTCCTCTTTTAGCAGTTTACTTTCCTGTATATTAAGTAAAATCAAAGGCACCACATTTAATCTTTGTTTTGATTACTTCTCACAGTTTAAAACTAAAAATATAAAGGCCTTAACAGCAGAGATTCACCTACTATCTGCGTTAGGTTTTGCTTACTGACCTCCCCCAAAGCCTTGTATTGCAAGGCAGGAGGACACATTAATGGGTGCGCCATTCTACAGATGCGAAACAACATGCAACACAAGGCTCTGAATTTCTGGAGTTTCAGTGACAAATTGTTTTTGCAAGTGACTTGATGACATCATAACTTGGAACTATTAAATATTTTAAAATCCAGACATTTAGATTACTACCTTTTGAAAACCATAATGAGTTCAGTTAGGAACAACAGAAACCATGGTATTCTTATTTTTAAAAGTAAAATATTCTTTATCATTTTAAGGAGAAATTTTTGTTCATTGTCTTAGTTAAAAGAAAAAGGTAACATTTCTATAGCATTTGAAATTATCAGAAAATGCCAATAGAAAGGCGCTTAAATTAATTATAACTACACTTTTATGCTGGGAGGGAAATGTATGCTTCTTGCTGTGTTGTTTCAGCAATTCAATGGACATTTACACTTACCAAATTAATGTTTATTTGTTTCATTTGTTCACACTGGCTTTGTAACTGACTTTCACTACAAGAAAGCTTATCAAGTTGGGACTGCAAAACATTGCATTCAGACTGAAGCTGTGCGTTTTTACTAGTGAGCTTTTCTGTAAACAGCAGTAGCTCGGATTCTCTTTTCCTACTGCCTTCGATGTCTTTTTGCAAGTCATTCATCAAAGAATTAAGACTTTCCACTTCTTCCTTCAAATTTTCAATTTCTTGTTTACCTCTAGAAAACAAAGCTTATATTAAAAATTATACTAAAAAGACATTAATAATTTTGCATTTTTCATTGAGTAAAATGTTTCCTAAAGTTACTTTTATTCATTTATCCAAGTATTTATGAATACCTACCATATGATTGGCATGAAGACTCAGAAACGTAAGTGAGCAAGGCCAATAAACCTGGCCACTGCTTATAAAGAGCTTTTAATTAAGTAGCAAAATTATAAGTATGATAAACACTTTTGATGATAAAAATGACGCAGGTCATCTGAACTTGTCATCTAAAATGACACATTAATGTTAAAGTGAAGTAGACAGCATAACCTTTTCCTATAAAAAGCCAGACAATGAATAATTAGGCTTTTGGACCATATGGATCTTGTTGCAACAGTTCTACTTTGCCACTGCAGTATGAAAGCAGCCATGTACAACACAAGGACAGGTAAGGCTATGGTCCAAAAAAAGAGGTAGTGGCCTAGACTGGGGCTGTGGGCCATAACTTGGTGATCCATGACCTATAGGAAAAGCAGGAGTTAAGAGAACAAAATATGTTCTGGGCAGTGGGAATAGTATGTGCTAAAGCAAGGAAGGGAATAGGAGTAGAACTTTTTGTTAGTACTAACAGACATTGAGCATTGATAATAATGACTGTACTAGATACAAAGCACTTAACCTAAGGCCCACCAAGATCCAAAACATCTATTAACCAAAGCACAAGAGTTACAAAAGAGAAGGAATAAAAAGCAAGAGACTGGTCATTAATTTTTACAGGCGTGCTAAGACATTTGAACTCCTTAGACAATCTTTGAGGCAATGGGAAATCACTAAAAGTTTTTCAGAAAATGTCCTTTTAAAAAAGATTATGCTAATAATAGTGTAGAAAATGGCTTAGAGATAAGGAAAGCAGGAAAAGTAGTTTATGAGCTGTGGCAGTTTTCCAGATAAGAGCTGACAGTGGCTTGGACTATGGCAGCAGCAGTAGGGATGTAAAAAGTGAATGGATGTGGACAATTTTAATAGAGTTGACATCACTAACATTTTGTAACTGGTTAGTATGTGAGAAGGAGGAGGGAAGAACCAAAGGTGACACCCAGGTCCCCAGCTGGACAGTCATGGGGGTGCTGCACTCACCACTCATCTTAGGGACATGAGAGAGAAAGTATGTCTGTAGGCAGGAAAAAGTCAGTTTTGGACATGCTAAAGTTTGAAGTGTTTTTGCTACTTGTGCACCTGAACCTAAGCAAAAAGAATTAAAACAATGGCTCAAAGGACCTGCAGGATGTTAGGGGAATAGCTGGCTGGCATCACTCAGAGTGGTAACCACTCAATGATAAAATTCAAGTAAAAGAGGACTGACCTAAAGACATTCACCAATGAGAAAGAGTGGCCACAAGAGTGGAGAGAACAGGAGAGCCTGATGAAAACAAAGTCAAATGAACAGAACAAATCAAGAGAGACAAGTTCAGTGATGTTAAAAAAAACACTGATAATTCAGCTGGGCATGGCAGCACATGCCTGTAATCTGAGCACTAGGGAGACTGAGGCAGGGGTTCTGTGAGTTTAAGGCCTGGGTTACAGGCTGAGTTCAAAGCCAGCCTGAACTATACAGTGAGCCCCTGTCTCAAAAAAATTAAAGACCTTATTGTTCTGGTATGATAATGCCAGCATGATGGTTATGTTTAGAAGCTGTGTTTGCTCTTGATTTAAAACGTTCCTAGTAAACCACTGTTAACTATTATCTGTTAATAGTTAACAATTATCTGTTAATTCCACAGGAATTTGCTGTCTAAGACAGTCATGATTGGTTAAAAAAAAGCAGTTCCCTGGCTATACTTTATATTTCAAAGTGCTTGATATACAGATGAGATTATAATAGCTAAACTTACCACTCCCACTTCAATACTGGTATAAATGACCTGGATATTCAACAACTAAGGCTTTGAGAGACCAAAGTTACAAAGGTATCTGGGCTAAGAAGACAGCTAATATTTTGGCCATGGCCTTAGTCACTCAACTTCTAGAGCAGGGAGACTGATGGACCCCAGGACATGAGTCAACCAGTATGCATTGTGCTAAAAGGAGGGTCACTAAAGAGGAAAACATTCCCATGCTTCCAAGGGAAGTCACGTGGTCTAGCAAAGACAGTGGCTCATCTCGGTAGATGACACAACCAGTAGAGGAAAAACTAAAAGAGCTAAGAGGCTTTGCCCACAGCCTCAAAAGTAATGCCTGAGAAGCCTGAACTGACCTTGACATAGAGAGCAAGATTAATTTTGATTAACACAAGTCTCACTTTGACTTGGTCTTTAATACCCAAATGGAATGTATAACCAAAATTATAAAGAGTAATAGGAAAATTAAATCAAAAGTTTAAAAAGGGCAACTCAGCCAACTAGTACTTCTTTGCTGAGAACAAAAAAACATACTTACAATAGGCACAGCAATAGCCCTTGAAATATGGGGTGGATTTCAATTCAAGACTATAATCATACTATTTGGTTAAGAGATACTGACTTGTTTGCCACTGAGTGAAGGGCAAGAGCTGGAATAAGACGGCGAGCACCAAACAGTACCCAGTGGCTCTGTAGTACAGACCTGTGGCCTTGGCTGCCTCCAGAGTGGATCGGAAGATATACATGAGGGTATCCATGGGTCTGAGGGCACCAGGTTAAAGCCACAGATCAACCTACTAACCATCCAGTTTTTGGGCATCAACAGACCAGATCAGCTTTCCACTAGTATGATTATCTGGCCGCTATCTTTACAGGGGCCCCCAAATAGGACTTGAGAATGCAATAGGGGACACTGAATCTCTTTCTAACTATACACAAAGGGAGTATTTCATTATTACATCCAGAAGTAAAAATGATGACAAAAAAAGCCATTCTACAAAACCAAATGGCCCTACACATTCTAATAGCAGCACAGAGCAGGACCTGTGCCTTTATCAAAAAATGTTGTGTGTACATTCCTGACAACTCTGCTAACATGTCCTCCGCATTACATGGTCGGCATTCACACATCACTGCAGTGTCAGACTCTGCCACGTGCTTTAATGACTGGCTGGAATGACAGTTCTCTGGAACAACTTGGTGGAGAAAATTCTCATTTTTCTGACTATGATGGTATAGCCACGCTGGAATCTTTTCCGCTGTATGATTCATTATTGCTGGGAACTAATGTCTCATATGTCCTTGTCCTCTTATTCAGACTACTGAAAAAATGATGGCTCTTCAGAGGATGGAACCCATTATTCATACGTCTCCTTCAGATCAGCTAGGAGACTTTCATTCCTTGGTGCGGCAGGGTCAACACCCTTCCTCAGCCTGATGCAGTTACGTAAAAATGGACCTTCAGACTTCTGCACCACTTAAGAATATATGGGACCAAAGTCTCAGGGGGGAAAATAGGAGAGAAGAAATAAAATGAGGTAGAAATGTGACTAGGAAATTGATTTTAAAATTTGAACTTTTAAGAAAAAAACTGCAGCTTTAGGACAGAAGCCCAATTTTTTTTTCTTCCCTTTCCTTCTTCCCCAACAGCAAACTTGAACAACTCCCTTTCACCTTAGAAGGGGTTTGGCCACTTTTTTTTTTTACTTGCAAATGGTTCTCCTCCACCCATGAATGAACCATCCTTTTGGGACTTCCTATATTATCTCACTATGAGTGGGCCATACTCTCCTACCCATTATACAAGACTAACACTATAGATTATCAAGTCCCACAGAGTCCTACCTCCCAAAACACATAAAAGACCCCCAGTTCCCAGCTGTATCATGCCTTATTTCTCTGAGCATGAGCATTCCGCTCTTGGAGTGCATCCTATAGCTACCTCTAATAAATCTTCCTCTTATCTCTTAAAAAAAATACTGAAAATTCAGGAAGGCTGCATCTGAGCTATGTCCACTACTGTATATAAGAGAGAATCCATTTTAATAGTCTGCTGAGGTAGAAGCCAGACTGAAATGGGTAAAATCTGTTTCTATTCTCAGAGGAAGTGAAGAAATAAAGAATGAGTATAGGTGATTCTGTCAGTCATCTAGCTGTAAAGGGAAGGAGAAAAATAGGAGAGGAAAGGTGCCAAGAAGTTTGACCTTTTAAATATATATTCAGCTTAAACGTAGAAGGAAAAGGAGAATCAGTGGAGAGAGATAAGACAAAGAGTAAAGGAATGATCAACAAAGACTGGGAGAACACAGAAAGACCAAGGGATGCACAAAGGTAGCACACTTTAATTTAGATAGAAGAAGGAACATTTCTTCCATAAATTGTTGCACATGTAGGCAACTCGAAAGACTGAAGACAAGAAGGTGAGAGAACTGTCATGAGTCGGCTCCTGTTTTTTTCTGTAAAAAATTAATCAACTGTGAGGACCAAATACACAAGGGTAAAAGGAAACCCTAATGTGTGAAGAAAGTGGTAAGGCTTTGAAGAAATGGCTCAGAAGATGAGGTAGAAGACTCTGACCAAGGACATAAAGTCAGGTTACACACGCACTAATATATTCCTGGTCGAAGACAGGGACCACAGATTTATAAAAGCATCAGTCTGGGTAATGGTGAGGATATTTTAGCTATACTCAGCAATGTGGATTTAAGTAAGGTGCAGAAAAGAAGACATTATTTGAACTCAACTTGAATCTAGGCTCTGCCAGGCAATGCAGTGAGTTAGTTCAATGGTTTTATGAGAAGCCAGAGAATAACATCAGCTCCTGACACAGTAAGCTATACACATGCAAAGATATAGATACAGATATAGATTTGCAATTCAGAAGAAAAAGTAAGCACTGTGTGTAACACAATTTGAAATTTAAAGTATGGATTTAAAAAGTTAAATCCAATCTGTCTTATAAATCCCTACTGCCAATGATTAGGGATCATAAACTTTTGATTCTTAGAAGTCATGAAGGAGGGCACAGAGATTATACAAAAAAGTTCACGTGGGGGCTGGGGATATAGCTCAGTGGAATAAGCGCCTGCCTAGCAAGTGCAGGGTCCTGAGTTCGATCCCCAGTACCGCCAAAAAAAAAAAAAAAAAGAGTTCACGTGCAGAAATTTTACAAATTTCAGCCATAGAACTGTAAAAATTGTTCTTACTTAATGCAACAATTATATTTTAAAAATAGAATCTTGAGATAAAATTAATACCTCTGAAGCTGCTCCTGCATTTGATCTGCAGTTTTCACTTTGTCCAGTAAATTCTGAATTTCAGATTTTTGGCGATTAATTATTTCCTTATATTTTGATAATTCATCTTCTGTCCTTAATCGTTCATCTTCCAGACATTTTGCCTATTAAATGATCATAATCAAGTTAAACTAAGAACAGTATTTTCTTGTTCCTTATAAACTATTTCAAATAATGCTTACATATTAATAGTCTAGGCCAGGGATTTGGCTCAGTGGCGCAGCACCTGCCTGGAAAGCATGAGGTCTTGAGTTCAATTCCTGGTAACCCCTGCCCTAAAAATCTAGGCCTAATTCTAAAGCAATATTAGTGCATGGGAAGAAAGTGTCAGTCCTATAGTTCAGGATCACGCTTCTTATGATTCAGACACGGGAATTTTAGCATGTCATTTTATCGTTTACTGAATTTACATTTTCTCATCAGGAAAAATAATGTATCTTCCCTATGTACCTCACATGCTCAAATACCCGATATGGAGAACATAGGAAGAAATATGAAAAACACTAAAAATTATTAGGTGATCTCAAATTCAAAGTGGTTACTTGGAAGCTGTTTCAAATAAATAAATGACACACAAAAATAATGTATCACACTCATTCATATTAGAAGGGACATTATTCTGAAAATAAAGACTGTAAACACTGGAGATTTAACTATTAGAAATTAAAACTATCCAGCTAGAATTATTAAATACATGCAGGAGAAATAAGAAAATTCTTCCTATTATTTTCTCATAGTTACAGTTCTATGGTCCAACTACCTTTCCAATTCATTTGCTGAAAAGACTGTCTTTAGATCAAAGGCCCAAGGATAAGTTACTGATGCAACAAATGTACTATAAATAGGAATGTTTGGTGAACAGTTCAAAGGGGATAACAAGAAAGGCACTTTCATTTCAGCAAAAGTTGACTATGTTACTAAGTAATCACTATTCTACTCCGAGTTTTTTAAAATCCTAGATAAATATCCTTTTCCTACCACTTTAAAAATCAGAGTAAATCCAAAATGACAAGTAAGTTTTGATCACTACCTTTGTTCTCAGTGTGCGCAGCTCATCCATACCCTCCTTAAATGTCCTCTTCAGATCTTCTAGTTCCTTTATTTTGGCATGATGCATCTTTAAAAGAAACCACAAATCATAATGCACTAAACTACCTCTAAAACACTACTTCCAGATGACTTTAAAAGCAAAGGGCAGTATCTACTCAATCTCTTTTTTTGTATTTAATGCATAATCTAGGGTATACTAAGAGCAAAACCACTCACCTCTAACTGGTCAGATTTTTCTTGCATTTGTTTTTCAAGTTCTCCTTTTGTGACGCGAAGCTTTGCATCAAGCTCATTGGATTTAATTTCTTCTGATTCCTAATGAAAAGAAAGTTTTAGAAAGTATGACAGTTTTTAAAGTTTTAGAATGTGGAAGTGAAAAAGCTTTGTACAATTAAGTACTATGAAATATATATAGCTTATATGTTTAAAATTGAAGAATATTTTGAAAAATTTAAATGTTAATTTTGCATCAACAAGAATAGCATACTTGTGAAACAGCACAGAGTAGTTTCTTTTTTTGAAGTTATACATTTCCTTACACTCTTTGTCCTTCTGATATTTTCTAGGAACTTTACTTCATTGAAAACTTTCAAGTAAGATCCATTTGAGCTGTAGATACTTTAACAAAGGAAATAACTTGAATTTTATTCAACTGTTTTATCAAATCCATCATACACTTCAAATATTACAGAGAATTTGAAATCACAGTATTTATAGTTCCTATAGTTTGTTACTAGTCTATCTGAAAATCCAGGCATACCTGATATGTTTTTATCATATCCTGACAGTTTTTTCGTATCTGATCAGCTTCTTCCTTTGCTTGGGTCAACTTTGTTGTTGTTTCTTTAAGTTTATCTTTGGTTTCCTGTATTGACAAAAAGAACCAAAGTTTGCCATGATGAATGACAATTGGTAAGTAGTGACCACAGAGTAGCAAAAATTCTTGATCTGGCACTGCACTGAGAGGCTGAAAACTACTCTAGCAATTATATTTTATATTTCTGACAAAAAGTTAAAATGGGCTGCAGTTAACTGATAGCCATTAAATAAAGTTAAATTTGGTAGAGTTTTCAACAAATTATTACCTATTATTAACTTAATAAAAAAAGGAAAGTGTTAAACAATTCTTTGCATAAACACAGAAGGTATTATTTGGTTCACAGCTATGCTATTGATTCAAAACTCTTTTAATTGATTGACACTACAATTTGGTTTCTATCCCTAATCTCCTAAAATAGCAACTTTTAAGGTTTTTAGGGAATTATTGTCATCAAACCTAATTATTTTTTCTCTTTATTCTTACCTGCTCCAGTTCTGACCACCTCTGATCCTAAGTATCTTTCCTTTACTTCCAGCAAGGCAATACTGTCCATTTTCTTCCTAATATTATGTTTTGACTGGGTTCTACTCTGATGATTTTCAAAGATACAGCCCTTATCCTCAAGCTCTTCTCCTGTAGAGAGCTCGTCCAGTGTCATGATTCTGGCTGTCATATAGGTTTCAAATGAGAGTTTGGATAACATCGCCCAGGAGCTTCCCTTCAGAAAGTGGTGGATGCTTTTACTCTGCCTTTCCATAGATAAAACCCAGGGACATCCTGGGCTCTAACAAACTGATATACTGTACTGCAACTTATATGCGTCCCTAATTAAATATATCTCTTCTGGACAGCAACTAGCTCAGGGGTTAATTGTTGAATTAATGGAGAAATATACTAATATAAACCTGCTATGTAATGGGCAGTGACTTTTAGCACAACATTTTAAGATAGACAAGCCTCAAAATGTGTCTTGAGAAACATCCTGGAGGGATTGTAAAGAGTTAACTTTGCAGTTCTGACTTTGTCCTGGAATTCTTCTCCTTGCCTGAATTGTTAAAGTATATATATCATTATGGCCAGAGCCTGAACTGGTCACATGGTGCAAGGTAAACAACTATGGCCAGGCCTAGACATTCCAATCTATTACCATGGAAACCAAAAATGTATATAAGATGAGAACAAAGGCAGTTAAGTGCCACATTCTCTGGTCGGGAATGGGGGACAATGACCGGTCCAAATTGATCCTAAATTAAAATTAATTAAAACTCCATTTGTTCTGAATGAGTTTTTTGATTCCCTGTGGAGTTTGACCCGATTTCTGATTTTTGCCACAACGGCTCCACTTAGGTTGGTCTCTCCAACCACTAGTAATCATTTTCCTTTATTCTTGCTTTTTTACTTGGAATGCCATTCATTTCTTGAACCACCTAAATTGCAGCTATGCTTCACATGCTGCTTGTGTCACTTTAAAAATAAACTGATTACATCTAGATGTTCCCCAAACACTCATGCACTCATGGATGGGGTTTTGGAAGGTGGCGGATTATGCGGAGTCTACAGCTGACTTGTGTTAGGGGCAAGGCTGGGTAGAGGCAGGTTGCTGGGGGCGTGACAGGAAGACACATCTCCCTCCCAGCTCCTCCGGCCCCTCTGCTTCCTAAGGACCGCCACGTGAACCACCTTCCTCCACTCTGCCCCGCAGCCCTGCTTCTGTGTTTGGCCTCCTGACCATGGACAGACGCTTCTGAAACTATGAGCCAAAACCCCTCCTCCAAGGTCTGGTCTTGGATATTATGTCTAAGCTGTGAGAGGGATTGCGACAATATCTCACACACAGCTAAATACTTGGCTGTATACGTTGAGTTGCTAGTCTTTAATAATAAATTCATTTGTATTAAAACTCTATACCTTTTGAAATATAGTCATTTGGATATTTTTCAAATGTTAATTTTTAAATAGTAAACTTTTTGTTACTATCAATAACTAAAACAGAACCTGGCACATTAGGTACTTATTTCATCTACTCAAAAGAAAAGTACAAATCACACTATATGTGTAGGTTAAGGTACTGTGTGTTTCCTATGATGCCTGAGCACCTACTGTGTATGTGTCAGGCACTGTTCTACATTCTAGGGAAGTAGCTGCATAAGAAAACTGCCCTACTTTCCCTATCATTGGGACACAGTACCTGATAGCCACAACCTACAGAAGGAGAGGGTTACTTGGCTCTGTTTTTGAGGTTTCAGTCCCTTATGAGCTGACTCCAAGACAGGAAGGCGTAGCACAGGGGCATGGTACGAAAGCAGCAGAGAGAATGAGAGAAGTCTGGGAGGGAGATAAATGATGCCCCACTTCCAACAGCAAGTCAGCTATACGCGCTCATAATCCAATCACCTTTCACACCTTTTGAGTACACGAAGCTTTAGAAGCACATTTAGAGATAAACCATAAAACGTGACAAGATACCTGCCCATATTCTAATGACAAAGTAAATAATAAACAGACTATAAGTAAAAGACAAGTGCTAAGGAATAAAAGTAAAGTAAGGACATGAGAAAATCTAGGGGGACATACTCAAGATGTTACTAGGGTAACACCCTTGAGTTAGGCGAAGTTTCATTAAGAAGATGATAGGTAAGTAAAGACATGAGCCGAGGGATGTCATATGATGACTAAGAAACTGATGCTTTTGACAACTAAAAGGATAGAATGTAGTTTATTGAGACAGAGAAGCAATGGAGAGAAGCAGAACATTATTAGTTCAATTTTTGACATGTTCAATTTAAAATGCCTACAAGTCATCCGAGATGTCAGATGTCAAGTATTTTATGTGAATCTGGAGTTCTGGCTAAAAGTTTTCAACCTGTAAGTTATGAGAGGCAGTTTTCTAATGCTATGTTTTCAAATACATAAAGCTTCTCCTTTGTAGTGTCTAATCTAGTATTAATTCTACTCAATGTATTTTTCATCTCAAACACTGCATCACTTTGGTTTTTTCGTATCTTCCATGTTTCTCCTCATTTATGCTTTTGTTTATTTCCTTGAACATACGGAGTATATTTAAAGTAGCTGTTTAGGTTTTTTAATTCTTTGAGACAGGGTCTCACTGTGTAGTCCACGCTGACTATGTAATCCAATCTGGTCTAGAATTTATGGTAATGCCCCTCCCTCTGAGGGCTGGGATTACAGGTGTATGCCACCACGGCCAGCTTAAAGTAACAGCTTTTAACATCCTTGTCTATTACAGATGCTGGTTTAACAACCTACGTGTTTTACTACTATTTGGACTTACAACCATCTGTTTTTTTTTTGGTATAGTTCTGTAGACCTAGTTTATTAGCCTCAGTGGCTTTGTTTTGTACAGTATACCTTATGATACAGAACTATAATTCTTGCTGGTTGTTTTGTACAGTACTGTAGTTTTATGTTCTGTTATGCATTACAGCACTGCATGTAAGAGTTATGCAATAAAAACAAAGCCATCAAGTTGGAGTTCCCTTTGGCCATTTCTTTTTCTGAATATTGTGATATACATGTAATATACCATTCCTCATGCAGTGACCAATTCAGCTAATGACCTAGTCACAGAGACAGAACTTGGTAATTAAATGAGGATCGTTTCTATTCTACATTATGTGTCATTTCTGGAACTGTTCCTATTATGTCTTCCTTTCTGCTTTCTATGGGGTACATTTTCCTGCTGCTTTGCATGCACGTAGTTTTTTGTTAGATGCCAAGCATAATAAATTTAATAGTCTTAGGTGTTGAAGTTTTTATAATTATTTATATTTTTTGGAATTTGTTTTAAGACCTAGTTAATTTACCTGAAACAAGCTTGGTTGTTTAAAGCTTTGCACTGTGGGTCCATAAGACACCTTACTATAAGGCTATTTAGTCCCCACAACTAAAGTAATACCCTTCTGAGGGCGACGTGGTGTCCTGAGAGGTTTTCTCAGCTGGCGGAAGTATGAACAGTTCCTAGCCCCATGTGAGCTCTAAAGAGTGTCAGCTCATTCCTGTCTCTTCTCTGAAACTCTGTAGGCCCTATCCCCTCTGATCTCTGTCTCCTTAACTCAGGGAGACTGCTGGGCTGTTTAGCTTCCTCTCCTCGCACTGTATCCTGGCTATCTCCTGGCATTATGCCTCATTTTATCCCCTCACTCAAGCTATCAGTCTATGCTATCTGTTGTCTCAACTCTGAACATCTCCATTACATATATTTTCTTTTCAATTTTTTTTTTCTTTAGTTTTCCACAGTGGCAGGATAGTATTCATAATGTGACAGAATATATTCACCAGAATATAGTCATAGGACAGAATGATGAAACAACAGAACACAGAATATAGGTGAGGGGGACAAAACGAAAAGGCTAAAGTATACTCTAGCTTCTTCTAATCAGTGGTCTAATAAGAAACCAAACCATTTATGCATGAGACTATTACTGATAACATATTGACCTTGAGAGAACAGCACACTGGGTAGCAGTCTTGCCCCAGGAGACCTAGTGAAAGGAATGCATGATAAATACACCAACAAGGACTACACATTAGGTCTGCAATACGGGTGTATCAGTCTCTGCTGGTCTCAACACCTGAGACTCTGCTCTTCAGCTTTCTCTGAAGAAGAAAAAATCTGGCAAGTACCTTAACAACTCTGGGTACATGTAATGCCATTCGGATCTATGCCTCAGTAATATCCCTTACCCTGAGACCAGGCAGGTGACAAGGCAGCAATGAGGTACATAATCATGAGGGGGAAATTTTTCTTTACTTACTACATTCAAAATAAAAGGCTTTTGTCTTTAGAAGGTAGGTATTAAAAGTAATTTTTGGGGGCTGGGGATATAGCTCAGTGGAATAAGCGTCTGCCTAGCAAGCGCAGGGTCCTGAATTCGATCCCCAGTACTGCCAAAAAAAAAAAAAGAAGTGAAAAGTAATTTTTTTTTTTTTTGTCTTTTGAGACAGGGTCTCATTATGTAGTTCAGGATGGCCTTCAACTCACTATGTAGCCCAGGTTGGCTTCAAACTCAAGGTGGTCCTCCTGCCTCAGCTGTCTGAGTGCTGGGATTGCGGGCTTGTGTTACCACACCTGGCAGACCAGTCCATATTGACAGTGGTCAAAGATAGGGTAGAGAACAGTGTGTTCCCCTCAATGTGAAGTGAACTAACTACTAATCACAGTTGTATGAACTGTATAAGGCAGAGACGAACTGCCAGAAAGGAGCAAGACACCAGTCCCTAGAATTCAGCAGGGCCGTCACATTTGGTTTTCCTTTACCCTGAGTTCAGAATGAGGAATTGAAATTCCAAATCCACATGGATAGTAATGATTTCTAATTGCCTGAGTTTCTTTAAGATTTGAATAAGCTAGGGATAGTGGCACATGCCTGTAATTCCAGGACTCAAGAGGCTGAGGCAGGAGGATTGCTATGAGTTTGATATCAGCCTGGGCTCAATCCAAAGCCAGCCTGAACTGTATGGTATGACCCTGTCTTGAAACAACAACAACCAAAGATAAGGGCTGGGGATATAGCTCAGTGGAATAAGCGCTTGCCTAGGAAGCGCAGGGTCCTGAGTTCGATCCCCAATACCACCAAAAAAAAAAAACAAAAACAAAACAACCAAAGATATTCTTCTAATATCAAAATCTGTGACACCTTTGTTATTATCTATAGTCTTGAGATAGGATTCCAAAACCTACGCAATACTAGTACGAAAGAGTGGAAAACTTAAGATTTGTAAGCCCTGTGTGTTCAAAGAATGTGTTCACCAAATATTTAAGTACCAATTACCCTGTAGGAGTCGCTAGAGGAAGCTCCATTAACTTAATCGTATCTGCTCCTAACACGAATTCTAATTATTACCCCGCACGTTACAGGTACTCACCTTATGCAAATCCATTTCGGCTTTTAATTTGTTTTGTGCCCACTTTACTTTAATGATGTGAGAGTTGATATCTTCCTTCAGTCTGTCTATTTCTCTGATGAGTCTAGTCGTTTCACCTTCCTAAAATAACATCACTAGGTCATATTTTTCACTTAACACAACTAGCTAATTATCTGTGTATCTTTTATATTCTCTAAAAGCAATCAGTGCAGTGACACTATAATTCAAGTGCTGTACGGCCTAACACTGACTCAAAGTTCAAACAATAGAGAAGGCAGTAAAACCCTAAATGCTGGTAATAATCAGGAAGATAATTAACACACATTTCAAACAACCAGGTATGTTGTGAGCACACAATACACATTTTATGGTTCTTAACAAGCTAACATTAAGGTAAAATATAAACTAAATTGATTTTGCTGGAAATACTAAAGCTAGTAACAGTATTTCTCAATTAAAAGTTAACAATAAGAGCTCTGAATAGCTATCTCAGTAATAAAATTCCCTAGAACAGACTAAGAAGGGTATGTTTATCTGAAAAAAAAAAAGTATATTCTAGGGTTAGTATTACATTAAGATTCTGGTCAGATTATACTTTTGTAAAATTACTTGGCTCTAAAATTATTCATATTTGACACTACATATATATTTTACCAAATATGGTCTCCGTTTAAAGCATAAATTTTTGTGATCTACAGATTTTAATGTCACAATAACATGAAATTAGAAGGCAGACTTTAAAGAGTTGGTGAAAAAGACAAAAGCAGGGGGGAGGTAAAAGGGATGCAAAGAATAAAAATACATTATAAATGTACCAATATACCAAAAAAAATCTCATTATTTATATGTACCAATTAAAAAAGACTATCCAGAAAAAGCTCCCCAGCAAACTGTTTTGCACGCAGGCAATGAGATGCTGCAATTTCTGAAACATTCTTGTTCCTAGTTGGTAAGCTACTAAAGGGAACTTTATATGTGAATGTTTTTAACCATGTGATTATTTAAGGAAAAGCAGAAAGAATAAATTTCCAGTAAGGTATGAAATAGTGTAAGTTATACCTTTGTTTCATACAGCTGCTGTAATCGTCCTTTCTCTTGAGAAAGTTGCTTAACTTTGTTAGTGTTTTTCTCAAATTCCTTATTTGCATCTCTAAGTTTTCTTTCAAGTATTTCTTTTTCCTTTCGAAGGTCTAAAGACTCCTTCTCACCCCTTACATACTTCATTACCATTGCTTCTTTTTCTTGGCGTGCCTCTTCACATTTCTTATTGGCCTTTAAAAACATTATTTAGCATTAACAAGAAATAGTTTTCAAATAAAAATACGTAAACATAAAGATATTCCTACACTGTAACCACTGTTTTTTCTTAAACATTCCCAGGACTTGTGCCATAAAGTTTCAGGAAAAAGGAAAAATTCAAAGTTAAAGAAAAACGATAGAGGACTAATGTGTACTTTGTCCTCTCCCACCCTTTTACTGTGGCCGATATGGTTGTTACTTTCATTTATTCCTCCGTATCTGCTTCTCACCGTGTTCTGATCCATCTGAGGAAAAGGACCGTCAGGGGCTGCACAAACAAGGATCTTTATTTCAGACTTCCAGTTGGGGCCAGCCAGCAGGAGGCACTTGACAGCAGCTCAAGAATTAAGTAAAATAAGACGTGTCTGCTCTGGTCACCAGAGGTGGGAGAAGGCCACTGCTCTTGCAGGTGGCCTTTTATTCCACCAGCTTTACGCACTTTTAGATCCCAATCCCAGCACTGTGACCTAAGTAAACTCTTCTTTCTAGGGTACCCAGACTCAGGTATTTGTTGTAACACACAACAGACTAATAAAAAGAGATATATACATAAAGCTGTATGACTTGCACACACATGATCTGATGGACAATCAAAATGTGAATAATTAGCTATGAAATAAGGCGTGGGATATAAAAAGCTTGGAGGCAGAGAAAGCAGAAATATAGGTGGAGAGCTTTCTTTATTTCATATACTTCCTCAGTTAACTTTTTAACAATTAGCATGTACTTAATATACTGCTTTAATTTTAAAAGGTGAATTTTTATACAAATAAAATGACCTGTTCTTACAGAGTTACTTTAATAAGAGTCAATAAACCATCAAGTTTTAATAATAAGCTATAAATACCTGCTCCATCCTTTGAGCCATCTCTTTGTGCAACTGTTGAATTGCATTTTTAGCTGCAACGTCTTGAGCTACTAGTTTATCTTTGGAAGCTTTAACTTCTTTATTAAGTTCTTCTATTCTTGTTTCTAACTGTAAAGAAAATTACTTTTATTTTTATAGCTCTACCAACAGACTTAATACCTGAAATAAAAATATACATTATAAACAAATGTAATGAATAAACTCTAATCACAGAAATCAAAACTGTTAGCAATGTTTCTATGCCTCACTGGAATTTTATTAGTATAAATCTGAAGAGATCACGATACATTAAACTATATATATGGTAAGCCCTATGGTATCTACCAAGGAATAATTCAAAGAAATACATTGAAAATGTAATGAAAAGAATAGTGTTTTATTAGTGAATGGTGCAGAAGGAAGCCCCGCAGGAGCAATGGCGGCAGAAAGTAAAACAAACAAAATCCAAACGTCAGGAACATTAAATGAAAGTGGACTACACAATTATATCAAAAGGCAGGAACTCACACACTGGAGCAAGAAGCAAAATCCAACTATATGCTACCTATAGGAGATGTGTGTTCGAAAGATACAAACAGACTGAATATAAATGGAAAAAGGTAATTGCACGCAAACAGTAATCATAGGAAAGTGGGAGTGGCTTATACCAATAACAGACAAAAAGGACTGGAATAAAAATGTTACAAGAGGCGAAAGATGCTTCATAATGATAAAAAGATCAATTGTTCAAGCAGGTATATATATGGAAAACTAACAAAAATGAAGTGGGAAATAGGCAAATGACTAATAGCTACAGACTTTGACACCCTAGTTCCAAAAATGGACAGAGGTAGATGATTAACAAGGAAGTGGGAGATTTGAACTGTACTATAGAACAACTAGATCTAATACCTCTACACAAAACTCTATCCAGGAATAGCAGAATATACATCCTTTGCACATGGGAGTATTTCCAGGATAAAACAAATGCTAGGCTATAAACAAACCTCAACAAACTTAAAGAGACTGGTATCATATAAAATATATTCTCCAGTCATAACAGTAAAATTAGGAGTCAATCACAGAAATTAGAGAAACTCACAAATCTGTGAAAATTATATCATTTACTGCTAAATAACCAATGGGAGAAATCACAAGTGAAATCAGTAATAGTTGATGAATAAAAACACATAACATACCAAACTTCCTAGATGAAATGTTTAGTGGGAAATCGCTACCAATATTGAAAAGAACAATTCAATAACCTAAACTTCTACCTTAAAGTACTGGAAGAAGAAAGAAAATAATAATAGAGTGAAACTTGACGAAATAGAGAATAAAAAGTGCAGAAACAATAAAAATAAAAAGTTGGTTCTTTGAAAAGATTAATGCAAGTGACAAAATTAGCTAGACTGAGACAGAAGACTCAATTACAAGGATCAAAATGAGAGCTATCACTACTAAATTTACAAAAATAAAAAAGACAAACGCCATGAACACTTTAATTAGATCAAACTGACAATTCTTAGTAAAAGACAAATTACCAAAACTGTCTCAAGAAGAAACATGCAGTCCTAAATAGACCTATAACAAGTAAAGGATTGAATTGAAAAATAAAGGCAAAATAACAAAACAAGAACAACCAGGCAGCATGAAAAATTTAGCTCTAGCTAAGCATGGTGGCACATGCCTACAATCCTAGCACTCAGTAGGCTGGGGCAGGAAAATCACTGTGAGTTCAAGACCAGCCTGGGGTACATAGTGAGTTCAAGACCAGCCTGAACTATATGGTGAGACCCTATCTCAATTTAAAAAAAAAACAACAAAATATTAAGGAAAAAAAACAGACTCTACTTAAAAAAGAGATTTGGGCCAGGTGTGGTGGCTCATCTCTATAATCCCAGCACTCGGGAGGCTGAGGCATGAGGATCACTGTGAGTTTGAGGCCAGTATGGGCTACAAAGTAGCCTGAACTGCATAGTGAAACCCTGTTTGAAAAAGATGAAAAGAGAGAGAGAGAGAGAGACAGACAGACAGACAGAGAGAGAGAGAGAGAGAGAGAAAGAGAGACAGACCATACTTTAAAAAAAATCAGACGAGTACCCAGGTAAATTCTAGCAAACATTTAAAAAATAACAATACCAATACCTCTATAAAGAAGGAACATTTCCCAACTTATTCTTCTCATTCCCAGGTATACAACAAAGGGTAAATGAAAGCATGTGTTCACAGAGGCATTATTCATACCAGTCAAACAAAAATAATCCCAATGTCCATCAACTGAGGAAGAGACGAAATATGGCACATCCATACTGTGACACTGACCGTTGACTCGTCTGGGTTAAAAGATGCCTAGGAAGGTAACTGGGTTGTGAGGGCATTAACTTCATCAAGGGATCAACCACTGATGAGTTTACAGTTGTTATACGGTGGGGTCTGGCTGGAGGAAGTAGGTCACTGGGGGTCTGCCTTTGGGTATACCTTGTCCCCACCTTCTTCCTTTCTGGCTTTTTCCATCTCTATGCCCTGGATGCCATGAGGCGAGGAGCCGTCCCCCACCATGCCTTTCCACCTTAAGGTTTCTGTCTTGAAGCCAGCTGACCATGGACCAGAGCCTCTGAAACTATGAGCCAAAATAAACCTGCTCTCCTTTAAGGTGCGTGTCAAGTATTTTGTTCTAGCAATGAAAAGGTGACTCATACAGACATAATGGAGTATTATTCAACCCTCCAATATGCATTACAACTTGAATGACACTTTGAAAACAGTGTGCTAAGTGAAAGCATCTAGACACAAAGGGCTGTAACAGGATCCCTTTTAAATGAAGGGTCCAGAGCAAGAGAAAGAAAGACTAGGTGTTCCCCGGGGGTAAGAGTAACAGATGGAAAATGGAGTGACTGCTACTGGGTACAGGTTTATTTTTAGGTGATATAATGCTCTAAAACTGTGGGGAAAGTAGCACAACTGAAAACCATTCACTCATACACTTGAAATGGATGAACTGTACAGTATGTAACATACCTTTTTAAAAAAGTCTAACCAAGTATGGTGATGTATGCCTGTGATCCCAGCACTTAGAAGACTAAGAAGAATCACTTCAAGGCCACTGTGAACTACACAGTGAGACCTTGTCTCAAAAAAACTAGTTTTAAAAGACCTAAACATTAGCTGAGGCACATGTGTTATTAATTTTCCTTATAAAATTACATAGAGCAACACTGTCCAATAGAAAAACAAACCACATGTATAACTTTAATTTCCTAATGATCACATTTTTACAGAGGAAAATGAAACAAAGTAGTTTATTGAATCCCAAATATCCCAATTATTATCATTTCATTATGTAACCAACACTTAAAAATGATGTGTTTATACTTTTTTGTCCTAAGGGTTCTAAATTAGATGTGTTTTACACTTACAGCAACTCTGAATTTGGACTAGCCACCTTCCACATGCTCAATAGCTGTATGTGCCTAATGGTCCCCATGTTAGCGCAGATCTAGAGACAAAATTAGGAAAGAAAATCTTGCTATAGTAGTTTTCTAGTCAAAAGTATAAACATCTGTAAATGCTGGCAAAAGAAATATGAACCCTTTTTAAAAATTTTTTTTCACCCTAGTGCTGGAGATTGAACCCAGGAACCCATACATGATAGGTAAGCAATTTCTACCACTGAGCTATACCTAGCCCTTTTTAAAAATTTTGTTTTGAGACAGGGTCTTCCTAAACTGCTCAGTCTAGCTTTAAATTTACAATTCACCTGCCTCCCTCTCTAAGTAGCGGCAATTACACAGTAGCTCAGATCAGAGGGCACTGTTATGGTTTAGACTCCTCTCAAAGCTTCATGTGATCATAGGTGCAGCTTTTGGGAGATGACTAGATTCTGGCTGCATTATAGCTGACTTGCTATTATTAGGAAAACAATAATGCCAATATGATACACTGGAACTTACGAGATGGAATGAAAGAACCCTACACGGGGAATTTATACTGGTGAATTCCACCATGAGAAAAAGAGAGAACTCAAATAAATAACCTAATGTTAAACCTTGAGCTTTTAGACAAAGAAAAGCAAGTTAAATCCAAAGCACATAGGAAAGAAGAAATTATGATGATCAGAGCAGAAATTAATGCGATTGAGACTAAGAGAATACTACAAAGGATCAATGAATCAAAGAGTTGGTTCTTTGCAAGGCTAAAAAGAAAAACCCTTAGCTGACCTTATCAAAAAAGGGAAAGAAAGGACTCAGAATGAAAAGGGTGAAATCACAACAGATCTTGCAGAAATCTAGAAGATCATCAATACCTACTTTGAGAATGTGTACTCTAATAAGATGCATAATGAAGATTAAACAGAATCTTTGACCTGTATGATCAGGTCTCAATCAAGAAGATAATAAAATTCTAAATAACCCATTATCAGTCAATGAAATCAAAGAAGAAGAATTTACAAAATCACCAACAGAGAAAAGTCCAGGTCCTGATGGATTCACTGCTGAATTCTACAAGAAATTTAAGGAAGATCTCACACCACTACTCCTCAAACTCTTTAATGAAACTGAAAGGAAAGCAATACTCCAAAAACCATTCCTGGAAGCAAGTGTTACCCTGATTAACAAAACCAGAGAAGGACCCAACCAAAAGAGAACACTACAGACCAGTCTCCGTAATGAACATACATGTAAAACCATCAGCAGGTACTGGCAAACAGAATGCAGCAAACCATCAAGACGATTACACACCATTACCAAGTAAGATTCACCTCAAGGGTGCAGGCATGGTTCAACATATGAAAATCAATAAATGTAATACACCATGTTACTAGAACCAAGGATAAAAACCACATAACCCTCTTAACATGTGCAGGAAAAGCATTTGACAAAGTCCAACACTTTATTTGTGATGAAAAAAAAACTACAGAAAGTTGGAATAGAAGGTCTATTTCAATCTGATAAAAACCATCTCTATCAAATCAACTGCCAACATCATACTAAATGGTCAAAACTGAGAGCTTTCACTTTTTTTTTTTTTTTTTTTGGTGGTACTGGGGATCGAACTCAGGACCCTGCGCTTGCTAGGCAGGCGCTTATTCCACTGAGCTATATCCCCAGCCCGAGAGCTTTCACTTTAAAATGACAAGAATGCCCACTTTCACCACTCCTATTCAAAACAGTCCTGGAAACATTAGCGAGAACAATTAATTACACAAGGGAAAGAAATAAAAGGAATAAAGATAGGGAAAGATACTAAATTACCATTATTTGCAGATGGCATGATATTCTACAGAAACCACCCCAGAAACTCCACCAAAAGACTTTTAGATACAGTCACCAAATTTAGTAGCATAGCAAGATACAAAAGTCAACCTCCAAAATCAATAGCATTCCTGTACACAAACAATAAGCCCTCAGAGATAGAAATTAGGGAAACCATGTCTTTTCCAATAGCATCAAGAAAAATAAAATACTTAGGAGTCATTTCAATGAAGGAAGTAAAAGACCTTTACATTAAAAACCACAATACTCTGAAAAAGGACATCAAAGAGGATAATAGAAAATGAGAAGATACCCCTTCTTCTTGGACAGGCAGAACCAATATAATCAAAATGGCCATACTTTAAAGCTGTTGTATAGATTTAATTCAATCCCGATCAAAATACCAACAGCCTACCTCACAGAAGTAGAGAAAACAATCCTAAAAAATTCATTTGCAACCAGAAGAGACCTAGAATAGCAAAAGTAATTCTGAGCAACAAAGGCAAGGCAGGGGGCATCAAAATCCCTGACTTAAAATTGTATTACAAACCTACAGTGATTAAAAATACAACAATAATACAGCATGGTATTGGCAGAGAAACACCCGAGGATCAGTGGAACAGAATAGAAGATGGAGACACAACTCCAAACACACTCAGCCACTTTATCTCTGACAAAGGGTCAGAACACCTTCACTGGAAGAAAGCCTCCAAAAAATGAGGCTGGGGAAACTGGCTTTCCACATGCTGAATATTAAACCAAGACCCATACCTTTCACCATGCACTAAATTAAATTAAAATCAAAATGGATCAAAGATCTAAATATTAAAACAGAAACACTTATTCAGCTGGAAGACAAAATTGGCAAAACTCTTGAAGACACAGGCATAGGCAAAGGCTTTATGAATAAATACCCTATTGCACATAAGTATCACAAAGAAGCAACAACTGGAATCTCCTTAAACAAATTTTGCACAGCAAAAGAAACCACCAACAGAGGTTTCTGTAAAGACATAACCCACAGAATTGGGAAAAAATTGTTACCAGGTATTTCTCAGACAAAGGACTAATAGAATACATAAAGAACTAAAAAAAAATCAGACCCTCCCCCTAAATTTAAAGACCTACTCCAAAAATGGGTATCTAAAATGAACAGACACTTCTCAAAGAAGTACAAACAAGTAAATATATGAAGAAGTATCCAACATCACTGGTCATTTGAGAAATGCAAATTAAAACAACACTGAGATTCCATCTCACTCTAGAAAGAATGGCTATTATCAGAAATCGACCAATAACAAATGCTAGTAAGGCTGTGGGGAAAGAGGAACGCTTCTCCATTGTTGGTGGGAGTGTAAACTGGTACAACCAATATGGAAATACAGGATGAAGATTCTTTAAGAAACTAAAACTAGAGGTTCCACTTGACCCAGCTATTCTCCTTCTTGGTATCTTTCTCAAAGTTAAAAGCATCATACTACAGCAATATATGCAAACTCATGAATACAGCAGTACAATTTGTATTAGCTAAACCTTGGAAGCAGCCCAGATGACCATCCATAGATGAATGGATAAAGATGATGTGGTTTTTATGTACAATGGAGTACTACTCTCCCATAATGAAGGATAAACCTGAGACATTTTCAGGTAAACGGATTCAATTTAAATCCATACTTTTAAAGCAAAGTAAATCAGACACATGTTTAAATATCACATTGTTTCTCTACTTCTGTGAGAAACTGAAAGGACAAATAAGGACCAAAGTAGATGACTGGGGAGCAAGAAGAAAATGTTTCAACAGGAAGGAGAACAGGGAGAGGGGAGAGGGAAGGGAGGGGAGAGAAAGAAAAAAAAAGAAGGAGGAAATGGAAATAAAGCTTTTGTAAATAAGGAAAGGAGGAAAGGTTTAACAACAAGGAGGGGGTGCGGGAAAAATCAGGATATATTATGCACAGGAGCAAATTCCCTATTATGAATGTGATCAGTACATACATCAAAAGTGTACCAATAAAATTGTAAAACATAAATAAAAATACAGGAGGCGAAGCTGGCTTGCTGTTAGGAGGTGGGGTGTGGTCAAAAGAGTCAGGTCGCTGTGGGAATGAGCAGGAAGGTTGCATGTCCCTTCCACGCTCTTCCCTGTCTGCCGCTGCTGCCCGAGCTCCTCGGTGTGAGCAGCTCTCCTCTGCCGTGCCCCTGTGCCACGCCGGCCTGCCTCGGAGCCACTGGACTGTGCACTGAAACCCAGAAACCTAAGCCAAGTAAATCTCTCTTCCTTTAAATTCTGAGTCTTGGGTGGTATCTCAGCAGTGAGCGATGTGATTAAGAAAGGCTCAATATTCTATTTTAAAAAGGCAAAATCACTAATAAGCTCGTGAAAGCAAGAGCTCTGGTTTCATCTCATTTGCTCAGTATGAATTCTGGTCATAAGTAGTTACGTAACTACCAAACATATGGGTTGGTACTTCTTCACACTTTAACCTTCGCAGTTCGATTTACCTGGGATGGTCCTAGAGCACGAACAAGCCAGGATTAAATATCATACATAAAAATTTACGAGTATCATTATCTTCCAACTGTGTAAAGGTACATTAGGTGTATACGAGGCATAAACTTGGTTTAATTTTTTATTATCAATTATTTACTTTTACTTTCACTGTAAAACTTTCTATGAAAGATGGAACAAAAGGAAATCACAGCAACAAGCTACGTTTTTGTAAATGGACTGCACTTACAGTCCAGGAAGATCAGATACCACTTAGTGGTGCAGGCATCTTAGTTAAGTACATCCTAGGGTGGTCAAGCCAGGATAAAAATCACCTAATGATACATTTCTTACAACGTATCCACTTACTTAACTACCTTTTAAAGCTAAAAGGCCTGCAATCCTGCCCATAGAAGAAAAAGCAACTCAAAGATAAAGAACAGCTCAGCTTTGTTATCAAGTCTAAAAAGCCTCTTTGTTGATCTACCCATTAGAGTTCATTTAAAAGAGCAAGGAAAGGGAGCCAGATACAATCTGAAGTCTAAGAGCCAGTTGTCATAGTGTAGTTCATAAAAATAGAGAATAAAACTGCATTATAATGTAAGTGTAACAATAATTTAACGCTGGACATATACTTTTAGTTTGTTACTGCTTCTTCCCTTGTTTGGTTAAAAGCAATCTAGTTGACTGTCAAATCAAATCATCTTTACTATTATTTTGAACATAGTAGGCTCCATTCTACTTAGCAGAATAGTTCACACAAACCATAAAAGTAGGAATTTACATATGAGAAAGTCAGGCTATGGTCCCACTTCATAAGAGAATGCTTTAAATATCAAGCAACTGTCTGTATTTAAAACATTTCAATTTACAAAACTTCAATTTATACAAAATTTTTCAGGAATATATTTTCTAAGTTAAAGCATGGTTTGAAAATTTTTTATCTTTTTACCTGTTTAATTGTGCTTATATGCTGCTTCTCTGTTTCTGTTCTTTTTTTAAGTTCTTCTCTTAAATTGTCTTTTTCTGAGCAAATGTCTAAGATGAGCTCCTGATGGTTCTTATTTTCTTTAATTAACCTAAGTATGAAAGGGTAGTATGAATAAAACAATTAAAAATGGAAAAATAGTAAGTAGAATATAATCTAAAGAGTACAGACACTTAACCTCCCTAAATCATCTTTTTATAGTAAAATATGTTCACACAAGGATAAAACTGACTAAAACATTTCTCAGAAAGTGTCCTCGTGGTTATGTGACTACTTTCAATGCCAGGGTGCCGCTAATCCTGCCAACTGAGGAAAAGCAGCTCAGCCTAGGCATCATCCTAAGCATCTGCTCTGTGGATCCATTCATCAGGTATTTTGCAAAACACTCTCTGGCCCATCAGATATTCACTTTTTCCTAGAAATTTCAAATACAGAGAAACAGGACTGCTACTGTTGTCTAGTGGGTAGAGGTAAGAAATGCTCTAGACTTCTTATAATTCATGAGGTCGCCCCCAGGGCTAGAATTATCTGGCCCAAAATGGCAATAGGGCTAAGGGAGGAGGGGGAAAAGACCTGCTTTAGATTAAAATATTTTAATGGTGTTTTGTTAGTTACAGAAGTGTAGTCAAAGTAAAAGAAAAATTTAAACAAATTTCAAGTTCCCCTACAAAATTAGAAAATTAAAAATTGACCACAAAATACTCAAAACTATATAAGAAACAGCTATTCTAGGTTAATAGTAATAACTACTACATTTTTTGCACACCTATCATTTGCTAAGTTTAGCCTTAAGTTGTTATTTCATTTAATATTCAAAATAAATTTATGAAATTTTCATCATCATTTCTGTTTTATGAACTTAAAACGAAAGTGAAGCCTATGACTTATTCCAGTGTTTGATCTGAGTTCTGAAGTCAGGTGTAATTCCAAAGCTCAGGCTTTTCCCACTTTTCTTAGAGGATCACTCATTCATTCAACAAATGCTTACTGGATAGCTACTATGTACATTGTTCAATATGTAAATAATATGTCCGCAAACAATCCTCGCCCTTCTTAGGGCTTACATTCTAAGGAAGAAAATTAAAACACACACACATATATACGTGGGGCAGCGATGAAATTCTATTAAGAAACATAAAGAAAGGTGACAGAAAGCGGTCATAACAGGCCTCTCTGAGGAGCTAGTACCTGGGCATAGGAGTGCGGTGAAGAAACAAACATGCAAACGTCTGGGAAGGAGGCAAATGGAGCATTCATGTTTCGCCGCCGTTCGTGACACAGTGATTCTAGCTTAAATTATATTATATGATTGAGAGAGAACTGGAGATCAGAATCCCGGCTATCATTCTGATTTAGACGAGGGGGAAGAAGGAGAAAGACAAGAACATTCCAACTGGTTTGTTTGTTTGTTTGTTTGTAACTGATGCTGTTTTGTTTTGTGTACTGCAATGTTAAGGATCAAACCCAGGGGCCGGTTTCACACACATCAGGCGAGCATTTTACTACTGAGCTACAGACCCGCATGATTCTTACAGGCCAAGTACACATCATTTATATACCTGCTCTTAATTAAAAATTTTGCTTGGGTCACTGGACAACATTGCTATGTTAGAAAATACAGGAACTGGAAAATAGTGAATGGTAATTGCCAGGGGAGAAGTTGTCAAAGGCTACAAGTTTTCAGTTGTAAATAGAATAAATCCTGGAGACCTAATGTACACCACAGTGGTAACAATTAGTAACACTACATACTTGAAATTTGTTGAAAGTAGATCTTGAGGGGTCACACCAGCCACACAAAGTATGTAAGGTGGCGCATGTGTTACCTAACTTAATTGGGGGGTAATCATGTCATAATGTATTAAATTATAATGGTATACACCTAAAATATGTACAATTTTATCCTTAGTAAATGACAGTATAAACAAACATTTGGAAATATAGGCATTTGTGAAAATTTGAAAGGGAATGAAACAAATCTTTTTCATAAAAATTAAATAAAGGCAGAAATTTTGAAAGACTCATTGTTTCAGAGCTGACTTGAATCAACACAGCATCTCGTTTGCAATTAAAACATGTATTTAACAAAAGATCAACCTAGCTTTAACATAACACATGACATCTGTAATGCCTCAATGTCCCATAAAAATCCTAATAGGTAAGTACTGTGGCCCTCACAGAAATGAGAAAAGGTAGTGTCGCCAACATAGCAGAGCTTGCAAAAAGTAAGGGAAATATCCCAGCTCCAGGATTCTGTTTAGAACTCTACCACCATGCTGCCTCTGCTCTGACAGGATGGAACAAAAAAGAACAATCAATTTTTTATGCACCTAAAATTCTTAGATAAATTTAACAATTTGTAGTTAATTTCCAGTAGTTACATTTATAAAACCTCTGAGGCAAACCAAAAAGGCTCGGATTTTAATGTTTTACTGACTCGCATGTGACCCGGAAAACAAGAAACGTAACTGTTTCAGGTTCCTCATTTCTAAAATGAAGACAGTACTACTACATGGAAATAACAATGGTGCCAATAATAGTAATACACACCACACATCGGTGCTGTGAAGATTCCATCAGTTAATACATGTGATGTGTCAGGCACATAATTAACAGTACTCTTTTCTGTGATTATTAAATGTGTATCACCTAAAAATTTACAAGCGATATATGAAAGTGGTAATACCAAGTCTACATCTAAGCAAAATGGGAAGATGCATCAGAGGAAATCTCACGGGGATGATCTAAAACAACACTATACAGAGAACAGGGAAATGAGAAAGTTACCTTGAAAAAGTATTAAGTGGTAGAAACACTGACAGATCAAGTACAAAAAAATCCAGCATATAGTATATGTACATAATAGCACTATTCCAGTAAAAATAGAAATAGGAGTGTTAGTTTTAGGGTGGTATTAAGATGGGCATTGGAATCTTGAAGTTTTTTGTTTTGTATACCTGTTTTTATGGGCAGCATTTTCCAGAAGAGCCAAAATGTAGAAGGAATTCAAACATCCATGAATGAATAAACGAAATGTGGTATGTACACAGAATGTTAAGCAATATTCAATTTTAAAAAGTATGGAAATTTTAGCCACATGTGGTGGTGCCTGCCTTTAACCCCAGTCTCTGCGAGGCTGAGGTAGGAGGATTATGAGTTCTAGCCCAGTCTCGCAATTTGGTAACTTAGCAAGATCCTGTTTCAAAGTACAAAATAAAAGGCTGCCCTTAGTGCAAAGGCCCTGGATTTACCTGCCAGTGCTGAAAAAAAAAGGTTGGAAATTCTGATACACGTTGTAACACTGATAAGCTAAGGATGTTATATGACGTACAATAAGACAGTGACAAAAAGACAAGCACTTAAATGAAGCATCAAGAGTAATCACATTTACAGGAACAAAAAGCAAAATGGTAGCTGGCAGGAACTGGGTCCAGGCGGGAACAGGGAGTTACAGTTTAATGGGTAGACAGTTTCATATTTACAAGGTGAAAAATGCTTTTGGCTGTTTGTATAATATGGGTATATGTTAGCACTACTGAACTGTACATTTAAAAATAATAAAATGGTAAATTTTATGTCCATTTTATCACAATTAAAAACAAGCTCATATATAGAAAGGGGGGGGAACTAGCCCTGAATATTAAGAGATTAAAGTTTACTGGGTAAACCAGCTAGCTTGGGGAAGACGCTCCATTGTACAGGATATTCTGGCAGAGTAGAGTAGAAGCAAGGAGAGCATGAAAAGCCAACTCCATATCAAGCAATATTTGGATTGTGGTATATTTCCCTCTGTCATCCTTCTCTGGCATGTGGACCTTCTCCTTTTCTCTATATACACATTCCCCCTAACTTAAAGAAAAGCTTTCTAAGTATCATGTTTTTTAAAAAGAATCAGTATGTATCAGTACATATTTAATGAAGGCTAATATTTTATTTTCCTTTCTTAAAGGTTGTAAGAGTACCTAAACCAATAAAGTGCATCACTTAGCTATACAAATCTAGAATAAAAATACAGAATGAAATTAAATCATCATTAAAGCAGAAGTACACAAATCTGAGAAATCTAAAAGCAGGAGTCTGTGTGCTTATTTACTAGATAACAATCAACTAATTTGTCTGTCTTTAAATTTTAATTTTTTAAACCAATTAATTTATAGTGAGAATTTTAAGGAAACATGAACTTTATGCCGTCTAATTTTCTTTTGTTTGTCTTTTTTTTTTTTTTTGCGGTACTGGGGATCGAACTCAGGACCCTACGCTTGCTAGGCAAGCGCTTATTCCACTGAGCTATATCCCCAGCCCTAATTTTCTTTTGAATTTCTCTTACTTTTGACATCTAGTGGTCCCTCAGTTCACAAACTTAATTTGTTCCACAATTTTGGAAAAGATGACCACTGTGTGTTTGTCACTCAATATAGTTTAAAAACAAAAAAAAATCGCAAGATGCTTTTGTCTGCAAATAAAATTGCTGGCAAACAAAAGCATTCACGAACCAAGGTACTACTGCACTTTTACATCAGTGATCCAAACCTTTTAGAGATGAGTGCCCAAATGCAACACAAAACTCACTCATTTATGGCACAGCCCCAGCACTGCAATTAAACCTGAATACGAAGCTCTTAGTTTAGAAAAACCTACTCATACATTAACACCTTTTGTCTTAGAAGAAAAATAATAATGTGCCATAGGTTTGCCAACATTGTTCCACATTCTTGTAAAAATGAAAAACATGGGCTGAGGGGGGACAGCTCAGTGGGGAAAGCACTTGCCAGCATGCACAGGGTCCCCAATTTAAAACCCAGAATTGTAAAAAGTATTTTTTAAAAGAGAAAATTTTTGTCGCCATTATAAAAAGTTCTAGCTCTTTAGTGAACTTACATTATTCTATTTACTTCTTTATATTCAGAATATTAAATTACTAAAAAAAGTTGACATTTGTTCAGCTATTTAGTAAACATACTTTTATCAACTATATGCATGGCTCTACTATGGAATTAAAAGTAGACAAGATATTTCCCCTATAAGAATTTAATCTCTCATCCCTATAAAACAATTATCTAAAGGAATAAATTTACCTTTTTATAGTATGTTCTTGTTGCAAACACTTATCCTGCACACATTTTTCAAACAGAACTAGTGCCTGTTCTCCTTTATTCATTCCATTTGGTACCTGGTGTTCCGCAAACTCTGTAGATAAAAGTTCAGATTCTATTTTTTCCAACAAGTCTTCTGATGTTGAAACAGTCTTTATTTTTGAAATAAGTTTCTTGGTGCAGTCTGTGTCATAGGGACTTTCTGAGTAAGTCTTTTGATGAGCAGCTTCTGTGAATGTAGATGACCTTATTTCTGCCAATATTTGTGTTACTGTCTGTTCAGTTTCACTTGTTATTGACATTTGCTTTGTGGAATCTCCACTAAGAAAGTCAGCCGTTTGTTCAGAAATTTCAGGGCATGTGTCTATTTTAGCACAAGAATCCTCACCTCCACCATGATCCGGAACATAATTTTCAGAAGCTTCAATATGACAGTGTTCATTTGGTTGACCTGAGATTTTGTCAAGGTTTAATGACAACAGTTTGGATTCATTCTCTAAGTTGCTGCTTTCATCACCACAAAGTGAGCTACATGAGTCTTCCTTTAACTCAGGTGTTTGTCTGATATGTTTCTCCGAAGAAATGGAGGTTATGTGCTCAGTCTCCGACATGCTGACTGGTCCCAGTTCACTTTGCATTTCTTCAAATCCACTCCTGATTTTTGTTTTACATCTAAGAAATTAAAACATCAAAATTTTAAGCTTTTTTTTTTTTTTTTGCGGTACTGGGGATCGAACACAGGACCCTGCACTTGCTAGGCAAGCGCTTATTCCACTGAGCTATATCCCCAGCCCCAAAACATCAAAATTTTAAAAAGTTTTAAAACCAAGACCCCATAAATCTTTCCATATACTCCATGATACAGAATAATTAAGATCACAAATTTTATCAGTAGCAATACATTAATAAAAGCCATTCCTTAAGAAAAAAGAAGACAGTCAAGCCAAATTGGCTATAACTAGCAGTGACAATGCAAAGCCTGTTTCTCCTTCTCTTCAGCCAGCCAAGTTCACTAATTCTTTTTCAGTCTGGCATTCCCCAGTCATACCTTTAAAACATTAGACAAAGAATAGTACTTGTAACTTGAAGAACTAGTGCCAAAATATATGTACATTCTTTTAGCGCTGTGAGGGATAAAAGACAACAGCAAGATCCATATGAAGAATATGAAGAGAAAGAAGGCAGCAATGAAAAGCGCTAGAAGAGAAATCACAAGGCTAGGTAACAAAACAATGTAATTCAATGATGATACAATTTACTGAGAAAGAAAACTAAACAATAACAAGACATAGCTACCTGTAACTTAGAGGCCTAGCTCAGAAATAAAAGGAAGTTAGGACATAAAGGGCCCCAGACAGGAATTAGTTTTTCATGCAGGCAGGATCCAGGGAGTAGTACTACAGTGATTTTCAAACATTCTCAACAGGAATAAAACAATGTTCAGTGCAAATCAAATGGAGCCCATATGCGCCATCCAGGTCAATAAAAGCACCATTAAAAGTTAACTTCATAAGGTTAGAATACATTTTGGTATCATTTATATAGGTAGTAACCAAACTACTTTCTAAAAATTAGTCAACTTTAAATATTACCCTGTGATAAATATAAAATGTTACAATGATGTCTGACTTGCCAACCTCTTTTGTCATGTATCAATAAAGCATATGCAAGATAGATGAATTATCAAAGCCATATGAAGTTAGGTTAAAAAGTAGGCAGACAATTGTTTGGACAGAAAGTAGGACAGAATTCCACATGAGAGATGTACTAATGGAAAACGAACAGAATAAAATTTTGTGTAACAGAAAGTTCCACGTTTATATCAGGTTGTGATGGAGATGGTGCTAAGAGGATAGAAAAGGTAAATTAAAATACTAAGCAGGAGAGAATTTTGTTACTAAGGACAAATTATAAAGCTTAAGGCTTGTATACTGGATTATATATAGTTTCTGACATAGAAACTATTCCAAGATTAGTCAAATTAAAATCTTTTTTTGAGACAAGTGTCACTATGCAGTTCAGGCTGGCCTTGAATTCACAGCGATCCTCCTGCCTCAGCCTCCTAAGTGCTGGGATTACAGGTATGTGCCACTACACCCAGCTGTTAAATTAAAATGTATAAGCACAAAATGATGTGGTAAAATTCATATTTGAGGAACATTATTCCAGAAACATAGAAAATTAGAGGAAGACCAGTTTGTCTGATAGGTATCACCGTCTGTCTGTGCTTTGAGGCATCGATTAATAGTCACTGACCTTAGTACTCTACTTATCTGCATAACACTTATTTCAAAGAAATTAAACAATAATTATCAGTATCTTGCTATAAATATTTTATAACCAAGCCAAAGCTCACACTAGTGTTAAAGGCTTGGTTTAGAAAATACACACAATAAGTATAAAAAGCTTCATATGTATGATATATTCCAAAATCTAGGATAAAGTAGAATGAGTTTAAAACAGGGACACTGACCACTACTTTACCTATAGTAATGTGCTTTAATAACTTGAGAACATGTTACTGATGAAATCTTAACAATTTAGAAAGCAATCCAAAAATGAAGCAGTTTTAACCTGACTAGTTAATGCTATACCAATAGAAATGGAGCCCAGAGCAGTAAAAAAATAATGAGCAGGAGATAAAGACTGTTTTAAAGAGAGAATAAGACTATAAAGGCACAGTAACTCCCCAGCATACAGTAGTTAAGAAACTTTATCAATGACTTTATGGCTCCTATCTGTGTGCCATGATTTGTCAACAGAAAAACCCTAAGCAAATGTAAGTTTATTAGCCTCTCATCTGAACCCAGGGCTCAGCCCTAGCCTTTTCTCCTCCAAGAATTCGTCAGTTTAGGTAACTTGAAGCTGCAACTCACAGTTGATGCCTATACAATTATTTTCAGTCCTGTATCCTTGAGTTAGGTATCTAAGTATTCATCTCCTTATTCTATGTCTGTCTCTGAATTAAAGTTTCTGAGTATAGGCATTTCC
Organism: Dinomys branickii; assembly: GCA_004027595.1. Taxonomy (NCBI): domain Eukaryota; kingdom Metazoa; phylum Chordata; class Mammalia; order Rodentia; family Dinomyidae; genus Dinomys; species Dinomys branickii. Next base: position 143,020 of record PVLD010001402.1, on the reverse strand, counting down.
ACTAGAAGTTTCTCCATAATCTCAGACTCAAAATAGCCAATCCAAAACATAATTATAGTTCTATAATTAAGTATCCCCAGCTAATTCTTTCTATTGTTTTTCTATCTTTTCTGACAATGGTATCATTTTCCTTAGTCATCTGACTCCTTCCTTTGGCACGGCCTCATGTTCTCTTTAACAATTTCAAGTCTCCTGAATTTCTATTGTGAACTTCCTCTACTTGGTACATATCCAGGCCTCAGGTCACCTCCCATGAGGAACATTAACTGCTGATTTGTCCAATTTCCCTCCATCTCCTGTTTTCCTGCCTACAACTCTAAAATAAAAGAGCAAAGGCAATACAAGCACAGGTTTCTTGGGATGGCCCAGGGTGAGACAGCATCAGATCAAATGGGCCCACCAATCCAGAGAAGAGGGTTAAAGTTTGAAAATACTGGCTCCACCAAGCAGAGAGGACCTGCTTTATGAAGAAGGTCTTCAGTGGCAAAAGGTCCCAGGAACTACAACACTGCCTCTATAAAACCACACACCTCAGAGGTCACCATCACATGCAACCAGATGAACCAGAGTGAGGCCAAGGCTATCTCTCCTCTTTAAAAGATTCAGGTAAAAAGAAAAACTTTGCCTCAGCAGGCTGGCTGTCTTCCCCCAGCTCCTTAAGAGCCTGGCAAAGAAAGGGGTCTGAACCAGTCTCAGAGTCAGATTACACCTCTTCAAACTAAAGAGCTGGGAACTAACTTCAGCTTTCTTCAAGAATGTGATTTTTTTTTTGTTGCTGCAGTTGTTGTTGCTTGCTTTGCTTTTTAATTGACAGGGGCCTATCCTAATTCCTGTGATCATCAAAAGTAGCATATGTGTTATAATATCAGACCACAAGAGAGAGTACTTTGGAAGAAAGTTGATAGGCTGGGAGTGTTTTGTGCAGTACTTAATGTCTTCTTAGTAGACTCAGTCAAAAAAAAGTCAGGTATGGTGACTCATGCCCATAATCGTACCACTCAGGAGGCTGTGCCAGGAGGATCACTGTAAGTTCAAGGCCAGCCTGAGCTATATAGCAAGGCCCTGTCTCAAAGGTTAAAAAAAAAAGTCATTTAAAAAAAAATAGAGCTGGGGAGTGGCTGAGTGTTTGCCTAATGTGTGAGGTCCTGAATGTGATCCCCAGCAGCACGATAAATAAAAAATTAAATAAATAGCGTTTTCATTTGTATACCCAAGTTAGGATTACTCAGTAACACTTGTACTACTTTTCTAATCTTATCTAACACATTCCTAGTATCCCAGTGCTTCACTATAATTTACTAGTCCCACCAGTCTACTCAAATTCACCCAATCTACACATCAATACTTCCATGTTCTTTCCATCTTAGATATCTTTCCCTTCCAGCAATCTAGAGACCAATTCTGTTTAGCTATATGACTGATTCTAAAGCCACATCTTTCTCCACATTTTCCCTCAGCACCCATACAAAAATGACATGCAAAATTAAAACCCTGCATTTATACTCAGCAAGCTGATAGAGCCTTTCTCAGGAGATATTTGAACAGGCATTCTTCCACCTTCTAAATAAGTTCTGTTCTTGTAAGAAGGAACTTCACTCTGAACTGAGTCAAAGTCCTTAAGTATCAAGCAATGACTGTGATGACAGACAAATCTGACAGACAGATTTGCCGCATTTATATTCATTTATTCCCCCCAAAAGGCTTAAAAACTACTCAAGAATGGTCGCAGACAAAAACAAATGAAAAAATAAATAAAATAGACTTTGATTATGCCCACGATTACTTAGGAATAAAACAGTCTCGTCTTCTGGCAGGCAATGCTGATGCAGACTAATATGGATGCTGTCCAGGTTTTTTCTTTAGGGAGGGAAGTTGTCGCCAAAGCTACTGAGGACAGAAAAGCCTAGTAGTAGACTAAATGGTGATGATTTAAAACTAAACATCTGTTTATAAAATTGTTTTAAGAAATGCTTGTACAAATCAAATTCATTCATAGATATATGGAATAACTACCAGTTACAGATAGTATGCATCTCGATACCATATGTTGTTTTTTCAAAGTAAAAAAGATACTTTGACTTTTAATAACTGTTACTCATTGGGAGAAATACTGTATTTTAAGACATTAGTCACAAAATTGCTCTTAATTCAGGCATTTATTTTCCCCAGAATTGTTTCTGACACAGTACTACAGGACCAATTCACACTTCAAATCTTTCAGTATGTGAGAACTGGTTTCGCTCTTACTGGAGCTCATCAGCTGTAGGCAACTGGTCAAGGAACATTTGTTTGCCTTAAAGCCAAGCATGATCCCTTTCAGGTTTTGTTTCTCAGTGAAGGAAATGCATTTCTATAAAACTATTTCCATGCAAAAGCTATATAAGTGGAAGCATTGCTTTTAACAGTTTTTAGTTCTGTTCCATTTTTCCTCTCCTCAGCACTACACAACCGGAAAATGCAAGCTTACTTAAAAACTCCACAAATCAGATTAATCCAGTCTACAGATAGTTGGTAACAGACTACCAAACAAACAAGGCTCATACAAAGGCATTAAGTTAGAAATAATTCCCAAATATTAACTCATTCACTAAATATGTACGGAGCATCTGTTTTGCACAGGCTTTGTTTGAGGTGGTGGGAGCATCGCAGTGGTAAAACAGACACTCCTCAAAGTACAGATCTGTGGTGCAGTGGGCTAATACCTAAATACTATGTTAAATCTTATTTGTCATGTTTTGCTGTAAATAAACACTGAAACATTACAGGTTACAGAGCATATATTTTAACATTACAGTAGTTTAAGATCTGACAGTGTTCCATCAGAGACTATACAGAAAAAAAGGTTGAGTGTTTTTAAGCCCAGAAAAAAAATTGAGATAAACATATCATATACAGTAAACTAGAAATTTTAAATTATAAACTGTATCGTTCAATCCCCCCAAATAATACAGCTATATACTTCTCAAATAATACACATTAAGATAAGCAAATTGAGCCTGTGAGACCACTCTTAATTCTCCAAAATAATGGTTTACTATCCTCTGTAGGAAAAATATAAGCACATCAATGGGATTTTTACATATTTCTCAGATACATTTTGAAAGTAGCATACACAAAAGAATAGCTCTAATAAGATCCTTTTTGGGTTTTGGTTTTTTTTAGGACAGGGTCTCATTATGTAGTTTAGACTGGTCTTGAACTTAGTATGTGGCCCAGTCTGGCCTTAAACTCACGGCAATCCTCAGACTTCAGAGTGCTGGGTTTACAGGCATGTGCCACTATGCCCAGCTTCTACTAAGATTCTGATATGGCAATTAAAGTCAGAAGCAAGTTGGGTTCAGCAGCTCACACCTGAAGCCTCAACGTTTAGGGAAGCTGAGGTAGGAATATCACAAGTTCAAGCCTAGCTTGGGTAACTTAGTAAGACTCTTGTCTCAAAATTTAAAAACATAAGTGAAAAGGGCTGGGAATCTAGGGAGGAAAAGCCAGAAGCAAAAACCAGTTTTATAAAAATCACCCAGCTACTATCGCCTGCTCAGAATCTCCAAGTAACTTATTTTCATACTTTAAAAACATTTCTGGATAAAGATCTTTAAAATAAAATGTAACAAAAAAGAACCTATGGAACACAAATTCCTTGTTTCCCATGATGAAAATACCTGACAGCAAAATTTCATATGAGGTGAATTCATACCAATCAAATTCAACTTTTAGAAGATTAAAAACTGAGCTATTTTCAAAGAACTCTAGTTCTGCGAAAAGGGAGAAGTAACTTTTAAAAGTACAGTAGTCACATACTAAGCTTTGGGACAAAACTTAACTTTAATTTACTACGTTTCCTTTGTGTGCAACAAGGCATTAAACATAGATGAAAAGTGTTACACGAGGCCAAAGTCCCTGTAGGGGTTTCTTAGCTTTGCACTCAAGACTCAGGCCAGGGTAAATTTTATGATATGTACATTATATTGCATACACACAGAGAGATGTTGTTTTAAAAGGCTCGGCATGATAGATGCTGCAGGAACCCTGAACAGCTACTAATGCCTGTGACAAGAGAACAGAAAAAAGAAATTAAGGGCCATCAACAGCCCAGGAAAAAGAGGGCCACCTATCACATTATTACGTTATAGCATGCATATCAGTTTGGCATATTAGATTCATGCAATTTTATATACCTCTAATAACCTTTTAAAATATTATGACAGAAAGTTATTAATATGGGATTTTAAGCTGAAGCTATTTGTATGGATTTGACTTGCACTTTAATGAACTTCAGAAAATATTAAAAGTATTTTCAGTAATTTTCCTACAAATCTAGAAACTAGAAGGATAAAATGGAAAGATATTAACTATATGAAAGTTGTAAGTTTGCTTTATACTAAAGAGTTTTGATTAATAATTACAATTTGAAGCCACTTTTAACCTGGGTTTGGTTAATCTGATGTGATAGTTTCAAAAAAGTTAAATTATTCATTAGCACTTACTATGTAACGCTATAGAAGATGCTTTATGGGGATGAACGGTTTTAATAACACAAAATGCCTTCTGGTATTTCACAGCTTTATTCCCTTTCTTTGTTTACTTTTTAGCTCAAATAAAATTTTTGATCTCAGTGGCTGAGAAAATTCAGAGAAATATAAAAAATAAGATCAGAAAATGGTTTGTACATTTTTCAATTATCTATGATCTCACTGCTGCTCCTAAAATGAATACCAAATATAACATTCACAATACTGTAAGCCTACTGATGCCTAGGAAACAAAAAATTGGCTTTACTTAAAAAGGGATAAAAGAGCCAGGAGTCACAGGGCATGCCGATAATCCCAGTGTTCAGAGGGCCGAGGCAGGAGGATCACTGTGAAGTTGTTCAAGGCCACCCTAGAATACACAGTTAGAACCTATCTCAAAAAACCAATCTCAAAAAATTTTTATTAAAAGAAAAAAACTTTGAACTTCAAGTTAAGGATTGTTTAATTTGAAACTGTCAGATGACTTTGGGAAACTAGGACATATTACTTATGATCTTACAAAGGGAGAGATGGTTTTCTAAATTTCTAATATAGCTGCTTTCATCCTTCAATCTACCAAGTCTTCCTTAAAGAGCTGAACATACTGTGTGGTTTTACAATGTCAGCATGTAGCTGTAAACACAGTTTTAAAATGAATATAGTAAATTATGATCAGCTATGCTGTCATTGTACAGCATCAAAGAACTGCTCTTATGGATTAAGGAACTGAAAGGTTGAGTGGTCACTGTGACACATGCTAGCCACTTTTCAATTAGCTAAAAATAAAGATTCTGAAATGCTAATGACATTCTACGGAATCTCTGTTTAAAGAGAAGAATCTTAAGTCTACATGCAGTTATCTGCATGGGTGAGGTCCTAAAAAAGTCCATAACCCATGCAACTTCTGGGAGATTCTTCACTAATTATACCTATGATACCATAAAATGGAATTTTTAGTTAAGAGCAAGAGCACTTGCTTGGGGAGAGTCCTGGGTTCTATCTCCAGTAGAGTGAAGGAGGGGGGAACAAAAGATATTCAAGTGATCACAGTAGCAGGTATTAAGTCTAAAGAATGGGGATTTTACTAATAGAATATTTGTGAACTACCCAATACTTCACTGAATTTCAGATAACATAAAAAGAGGAGGAAAAAGGCCAATCAATCATCATGGCTTTTTGGTCCAGGTAATGATGGATTAAAAGCTACAAAGTATGGCACTGCACAGGGAAGAGTGCACTTTATACAGAGATACTTCGGTTTTATTATCAATGTCTCTTCAACCTTTATGTTTTCCACAAGATCAGCACTGTGAATACTACTACTTGGGAGTTAATAAACAGGAAGGCCACACCCACAGCTAACATACCTAAACATTTACAGCAGATTACATTTTCTTTCAATGACTACCAGCATTGAGACTTTGTTCCACTGACTACACATTTTTCTTAGAAAATCACTCAGCCTATCATTTTGCAAGAAATAAAAATGCTGGGTGTGACAGGTGCATGACTCACACACACAGCGAACTGTGAAGGACCCTGCCCCGTGTAACATATTTTCACCATACTCTTCTGATTCCCACAGGTGACAAGACTACCAAGCCAAAGAAGATTCCAAGATACTCTGACTGCAGGTACAGGCCTCCTAACAAAATCAAGATGCGAATACTTGAGGTTGCTTAAATTGTGAACAGCTGAGCGCTAATTACACCTGCACTGTGCCCCAAGACTATGTGGGAACCATTCACACATTTGATGGAGATACAAACTTGAAATTCCTTCCTTACTACTAAGGTTTATGAAATGGCTCCAGGTCCTGGCGAAAAAAATGGTAACTAAAACAGAAAAGTATCTCTCTTATCCACAACCCTGAAGAATTTCCAAGTTACTTAAAAGCACAGTAATGGAAGTGCTTGTAAGGACATAAAGTCGCCACAGCTTTAAACACACAGGCAACTTCGAAACGAAAAGTGAAATAGCTGAGTCTGTCAAAGATCCCCGAGCAGGTGTAGCTGAGCAGCAATTTTCAGCTGCAGCCCAGGCAATCGGCCCAAATTCGGTCGCTCAGCTCAGCTGTCCAGGCACAGCCCCGAGGCCCCGTGACCCATCCCCTCGCCCCGTGGGCGGGAGGCACGGAAAGGAAGGGGATCCGGAGCCCGCTCCCTAGAGCTGGTCCTAACCCCCTCCCCCCAGAGAACCAAGAGGAGAGACGCGAGGCGGCTTCCTCTCCGCCCTGGGGCCGCGGGGCTGCGCGAGGGGTCCAAGCGCGGCCGCCACGCCTGGCCAGTTCCCCCGTGGGGCCCCTTAGCACTCACCGCACTTCTCCAAGCCTCAGGCCGCATCCTAATGGGACCTCTGGCGCTCTGGATCAAGGGTCAACTCTTCCATGGCGGGGACCGCCAGGCCACGAGTGGGCGGGAAAGACAGAGGTGGAGATACAGACAATTCCCTAGCTCTCTCCACCGCCACCGTTCGCCAAAACCCCCGCGGAGCTGACACATCAACAAAGATGGCGGCGCAGCTGAAGCCGGCCGGGCTACAGCTGAGGGGGCGGGGTTTCCTGGATAAACCAATCAGCGTGGTTCAAAAGGCGTGACGCAGCGCACCTGGGTAACCTGTCCGCAGTGGGCGGGGCCAGCCCCGCGCGGTCTCCCCTCTGGCCTCCCAGCCTCGGGGAACGCCAGCTACTCTGCGCTTCGCCTCGATGGGCACCGCTGCCCCCGGGCACGGCCAGCCGGCTCTGCCCCCAGTCCAGTCCGACCGCTTACGCCTCTCCCAAGCGGCTGGTTTCTTATAGTAGGAAGCGCCCATTGGATATTATCCTTCCTCACCCTTTGGCCCATCCTCTTATGAGTCAAGGGCATAAAATAATAAAAGAATTCGAAACTGTGGCTTCCCAGCACTGAGGCGCAAACGTCTCACCTGCCGTGGGAAGGCGGAGTCACCCGGGCAGCCGCCTACCTGTCCCTTCCCCAAGTCAGCTCTGCAGGAGTCCTCTGGAGGTTCCGAAACACCCCAGAGTTCGGCTCCTCAGAGCCGCAGCTGTTGCCATTGTTCACTAGTAAACTGTTGGCGCCTTCGTCTCCTACAAGGGACTCGGCGACTTGAAGACAGCGAATACCGTCTCCGGGCTGGGGATCCCAGCGCTCTGCATGGCCACAAAAAGGACACTGAATGCGGTTGCCAGCGTCAGTGCGCAGGACGAAGGCGAGCAGTTTCTGCCTGCGGAGACTGCAAATCTTCCACCGTTGAAGCGACGATGTTTGGTCTGCAACCCCTTAGGCAGCGCTTCCGAGTGAAAATAGTTAATCCAGACGAGTCAAAAGTTTGTGAAGTAAAATAACTGTTGTTACGGTTTTTTCATATTAATTGTTGGGAGAAAAACAGCGCCGTCTAGTTCTTTTCTTCTCTCCAACAAGGATCGGCATCTCCTTCCTCAAAGGAAGATCCTGTATTAAAACACACTTTGAAATTAGGATGTTTGTAAACAGTAAAGAAGTGATTTGGCTTTAAAACAGTGTATCAACCAAACATTCCTAGTGAGGTATACTATAACAAGGAGAAAAAAAAGGTAGTTTCAGTACTCATTTTGCCAGTAATGAATATTACTTCTGAAATTTATTTCTGAATTTATAATTGGCATTGAGCATATAAATGTGTTTGGGTACCAAGTTTTTCCCTATAACAATGTAAAACTAAAGAAATGAAGTAAAGGTATTACCATCTTGTATTTGAATTTTTAAATTTTATTTTTTTACTTTATGTCTCTTTGAGACAGGGTCTCACTATGCAGTTCAGGCTGGCCTTGACCTCACTTTGTAGCCTAGGCTGGTCTCAAACTCACAACGATCTTCCTGTCTCAGCCTCCCTAGCCCCGGGATTACAGGCATGCACCACCATGCCTGGTTTGTATTTGAATTTAGAAATATCAAAATGTGTTCATGGTGTATTTTTAAAAAATTAATTAGTTAGGGCTGGGGGTGTAACTGGGTGGTAGACGATTTACCTAACTTGTTATAAGACCTTGGGGCTTGATTCCCCAGCATGGGGGAGGCAAGTAATAAGTCTGCTCATTAAATTGGCCTACAATGATGACCACCAAGGCACACTCTACTCTCCGGGCTACGATATCTGTCATTCCCCACTAAAAGTTATCTGGACTGAAAAGTTAGGTCTGATTGCAAACTTGGAGCAAAAAATTTGTAATATAGCCTAGGACATGCTGATGTACCCTACTCAGATGTGGGCTTCACATAATGGCGTCCTCCCGAAGTATTTACTATGAAAGGGAGGTAACTACAGTAGACAGTTCTAACAATTAGTTCCTCAGCAAGATGATCAGGTCCAACATCAAGTCATAAACCATGTCCATTGGGTGTATGTTTGGCATACAATGAAAATGGCACTTTACCTCTGCTTTCCAATAACACATAACTCCATTCCTACATGCCTGAGGAGGCATGCTAAGAAAATGGAATGTGGTGTCCTGGAGTCCTAAATAACTTGTGCTGGAATTTAAACTTTCCAAGACCGGCAGAGAGACAGTGGATTAATTTGGGAAACCCGAAAGACTTTTAAGTTACCTCAAGCGACTCAAATTACTTGCACAGAGGCAAGGACTCCCATCTTTTGAGTTCAAAATGTGCCCATGGAGCTCCAGGCGATTGTAAAAAAAGCTAAGCAAGTGCGCAAATTTTCTGCAGTGTGTACGGGCGCGCATAGTCAGAGGCAAGCGCAGCCGAACGCACTGCAGGGTAAGAGCGAGCTTCCGGGGGCCCAGAGGGCTCACGTGGGCGCACGTGGGCGCTCGTGGGCGGGACTGCGCAGGCGCCAGGCGGGACCCCCGGAGGCCCAGCTGGGCATTTGAAGCGAGGTGAGAGCTTGGGAGAGTACCTGTGCAGCTGAGCTCTTGGCATTGGCAGTCGCCACCACCACTAGCCTTCGGAGACTGGTCTGGGTCCGCAGCACTTCCGCCTCTTCCCAGGTCTGGGTTCCCAGGCGCCGGGGGAGGGAGGGGTCAACCTGAGGGCGACCGAGCCTCGGGCGTTGGCTGCGGGCGTTGGGCGCTGGACGTTGAGAGTGGGCGTTGAAGTCGGGCCGGAACTCTTGCGAGGCCTGTAAGTTGGGAAAAGGGTGGAGGAAGGGTAGGGGAGACCTTGGCACGCAGGCTGGAGAGGACAGATCTGAAGGGCAAGTGTTGGGATGGGTGGTCACGGACAGAGGCAGGAATTGGGGTGTGGGCGAGCAGGGGGCCTCCTGTGGCTTTGGAAATAGCACTGCTTGTTGGTGGATTCAGTGCTTTCGTTAAACTCAAAAACTATAGAGTGCAAACAATATTAACGCTAGACTTTTCCTGTTTATACCACCAAAGGTAGGCGAGGGAGGACGATGCACCGCTGAGCCCACTTAAACAAGTGGGCGCTGGTTTACTTAACGAGCGTTTGTAGAGTGTCTGCTGTGTGCCAGCTGCTTTTCAGTTGGCTTTTCAAGGGCCACTGCTGTGGTTGCCCTGGTGGGCCTCTGCGGTTGAAGCAAGTGCTTTTAGTTCCCTTCGTGAGACACCAGGGTGCTGTATGCAGAGTTGCACAGCCAGGAGTCTGACCTGGATTTTCATCTCAGCTGAGTAAAGTGCTGGGGGGGGGTTGGGGGTTAGCAAGTTACTTAACTTCCCTATTCCCCTCACTCTTTGGGGAGTAAAGAAATACTGTAATGCTCAAATTATCTTCATTTTAAATGTACAAACTAGTTCCTTATAAGAGGTAAATGCTTGTGTGTGTGTGTGTGTGTGTGTGTGCGCGCGCGCGCGCACGGCGCACGCAAAAGTAGAGGGCTGGAGGTGTAGCTCAGGGCGGACTGCTTGGCAATAGCATGCTCCAGTCGTGCTGAAGGCCCTGGGTTGGATCCCTAGTACTGAGGTGGGCCAGCGCGGCTGCAAGTAGAAATAGTTGCTTGATGGTTTGCTTTTATTTTTTTGTCCTGGAGATTGAATCAGGACCTCACCCGTGCTAGGCAAGTGCTTTATTGCTGAACTACACCCTCAGTCTTTGTAAATTGTACTTTGAGATGAAGTCTGACTAAATTGCCCAAATTGGTCTGTTTTAACTTTCTATCCACCTGCCTCAGTCTCCATAGTAGCCGGGATTTCAGGCAGCCAACTCCTGGTTTGGCAGTAGCTACCCTTAAAGCTCTTCAGCAGCCCCCACTGTGCTAGGTGGTTTAGGTAGTCTCATTAAATCTCCACGTTCAGGATTTATTAGGAACTGCTGCTGCCCACGTTATACAATCACTGAATCTTAGAAAGATGAAGTGATTAACTCAAGATAGCATTGCCAAGTGAGGAAAGTGGGACTTGGGTCTGAGTTCAGAGTATGCTTGACCAAAACATTGAGTTTTGTAGCTTTAAAACAGCGTAGAATGACTCTTCTTGAATGCATAGGGTTAGGAGGATGACAAAAGCAAACTTTTTCCTCAGCAATGGGGATTGAACTCGGCCTCCATACTGAACTGTGTCCACTGCCACCTCCCCCTTTTTCTGAGACAGTGCCTTCCTAAGTCACCAGTGCCTAGGCTAGGCTTGAGTTTGTGACACTGGCCTCAGCTTCCTGGAGTGTTGGGATTACAAGATTGCAAAACTTTCAAAGCAAACTGTGTCGAAAACAATCTATCACAGTTAAGTATCTTTGCATTCACTCTTGTTATTAAGATGGTTAACTCCCAGGGGGTTTGTTCTGTCCTGTGGGTCCTGGCCTTCTGGAGAGAAAAGAAGAGAGCTTGCCTCACTGTTAGGAGTATATCCTAGGGTGCTCTCAGCAGCTTGAGGGACAGTGGAGTGGAATTCCAAGGGCAGGAAAGAGGGTCTGCCCTTAGGGAGCATCACATCCTTTGGGGGTCAAAGCATGAAACACAGAAACAAAGCTGAGGCCACATTTAATTCTCACAGTTATGGAGGCTGGAAGTTTGAAATCGATGTGGCAGGCAAAAGTGGCTGAACTCTGGTGATGGTCTCCCTGGAGAGCCTTATCACTTCGTATTCACAAGGTGGGGAGAGGGAGGGTGTGTGCAAAGCCTTGAGAGACAGCTTGAGCTCTTAGCTCTTCTATGCCTCATTTTTGTGAGTAGTACCAGAGAAACTAGTGATTCTGGATCCTGAGAATATAAGGATCCTTTTAACAAAGAACTTTGGAGATCCTTCAAATCAGCCCCTTCCTTAGCTAAGGAGTTCCGAGATGATAAAATACAGTTATTAGTCACCAGTAGATTTAAAAATAATCGGGTTTTGTATGAAAGAGATTGCTTGTTTTAAAACTGGTGTTAGCCTATGACCCTTGCTGCAGTGACTGCCCTCCTCACAGAGCTCTACATATAGATTAGAAGTCTGCTGCCTGAGGTTGGGAAGCACAGTATTATACCATAGAGTCCCACTTGAGATTTAGGTATGCTAGGTGGTTAACTTAGCATAATGTTAAGTACATAAACTGTACATGCAAAATCTTACAGATGTTTTTAAACGTCGTAATTCAAACTTAAAAGCCTCTTTATGTCCTGATTGTGGTAGTGACACATAAATCTATATATGTGTTAAAATTCATAGAACTCAGCTGAGCTTAGTGGCACGCACCCAACTGCAACTACTTGGGAGGCTGAGTCAGGAGGATTACAAGTTAGACACCAGGCTGAACAATGTAGTGAGATGCTGTTTCAAAGAAAAAAAAAAGCTGGAGATGCAGCTCAGAGGTAGACTGCTTGCCTAGCAAGCATGAGCCCATGAGTTCAGTCCCAAGTACCACTTTAAAAAATTATAGAACCGTAAATCAAAAGTGTCAATTTAGTGATGCGATGGTTTAAAAAATTAAATTCCAAAAGATTTTAGGTGACTGAGAATTTTATTTGGATTCACTGCAGCCTGGCTGCCTCCTGTAAAAGTCAGTGTTCAAAGTCAGGGATATAGAGCTGTAACTTTCATGTTTACTGGCTGTGAGGCCACATCTGAAATTTAGTCCTCACTTTTGAGTGACATATGTGGGAGAGTCTCTGACTAGAGAAAAATCCAGAATTGAGCAGAATTTAGAAGGCATTGTATCATTAGGCAAAAGGTCTGAAGGAAAGGGAATATCCTGGCTGTCTCAGATAATTGAAAAGTGGTCAAAGGCAGCAACAGAGGTTCAGTTGGGAAGAGAACATGTGTATATATGTGTGTGTGTGTGTGTGTGTGTGTATTAGACAGGACCGTTAACTGTCCCCAAATAAAAGAAAGTTTGAAGCATTTAGTTTCAAAGTAGGTCTGACTATATTTGCATGGGTATTGTAATGGGAATTTCTGAATAGACTGAGGCAGTATCTTTTCATCTGAAACATTCAATAGGTGAACATTCTTTTAATCTTAAATTGCTGCTCTAAATGCTGTTCCACAGTGAGTCTAAGATCAATGTTATTAAGGTCAAATATATTTACAGATATTTGAGTTTGGGAAGAGCTGATGCAAGGCATGAGGTTTTGCTCTTATTTCGGTAAATATGACATAATCTGATGCTCCATTTAAGAGTGCTTGATGCCATTTCATCAGTGAGTTTCATTTTCCCTCTCCAGGTGGTCATGAACGCATAAAATAGTTTTCATCATAGAAATTTATTTTGAATGCCTTACTGTACAAAACACCGTGCTGTGGGAAGACAGATTTTTAAAAAGATTTTTAAGAAATGGCTCCTACATTCAAGCAACTAGAAGGCAAACCTGTCTATAGGTAACAGTGATACAAGGTGGTGAAGAGCTGACTAGATTGACTGCCAGCCTTTTATAGATCAGAACAAGCTATGAAAAGCTGTTTCCTGAGCCACTGTTTTGAGAAGATGGTGACTATATTCTGATTTTATGGTTTAGCTATTACTGTGGTTCCTTTACTTGGGTTAGAATTAAATAAACATATATTTTGGGAAAAGGTACTTTTTCTGTAAAAGCAGTTTATCCTAGATATAATTTATAAAGTGAAAAAGACTGAAAATTATTTCCTTACCTCTCACCAGAATACTCATTATTTAAAGTTTAGTGAATTTCATTCATTTTAACATGTTATTCCTTTTGCATTTATAACTATACTGAATATACAGTTTTTTCTGATTTTTTTTTCCATTTCCATTTTAATAGACATTTTACCACTTGTTTGGAAACTAGTATTCTAAATGGTAGCTTAACATTTTTTTCTAGAAGTATCATTGTTAGCCTTCTCTGACTTTGACTTTTAAATAACATACATTTTATACATGCAGTTGTACAAGCAGTATGTTTCTGTAGTTTGGATTACTTTAATGAGATAATTTTTCGAAAAAGTTAACCAAGTCAGGGAGCAATATTTTTAGGATCACATAGACACAGACACACACACACATGCACACGCACGCACATGCACGCACATGCATGCACGCACATACACATATACAGTTTCCCATGAAAACATACATTCTTAATTTTATTCCCTTCAGTAATGATAGGCCTTCTAAATTTTACCCATTCTAGGCAGAAAATAATACATAGTTATTTCACTTCGAATTTTAAAAAAATTTACACCAGGGATTGCAAGATGAAAGGGGTAAAGGACCCCACCAGCCAAATTTAACGCTGTTCATTAAGAAACGGTGGAGCTTTCTTAGAAGTCCCACTCTGAAGAACTTTAACTGTGAGCAGTATTGTAACTGAAAATGGCATTTGCATCAGTCAAGAACAGAGTCTGCTACAGTATCCTGATGTTTTTACTTCTCTTTGAGGGGAGCAGCTGAGCTAGAGGTCAGCAAACTCCTGGGGACCAGAGCAAAGCCAGTCCAGTAGGTGTCTGGCCTTGGTACGCCTGGCTGTTAACTACAGCACAGATAGCTCTGAGAATGTTTCATATGTTTCATTTTCAGTGTTCTCAGCAAAACGCTGAGACCTTGCACTTTGAGCCCCATCTCAGGCTTCCTCCCTTTTTTACTGTGTATAAATACTCAGGCAGTGCCAGGTTGTTACTGTCTCTCCACCAGAGAGGTCAGGTCCCACCCTGTCCCAGCTTTCCTTTTAGTATGTGTCTAGTTTTTCTTAATCTCCCTTTGTCCTCTCTCAGGACTCCACTGCCTGCACAGGGCGAGGCAGTTTATCCCATATTTAAAAAGATATCAAACTTGTCATCTTCGGGGTGATACTTATTTCCTACCCTATTGAACTCATTTGCATAAGTCTTCATCGTTTTTGTAGCCATGTTTGCTGTCATTTCCTTTGTGATACGTTGCTACTTTAAAAAACAGCAGCACAAACTCTTCACATAAATATAAATATAAAGATAGAAGAATGGATGTGGCCTGGATGATACCTAGCTTTTCTGTAATGTGGTGTCTGTAGTTTATTATATGCTCAATGGGAAAGGTGAATAGTGTTGTATTAATCCCTATTAGATCAAGTTTATTTTGTTACTAAAATATTCCATGCTTGTTTTCTGTTGTATCAGTTTGTGTGTAAGGCCGGTGTGTCTTTATCATTATAGATTGAATTTCTTATCCAGTTTTGCTTCCTTCATCTCAAAGTGACACTCTTATGACTCAGATTTCTTTTTTTTTTCTTTTTTTTTTTTTTGCGGTACTGGGGATCGAACTCAGGACCCTGCGCTTGCTAGGCAAGCACTTATTCCACTGAGCTATATCCCCAGCCCTCAGATTTCTGACTACTACTGTTTTTCCTTAGTGTTTCTTTTATCCATGTAAAGTGTGTGTGTGTGTGTGTGTGTGTGTGTGTGTGTGTTTCAAAATTTTCAACCTTGAATTCTATTTGATCTGCTGTTAATAACATTCCACCTTCATTTTGGTTATTTGCATAGCATCTTAATCATTTTACTTTCAACCTAACTGTATAATTTTTATTTTATATGTCCATTTTGTGTATTTGTCTGACTGGAAGTTTTTCTCCTTGCATCTCTCTCTCTCTCTCTCTTCTGAGACTAACCCAGGGATTACTTGGGCTTGATTCTGTCATCTTACTTGATGTTGTCCATGTTCCATGTTCTCAGTTTATGCATTGTGATTCTATTCTGGTAGTTATGCTAATATTTTAATGCAAAGTATTTCTTGTACAAAAGTAGTTATTCAGACTCATCGTGTCCGTGCCCACCACCACTGTCAGTTATTTCCTTCTCTAATGTAGACAAATCACGCCCCCATTATTATCCATTACTGTGGTTCTCAACCTGTTCCTTCAAATTAGGCAGGTTTGTTGATACTGGTGTGTTTTCCTTGGCAACTACAGGGTCTCCACCATAATTGAATGCCTGGGGACTTCCTGTTAGGGATCTTCCTGGGATCAGGCCCACTGGGAGTGCTATCCTTTTGAATGTGCCTATGTATTTCTTTTTAAAGTTTTATCTTTTCTGTATTGTTACTGGATTAGGGCAGACCTAATTTCTGAAACAAGAAATGATATGGAAGTTGTCTGAGAATAAGAGAAAAAATTTTATTTTTTATTCAAGACCATGTTAAACAATAATTTAGGCATTACTCATTACTTTGAGCTCCCTTTAACCTTTTTGAATCCTTTGAGTAGGGAAAATAGGTAGAAATGTTGCCCCAAATTTACATATAAAACCAGTCGCTACTTCAAAAGGGAGAATTGTTTGTCCACTTTAAATAAGTCTACCCTGGGACAGGAAATTTGGTATTCTTGAAGAGCAATGAAAAAATCACAAGCCACCATCATTTCTGGGTAAAGTTTCTTGGGGCACTTTGAAACAGATTAAACGTGAAAGCATGCGATAGTGTCTCAATTTATTTTTGACTAAAGGTATACACAGGTATGATCCTTAAAAAATAAGCGTAAATTGGAAACTATGGAAATTCAGCTGAAGATGATCAAAACGGTGAGAAAATGAGAGAGAGTAAGGGTCAGTTGGGACGAACTGTCCAAGATAGGAGAGGTTGATGAGGGAGGTGGGCAAGTGAAGGCGTTCTGGGTAGTGGTTTAGCATCTTTGAGGACTTGTGTAGCACAAAGTAGAAAAGAGAGGGTTTTGAGAGGGCGGAGAGGTGGGTGATGGCCTGATCGATTCCAAGGCAGGGTGGCTCATGGCAGAGGGGCAAGAGTTCATGGCAGGGGAAGACAGCAAAAGCAGCGAGCGAGAGACAGAGGGCCTGATTTAAACAGTAGCTTCTGTTGTATTTCACAATAAGGTGTAGGTGTTTGATTGGAAATACCGCTTTTAAAACGTGAAAGACCTTTTCTATTTCTGGTGCTTCACAAGCTCTTAACTGTAAGCAATGGTGTGGAACTCTGAGATTGCTTTTTAAATGTCTCTTGTTGGTCTGTTAAATTCTTTTAAACTTGAAGCTTGTACTTAACCAAAGAGAATTTTTTTTCTTCTTGTATGTCTAGGCCAGGTGTTAATGTCAGAATTAAATGTGCTTTGGAATGGTTTATGGAAATTACCTTGTATAAATACTTGAAAGAAGTCACCTGTGCCTGCAGTTCTACTTTTGTAATTGAAAGTTTCTTCTTCAATATATTTCTTTCCTTAGACTTCTGTGGATGTTAAATTACCGCTTAATACAATGTCAAGAAACCTGGAAGCATCTGCTTGTCAAATGGCAGAGCCATTTAATTTTGAAAAAGATGAAGTCAAGCTTCTATCACACGATTCTTTAAGAACTACTGGAGGACATCATAACCATCCTAATTTCAGGTTGAAAAGTCCAGAGAATGGAAATGAGAACAATTTTTTGCTTTGTGAGCAAACCAGACAATATTTAGCTAGTCAGGAAGACAGTTCAGTATCTTTAAATGCTGGTGGCATCAGTGGTGAAGTGGTTGGACCCAAAGAAAACAGAAAGGCAGGTGAGTGGAAGCCGGTGCTTTCAAATTCCGTGTCAGGTTGCTTCTGGGGACTGGACCTAGTGCCTTTGTGCTGAACTACATCATGTGCCCGTTTTTCACTGCTTGCTTTTTAAATTTTGAAACAGAGTCTCATTAAGTCACTGAGTTACTCAGGCTGGGTTTCAGCTTGCAGTGCTTTTGCTGTAGCCTCCAAGGTTGCTGGATGAGAGGCGCACACCCTCACACTGCCTTAGGCTCTCTGCTTCTTCTGATAGTTTCTCTGACTAACCACAAAAAAGTGTATTACGTAATATATACACAGTATGATTGTAAAATAGAGTGAATGCTTAAATTTTTTAAAAACTGACTACAACAAAAGATATGTTGGCATTAATTCCCATCAGAATACTTCTGTTGCTTCAAATACCCTTACCCGCCATTCTTGCCACTTTCTGAAGCAGTTCTGGACGGCCTTTTCCTTGATCCAGCTGTCCTTTGTTAAGTCAAGCATTAGGTATATAAAGATGTGAACTTCTTAGTACTTTTTTGTTTTGAAAAGTTGTTTTAAAACAAATTATGTCAAGATGTAATACTTTTATTTTTAAATGAAAAAATATTTAAAAATTTAGTTTTAATTTCTAGTATAATAATAGTGATAGACATAAGCTATGTAAGCAGAAGCCTTTGGGCTCCTCAGTAATTTTTATGAGTATAAATGGGTTCTGAGTTCAAAAAATTTGAGAATTGCTGTCTTTTGAAGAGGGAAGAGTTCACAATGAGAACAGCAGTAAAGTTTTAGACAAGTCCTTACAATGTTAGGAAAAGTAGGGTGCTGCTTGTTTAGGGTGTAGTTATAAGACCACGATGGAATGACTGTTAGGTGAATGTCAGACAATTGATGGTACTTTTACATTATCAGGAATAAATCATGATATTTGGTTTTTATTAAGAATTGTGTTTTTCTTTCCCAGGAAACTCAATGTCACCATTAAGTGTGGGAGATAATTCACCACCCAGAGAAGAAAAACCTGTAAGTCATTTTTAAATTTTGCATTTTTGTCTGAGTAAAATATTCTAACATTTTTGTGTTGCACTGACAAAAATATTCAATTTCTAGGTAATTCAAGATCAGGTTTTCTCTAAAAAAAGTTATTAATATATGTTTGTGATGCATAATTACAGTCATCTTGGGGAATGGGTACACATCCATATTACATCTTGGTTGGTTTTATTCTCCATTCCTCCAACCTCGATTTTCTTTTCTGTAACCAAGCACCTTAGAAAATGTTTTCTTTTTAGATAAATGTAGATTCACAGGCAGTTTTTAGAAATAAAGATTTTATGTAACCTTTATACAGTTTCCCTGAGTTGTAACAAACTGCAGAACAGTATTAAAAGCAGGCTGTTGACATTGATACAATCAAGATACAGAATATTTCTATGATTACAAGAGTTCCTTGCATGCTTCTGCATGGCTGCAGCCACCTCCCTTGTGCCTCTCCCTAATCTCTGGCAGCCATTACTATCTGTATTTGCACAATTTTGATGATTTAGGACTGTATAGATGGAATTAGTGTATAACTTCTCTGGATTAGATTTTTTTCACTCTGAGTACTTCTCTTGAAATTGGTCTAGGTTGTTCTTATATATCAGTAGTTCGTTCCTTTGTGTTGCTTGCTGGGTATTCTTCCGTGGTTTGCATAGCCTGCTTAACCAAAATTCACCCGCTAACAAGTCTACGTTTGAGTCCAGCTGGTGGCGATTGAAAATAAAACTGCTGTACTCAGGTTTTACTGCTGCAAGATAAATGCCAAGAGATGCAGTCTTGGGTCCTATCATGATTGCATACTTTAAGAAACTTCCAAACTGTTCTCTAAAGTGACTGTACCGTTTTACATTTTCACGAGGAATGTGAGGATGATCTCTGCATCCTTGTCTGCATTTGGTGATGTTCATAGTTTTTTTACTCACGCTCATAGGTCTTGGCTCCTTCTTGGTTCTCAGTTCTGTAGTCCTTTGCAGGTTTCTCTATTTTCCATTATTCTGTAAATTCCTCCACCAATACCACACAGTCCTGACTATTAGAACTACACAGTAAGTCTTACAATTGGGTACAGAGATTAATTCCACCTTTTCTTTTTCAAAATTAATGTAGCTATTCTAGATCTTTTGCTTTCAAATACCCTCAGAATAATAATACATATCTACAAAATAATCTGGCTGGGATTTTGACATGAACTGGAGTATCAGTGTGAAAATTGACACTTTTGCTGAGTTGAATCTTCCAATCCTTGATCATAATAATGTCATTCCACTTACGCAGATCTTTGATTTCTTCCACTTTGTGGTTTTTAGCCTATAAGTCCTGTGCATGTTTTGTTAGAATAATGCTTATGATTTTCGCTTTTTGAATTTTAATATTTTTTCTTTGTGTGTCCTATTTATTGCTAATATGTAAAAATATGATTGAGTTTTATGTATCTATCTTGTATTCTGTGACCTTGTTGGACACTTAATCCAGAACGCTTTTTCTTTATCTCAAGCAGTTTTCTACATAGTCATATTTGCATATTTTTACACCTCCCCCCACATTTTGGGGGGGTATGAACACTTTTTAATGCTTCATATTTTTTTTTTCACAAGATTTGTAATTAAAGTACATGGAATTTCATGAATGACAATACATTGATGACAACAGAATGGAAACAGGACAAGTCTGTGATGTACAGTCCTGTTTATGAGGCATAATATTCATTTACTGAGAATTCAACAGGATTAGACCCCATGTCTCTACCACTGACTGTTCTGGCCTCAGGGGACTTTAAAAAACTTGAATAAAGCGAATGTAACCAACTGCCTCCATCACCCTGCCCTTTGTCCGTTTTCTTCACATAAGCACTTGGAACAAGGATGTGAAGCAGGCCTTGCCTTGCTGAACTGGCAAGAACTCTATTGAGTAAGGGTGGGGATAGTCTGTATATCGATCTTCTTTCTGGTATTGTGGAGAAAGCACTCGGTTCTTTACTAGTAACTGTGTGTTACTAGTTCAGTCCCCAGCGATGGGGATTGAACTCAGGGCCTTGTACTTACTAGGCAAGCATTCTACCACTGATCTGCACCCCTACTCCTTAGTTAATTCATTAATTTACTTATTTATGAAACAGCACTCTGGCAAGCGGAGGCAAGAGTAGTCCCAAGTTGAAGCCCAGCCTGGGCAATTTAGTGAGACCTTGTCTGAAATTAAAGAAAAACAAAGGACCGGGGATGTAGCTCAGTGTGAAGGCCTTGGGTTCAATCCCCAGCGCTGCCGAAACAAAAACGTTAGGTATTGCCTGTTTGTCTTTGCAGTCCAGTTTTGCTTTACCTATAATAGGTGTGTTATTCGTTCCGTACACATTTAGGGTTGCGTCTTCCTGTTGAACTGACACTCTTATCATCATAGTGCCTCTCTGGTCATTTCCTGTCCTCTGAAATTTTGTGTCTGATATTAATTCAGTCATTCTGTTCTTATTATTTGAGGTACTTACCCGTCTTTTTATTACTGGTCTGCTTCTATCATTGTACTTGAAGTGAATTTCTTAATGGCATGTAATATCTTTTAATACATTTTGCCAATCCATCTTTTAATTGGTGCGTTTAGGGCATTGACATTTAAAAGTAATTATTGATATTTGGGTGCTTAAAGTTTGCCATTTGTGTTTTGTTGTTTTTCCTGCCTGGTGGATTCTTTGAACAATTTCTGTAATCCAATTTTGATTTGTTTAGTGATTTTGAGTACATTACTTTGTCTAAGTTTTCTGGTTGCCATAGGCATTGTATATACACCACTTACTGGTGTCATCATTTTATCAGTTAGAGTATGGTATAGATACTTCCCACGTTCAGTCCTCTTATTTGTTTTATGGAAGACGTTAGGGTTTTTAATTGTATTTAATGGATGAATAGGGAAAATTCTGTGGGACCAAAAGAGTAAGCTTCAAATCTAGTATTTAAAAGAAATTATTACCAAATTCTAATACTGCTGTTCTCTGTTCTTAATAGACACCTACTAATAATGTGCCTTCTGTGAAGTCAAAAAAATCACACCAGTTTAAGAATTCCTTGTCCATAAATAATACAGCACTTTTCAACTCTTTACGACTTCCTTTTCGGTCAACAACTTGCCATCGCTGTGGCCTGTTTGGTAAGCATAGTACTTTCAGGTGTTTGCTGGATTATTCTTCTACATATGTAAAAATATTTTTATTATGGAACATTTTAAACAGAGTGTAAACAGAATAATGTATATGTCATATAGCTATCATTTATCTTCAGTAGCAAAGTCCACCCATGATCATTTTTTTGTTTGTTGCTGAGTAGTATTCCATTATATGATTACATTACAATACTAAGGACCAAACTTAGGGCCTCTTGAATGCTAGATAAGCACTCTACCACTGGGCCACATACCCAGCTCCTATTTTTTTTAGTTGACAGATAAAATTGCTTATAATATTTACCATTTACAATATAATGTTCTGATACAATTTGTTTATTCATTTGCTTGTTGATAAACATGGTTTTGCCCACCTTTGGGTTAATATGACTAGAATGGGCCTGAACATTTTTGTCCAAGTCTTTGTATAGTCATGTGCTTTTATTTATCTTGAATGCACACCTAGGATTGTTCAGTCAAAGGACAGGTATACTTTTAACCTTGTAAGAACCTGCCAGACCATTTTCCAAGGTAATCCCATTGGTAATGAGTTTTGCTTGCTGTACATCATTGTCAAAATTTGATATTGTCATTGTTTTGGTAATAACAGCTCGTGGTTGTACAGTGGTATCTCGTTGTTCCAGTGTGTCGTTCTTTCATGATCAGTGGTCTTGTATGTGTTTACTGTCTATTTGGATTTTATTTTCACTTTCTTTTTGGTACTGGGAATCAGACTCAGGACCTTGCACTTGCCAGGCAGGTGCTTGTGCCACTGAGATACATCCCTGGCATGTTTTCACTTTCTTTTAGGGTAGAAGTTTTTGATACCAGCCTGACTTTTGGTTGTTGATATTGTTATTTCCTTTTTCAGATTACCTGTTTTCTTCTATCTGGATACTGAAATTTTTTATAAACAGCTTTTTTCAAAAACTTTTTGGTTTTTTGGATGTGAATCTTCTTACCATTTTTTTGTTGTTTAACGATACATGATAAGCTATTCAGTCTACTTTGTCCGGTTTCTCTCACAACAATTTTCTGTTCGCTTTGGTTTCTTCTTTTGTGTTTTCTAGGTGCTCTTTTAGGAAGTCAGTTATGTCGCTAGTCTGACCTTCCTCTCATTTGCATACTTACAATCCTTTTCCTCTGCATTTTGAGAGTTTTAAAAGTTAAATCTTAATACCTAATTGTAAGCAGCACAACTGTCTTCAGACAGTCTTCTTGAGATAAGTAGCAGAATGATGTTTGATATGTTTAGTTTTTGGAAATGTCTTGCTCTCAGTGTCACATCCTTGGCATATACCTCCAGTGATGTCCCAACTTGTGCCCCGCAGGGTCACTGAGGTGCTCGCAATGCAAGCAGACATACTACTGCTCCACGACCTGTCAGCGGAGGGACTGGTCCACCCACAGCATTGTGTGTAAACCTGTCCAGCAAAAGTAAGTGTTCATGCTCTTCATGGGAAATATAAGAAAGGTTTTGTTTTTTTCCTGATAGCATAGGGATCTAATCAGTTAAGCAGGCCAGAGATATGTATGTCAAAGGTAATTTCTATTTATTAAAGTATAACAAAATGTATAAATTGGCAGTAAATAGCTCTATAAACTTAGTTTTACTAATATAATCTCACTAGGTAGTACATACTAAGATTTAGAAATGGAAGTGAATTTGCAATGGTTAGAATTTTAGAAATCCTTTTAATCATGTATGCTTGCCTGAATTTTAACTATTTGTAATTTTCACGGGGTCTCTTGAGTTGTAATTTTAAAATACATAAATCTGACTTTGTGACATTTACCGGTTTACAAAACAGTTTTATATATAACCTCGTTTGATCCTTAAAACTCTTATCTAGATAATGTAGGAATTACCTCCATTTTATAGATAAGAAAACTGAGAGCTGGCAGCTGACCATTTTTCCCTGTCTGTCGGTAGCTTTTGGAGGAAGCACACCTGGGCATGCACTGTGTAGACCATTACCTAGGCAGCACTGGGTTGTTTCACTTCGTTACTACTGGGACTCTCTGAAAGATGCTGTTTTGTGTTTTCTGTATTTTGTTCATTGAGAATCTCAGATAACTGTGATGAACGACCTCTGCTCTTAGTTGCCTCTGTAGCATAAGTATTGCAATCTGTTGCTCTATTTCAGTTTCCACAAACTTGAAGATAATAAACCACCTTTTGAAACAAATGTGGAAGTGAACAATGAGGTACAGTATTCTTCATCTTTAGAAAAAAATCTTAAATGACTCTCCTAATTTATTAAGATTTAAGCTAAAGTATTCAAACTTCTTCACAAATGTTTATAGACAAAGATTTCCCATTAACTCTCTATACCCTAGTGATGGGATTCAATCACTAAGGGGTCTTTGAGAGTTGTTTGTTTCCCGTCTTTTCTCAAAAAGTCCTTAAGATGGCTGTCTCAGTGTACAGTCTTTTTGAAGCCCTTGTGTGCAGATTCTGTGTTGTGCATGCCACTTCGTATAGGGCCTGGCTTTCTAGTTAAGGAATGTTTTTTGCTGTTAATACCTCCCTTTCATTTAAATATTAGAGACTAAAACACTTTTATTCTTTCTAACTAATCTATATAGACATTTTTAGTTTTGTCCAGCTGCCTCATCTGTTTTAAAATTTTGACTTTCTGATTTAAATTTTTACTGATTTATTGATTGTGGTACAGGGGATTGAACTCCAGGCCTTCATGCTGAGCTGCTTTCTCAGGTTGTGTTTTTTGTTTGTTTGTTCAGATGGTCTTGCTTAGTGGCCCAGGCTGATTCCAACTTGTGATCCTCTTGCCTCCATACCCCAAGGTGCTGGGATTGTCGGCAATCACCATCACACTTGGCCCGAATTTAAAAATTTAAAATGTGTACTTATTAATGGACTACATCCCTCCTACTTTTTCTTTAAATGAATTCAACATTATTCTTTCTGTCACAGCCTCATTCTGGGGTGAAGCACAATGCTGTGTACATTGCCTGTGGGCTTTAGGAATTCTTGGAGGCTGTTCCTGTTTGTGCACTCTCTTATTTAAGCTTAGAAGTCAGACTTTCAAAGCCATGAGTCTTAACAGTCAGTGGCCACAGTATCATTGAAACATGTGCTTGTAAGTAATGCTTTTATGTGTTTTTTCAAATCAGAGTGACTGTCCAGCTGGGGTTACTAAAGAAATAGCCAGTGGTGCTGAGAAAATAATGTTTTCTGATTTGAAAAGTTTACATCTCCAGAAAACCATGGAAATAAAGGTATTTTTTTCTTGTGATAGGCAAATACCAAAGAACAACCAATTACTATTTCCTCATTCCCTATTTTTGAGATCCTAAATAGCTATAGAATATATCTGATTAAATTAGTAAAGATTAAAAAACTAACACTTTTATCTTAGTTATAAAGCTTTGTGAAATTCACATTTGCTTTTGTTTGCAGTGAATTATTGTATCTTCTCTGTCTCTGAAAGGGTACAGTGACTGAATTCAAACACCCAGGTGAATTCTATCTCCAGTTGTATTCTTCAGAAGCTTTAAAACACATGAACCAACTCTCTGCAAGCTTAAAAGAAACATATGCAAATGTGGTGCATGAAGATTATATTCCTATTAAGGGGGAAGTTTGTGTTGCCAAGTACACTGTTGATCAGGTAACTATTTTAATAAGATGTTTCAGTTTACCTTGGTTGTATCAGCTCATCAACACCAGAGCTTTTAATGATGGATAAGATGGCTTAACTCAGACTTAGGTGACACTCTTGTCCTTGTTACTCCATGCCATGTTCACTTTATTTTCTCCCTGCCCTGTACCTGTCCAATTCTGTCTTTGGTTTCTAGGTAGCTGTCTATAGCCTGGTGGTCTTAGAGCTAGTGGTTGTATAGCTGAGGTACTAATGTGTAATCAGCTGGGCTGAAATGGCTTTGGAATATGTGTGCATATTACAATATGCTACTTAGGCAATGTTAGGTATTTCTTACCAAGATTCATAGCAAATAAAGTTTACATTTTAACTGAACAGAACAGGAGCCTTTCTTTTGCATTGCCTGTAAAATTGGTTGAAAGTTTCTTAAAAGTTGTGAAATGCTGTTTTAAAGGAGAATACTATGCTGTTTCTTTTCCAGAGCTGGAATAGAATACTAATACAAGATGTTGATATGCTACAGAAGACAGCACAAGTCTTGTATATTGATTATGGAAATAAAGAAGTAATTCCATTAAACAGAATTCACCAACTAACTAGAAACATTGATTTGTTTCCTCCTTCTGTGAGTCTTTTTCTTTATAATTCGTATCAGTATCTCTAAGGATCTACTTTTAACGTTTTAATGGGCACAGTGTTTTTCTTCTATTCTGCGGTGTTATGCCTATTGGCACATCTTTTAGTATGTAAATGAATACCCCTTGGCTACCCTGGCTCTGTTATCCCTTATGTAGTTAAGTAGAATTTGAACTGAGAAACCTAACATTTAGGAACATCTTATCAATCTACATTTTTGTCTTTGTGTGTGATAGTACTGATTGACCCTAGGATCTTCATATTAACCTACATCCCCAGCCCTTTTTATCTCTTACTTTAAGACAAGAGTCTGGCTAAGTTGCCCAAACTGGCTCAAACCTGTAATCCTTCTTGCTTCAGCCTCCCATAATGCTGGGATTACAAGTGTACACCACCATGCCTGACTTCAGTTTGCTCTTTTCTATATTTATTACATAACTTGAAAGTGACCAAAATTATGCATAGTTACTATAATTGTTGTCCTCTCATGAATTTCTCATGCTTAAAGTACCAAAATTCAGCATTGTAAATGATGTAGTAAGAGAGGCAAATATAATCATGATGAAAATAGTTTATTTGGTTAGTATTTGAAGACTTCATAAGTTTTTAGCATAAAATACATTCTTTTTGTAAGAAATTACATAATTAGAAAAGTTCATTTTTAGATACTAATTCTCACAAGTAACTTACACAAAATCTTTCAGGCTATAAAGTGTTTTGTGGCCGGTGTTATCCCAGTAGAGGGTATGTGGAGCACTGATTGTATCAAAACTATTAAATCACTGTTGATAGAGCAGTACTGCTCTATAAAGATTGTTGACATCTTAAAAGAGGAACTGCTTGCCTATGCTGTAGATGTTGTGCTGCAAAGTTCAGGTAAGGTGTGAGTCTTCCTTTGTAAATGATACCTTTTTTCGGTCTGCCACCTACTACAGGTGAGGCCAAGTAAACTCCATTCTGGAATCATTTAGATTTGACTGACAAGGGGGCTTTGGGTTGGCAGTTTGTCAATATATGGCACAAATTCATAGAATTGAGTGGCTCAGAGGCTAGATTTAGATGTAACTATGTTAGTATCCTTATAGTATAGTTATTGTAAAATTTTGGAATCTTGTCTTTCCATTGTGGATTTGTAACTGTTTGAAAACTAATTTCTTACAGTAGATGTGCAATTTTGCATTCCCAAGGTCTTCTTGCACCTTAACTTTCAGCATTATGGGTGACTTCTCAGAAAATTCAATTGATGTATTGAAACAGCATGGAATTTATGTATTTTGTTTCTTTGCTAAGTATATTTCATTGTGATTCCAGATTTTGGATATTATTTAAGAGAACTTGAAATTCACGTCAATGGTGACTATCCTTTATTTCAGTCATTCTGTCAGTCTAACAAAAATGGAGTCTGGAGTCTTAGACTGATTTCTTCTCATAAGTGGTTATTCTAAGTTAGCTTGTGTTAGCTGGACCTTTCATGTTACTCAGAATTTTGAAGAGAAGGATTCATCATGTTTTCAATCACTATAGGAATTTTGCTTCAATTTTTAAAGCTGTTCATTACTAAACTATAGTTGGCCCATAGTAACTTAATAGCTATAATATCTCAGTTATGTGATTTACTTGTTTTTCATTTATACATTTTCTATGCTTCATAAAGTATCTCAATGGAGATATATTTTCTTAATTTTAGGAGAATTCTTAGACCATGTGCTGGTAGAAATGGGATATGGTTTGAAAGCCACAGGACAAAATTCTAAGAAGCAATGTGCAGATCAAAGTGAGTATACAGGTTAATATTAAACAATATAATGACTTCAGTTATGAGACCATCTTCTCTACTAAATAAAAAAGGCATGACTGTAGCATTATCAAGAACCAGGACCTTCACACTCAGCTATATCCCAAGCCTATTTTATTATCTTGAAGCAGAGACTCACTAAGTTACCCAGACTAGGCTGAAACTTGCAATCCTCTTATGTCAGCCTCCAAGAGTGCCAGAATTGCAGGTGTGCACCACCATGCATGGCTTAAAAATTGTGTTTCTAATTCAGTTTATTATTTTATTATTTTTTTTTCCTTAGGAGATTTATCATTTCACTGTAGAATAGGTCCTACTCTGATGTGTTTTTACTTCAGGATAATCTGAGGTTATATATTTCAAGTTATATTTTCTTTCAGAAGCTATAAAGATTCTGTTATACAACTTCTTAATTAAATCTGATTTTTTTTTTTTTTAATACTACTGGTTTTCTTTTTTAGGGCCAGTCTGGCCTTTGGTGAGATAGAAAACTGACTTTATCTCAGACTGCATCTCGCAGGAATTTTGCCCATTCATATTCATATTCTCTTTTTCAATATGATCGTAGTTTGCCTGAGTTTTAAAAATGTAATGAAATCAAAATAACTTATTTTTTTGCTTTTGGATAAGGTGACCCTGAAGTTGTTGGAATGATTACACCTGAAAACAAAATCAGTATAGACAAAAGTGACCTAATCCCCAAAGTGCTAAATTTGAACGTAGGTGATGAATTCTGCGGTGTGGTTGCCCACATTCAGACACCAGGGGACTTCTTTTGCCAACAGCTACAAAGTGGCCGTAAGTGAATTTTCTTAATTTATTTTATCACAGTAGCATACTTCAAGACTCAACAAGCAAAAGTAAAGCTAAGGTATAGATGTATTCCTTCTGTTTAAGATGTGATCTGCATCCACAGATAATCTCGCTGAACTTCAGACATCCCTTAGTGAGTACTGCAGTCAAGTGTGTCCACGGTCTAACTTCTATCCATCCATTGGAGATATATGTTGTGCTCAGTTCTCAGGTAAGTACAGACAGTATTGTTGAGTGTTTTACTTACAGTTGAGTAAAAATGAGACAGAGTCCTTGGCACCGAATGGCTACATTTGACGCTTGTGTATTTAGGCACACCACTTGTCTTTTTTTAGAGTGTCCAGTTAAACTGGATCAAAAGAATGTGTGAGTATGTGAAAGGGTAGAGAGCCTATGAGTATCAAGAGTGGGGATAGTAAAGGAGGTATGTTTTTTTCAGCCCCTTAATGCTTGGAGATTGGTATAGATCATTCTGTTTATATAAATGCAGGATAAAGAACCTCTAGGTTCATGTCTGTCCCAGTTTTGTTTTGGAAAAGCAAGAGGGCCGGCAAGATTATCATTGTAATACTGCAATCTTTGTGGCTGCGCAAACCCTGCCTTGTGACTGCCAGGTTCTGTTACTCTGTACTGAAGGGGTGATAAGTAACTAATAAGCCCCCAGTATGTCAGTTGTGTGGCTGGTAGAGTCCGGTTGACTGTACTGCAGGTATTCTAGAAGTGCCCTGCTTGATGCAAATGGTTCATGTATTCATCAGGACCTTGGGGATTCACACAATCAGGACATATTCTCTGCCCTACTGAGCTGTCTACTAGAAAGGCAAGGCATGAAAATTAATAACGACAGCCTAGGACATAACTTGGAAGCTAATAGGAATTGAAGGAGTGTGAAGGCTTTAGGGGTAAGGAGAGAATGTGTAGTATTTAGTAAGCATACATGTTTAATAAAACTTGACATTTTTTAAAAGTAAAGTGTAGACACGGCCATCTAATTAGGTGTTTACCTTCATGGAAGAGCTATTTGAAACTGAGTCTTCTTTGTTTCAGAGGATGACCAGTGGTACCGTGCCTCTGTTTTGGCCTATGCCTCTGAAGAGTCTGTACTGGTTGGATATGTCGATTATGGAAACTTTGAGATCCTTAGTTTGACAAGACTTTGTCCCATAATTCCAAAGTTGTTGGAATTGCCAATGCAAGCTCTAAAGAGTACGCTAGCAGGTATGAAGTTTCTATGGCCCTGCTATGATTCAAACGTTACAACCTGCAAGTGAGAATTGAAAGATGAAAAGAATGCACGAGGCAAGGAAAACCCGCATGACAGAACAGTAACATATGATCATGTGTTTAGAAATTTTCACGCATGAAGTTTGTCCCACCAGGACCAGGGCTTTCTTTACAAGCCAGTAAATTTGCTTCAGCGGTCTTTATTCAAATGTACTATATTTTAGCTATTACCTGATATCAAAAAGATATTCCCATGTTTTTGCTATTAGCAGTTTTCACTATGTTTTGCCACATATCCAAGATCATTTCCTTAGGCCATGTGGCAAGATGTAGATGTCAGTGAATCTGCTGCTTTTCATATTTGTGACATACAGCCTGCATTGTCTTCTGGGAAGAGCTGGGTTAGTTTATGCGCCCATTAGAATGGTATGAGGGAGTGAACTTCCTCACACAGTCATGTACCAGAGGGAGGTTTCTTTATCTTGCCCAATGTCGATAAGCTAAAACCTAAATCATTTCAATTTGCTTTATTACTAGAGGCTGAATATTTTCTGTCGATTATTTGGATCATACTTTGATGATCTGACTTGGCCATAACCTTGGTATTGTTGACTGCAAGTGCCCGTTCAGGGCTGATTTGTGCCTCAAATGTGTCGTTTGTTAATGAAGAGACCAGTATTTCTTCTGGATTGTTTTATATTTTTATAATTTTCTCAACAATTTTATTGAAGTGTAATTGATACACTCTAAAATTTACTGTTTTGGATATACAGGCCAGTACTTTTTAGTAAATTTACTGGGTTGTACACCATCATCATGAATCCAGTTTTAGAACGCTTCCATCGGCCCAATAAGATCTCTTGTACCTAGTTTATCACTAAATCTTGCTCCCCAAGGAACAACTAATATACTATAGATTTGCTTTCCTAGATATTTTCTGTCAGTAGAATTACGATTTTTTACATAGATGTGCAAAAGCACCTTACAGGCTTTCTCTTTATTTCTGTATTCATTTTCATGTTTAGAAGGCTTTTCTCCTCAGGAGAGACTTTTTTGGTTCCAGTGTTTGGCACAGATTTTTAAGTTAAGCATGTAGAAATCAGGAATTACATGTCAAAATACTTGTTTTAGGAATTATTTCAACATTCTTTAAAACAATTCTTTGTTAGGGGTCAAGCCAACATTAGGAATATGGACTCCAGAGGCTGTTTGTCTTATGAAAAGAATTGTACAGAACAAAATGGTCATGGTGAAAGTGGTGGACAAGTTGGAAAACAGTTCCCTGGTGGAACTTATAGATAAGTCTGTGACACCTGTCATCAATGTTGCTAAAGTTCTCATAGATGCTGGCTTTGCCGTAGACGAAATGGAGACAGTGACAGATAAACCCAGTGGTAAGTAACTTACCTACTAGATCATGTCTGTGCTGGTGTCCACATGGTTCTGTAAAGATACAGGTTCTGATGCCTTCTAAAAGAATTGATGTTGAGTGCCTCTTTTGTCTTTTTAAATAAAACATTCATCTAAATATGTTTAAGAGTGTGTTTGAAAACTGAAATTTTTGTTGAGTTTTATGGGTCACTGGCAGTTGAAGATCAGAAATTCAAATTTGAAATTCAGTGAGGAAAAATAATTTTTAAAACTGATTTCCTGTATCACACATAAAGTGTTCCAAAGTAGATACATTAGCAACACATCCCCTGCCAGAGCCTCTCCATACTTTTTCCATTTGTTGTGCAACATGTTTATTTTCACAGTTCCTTTGGGTACAGAGGGAAGAATAAATCCACTGGAGTGGACATGGGTTGAACTTGCTGTTGACCAAACTGTAGATGTTGTGGTCTGCATGATGTATAATCCTGGAGAATTTTATTGCCATGTCCTGAAAGAGTATGGTAAGTTGACTTACGTATTTCTTTTTCGCAAATATATCAGTATAAACAATGATTTAAGATATGTTTGTTAGTGAGTGTCACGGTTACTTATTGCTGAGACAGAATACCCAACACCCAAAGTTCAAGGAGGAGAGTTTTATTGTAGCTTACAGTTTGTGGAGGTTTCAGTCCATACTTGGCTGGTTCTGCGGCAGAGTGGCACACGGCAGAGGGCAAACGTACTTGGCAGCAGAGCACAGCAAAAAACAAGAGCAAAAGGAAGCAATGGCAGGCAAGCTGACTCTTTCCTTCTCTTACACTGTAAACAGGCTACCCCCACCCAGGTGGGGTATAGCACTCACACAGTCTCCATGCCCTCCTCTTCCACAGGCTCAGGATATGTACAAAGTTAGCACCCTGGCTTCCTGCTGAGTCACTTAGCCAAACCTCTAGACTCCCCAAGTTGACACAGTGTATCAACCATAACACTTTGCCCTGTTGCTGTTTTTCACATTGTTAAATTGCTACCTGTAAATGTTATATATTTGTTCTATATGGTACTCTGTTGTATGAGTCCATTGTTCCTGTCTATCATTGGATAATTGGCTTATTTCTAGTTTGGGCCTATAAAAACGATGTTGATGGTGTTGGTGCAATATTGTACAAATTTGGTAATATATTTCCGTTGAGTTTATACCTAGAAATGATACTATGACATTATAGAGTATATGTATTTTCAGCTTCAATCATTGAGTGCCAGTTTCTAAGTGATTATAAACTCAACAGTTGTCAGTTTGAAATTTTTTTTTGCCTTCCATCATCAATATTTATTGAGCATTTACAGTGTACTAGGCACAATAGAACATACAGAAAACATTGTCCCTGCTCTTGAGGAACTTACATGCTAAAAGGAAAAAAAATACACCTCTTTTAAAATGGTAATTTTGTTTGGTGTTTTCTGTAAAGTACTGAGGAAATATTCTGTAGGGTGAGCTTTGGGTATAACTTAGCCCCATCATTCTTTAGAGAAGAGAGAGAGAGAAAGGATTTTAACAGCGGAGAACAGACTATTGGGGATAGGGCGGGGGTACAGAGAGATAAGCACAATCCCATTAACTGCAGAGAGGTGTGCTGCAGTGAAGGGGATGCAAGCAAGGAAGCAGGTATCTTAGAGGTCAAGTGGAGCCAGGAAGATCGTGCGGCCTTTTCCGAAGCACGTGGCCAAATGGGAATGGTTGGTGACAAGACAGAAAGCTAAAAAAGGTGATATTGTGCACCTGACAAAGAATAAAGGATCAAAATTGAAAGGATCAAACATAAAGGGTATCA
This sequence comes from Dinomys branickii, assembly GCA_004027595.1. Taxonomy (NCBI): domain Eukaryota; kingdom Metazoa; phylum Chordata; class Mammalia; order Rodentia; family Dinomyidae; genus Dinomys; species Dinomys branickii. The sequence continues at coordinate 110,202 of PVLD010001402.1, read as the reverse complement.
AGAAATTCTTAAAAACCAAAAGTAATCTGGAAGCACAAAATTTACAGTTAATGCTACCCAGTGTCATGATGGGCCAAGATACATTGTGACTTTGTAAGGTAGAAAATCCCGTATACCAAATTTTAAATGGAACACATTAATTTTTTTCCGATCTCCCCCTCCATCATAAAATAATTTTTTTCATTTCAGTTTTTTTGTAGGGGAAGTGGGGAGATATGAGACATGGTGGAGAATGGTAATTATGTTAAACTTTGCCTTTAAATATGGAAAAAGCCCATTAACTACCAAGAGGGAAGAAATAAATTGCCAAGAACATACAGTTTCCTTTAGAGAAGTTTCAAAACCAAAAGGCTAATTTACATGAAAAGTTTCAGAGAAAGTAGTTGAAAAGTCCATTCATAAAACTTTTATTCCACTTACATGAACTTAATACATATGTTCTTGACAATTATGCTTAGATTGTTCATGAAAACTTAGTAAGACATGAAAAACTGCTAGCTATTGTCTCAAGTTATTTCCCCGTCAACTATTTTTACAGCACGTGCATGTTAGGCAAGCATCAAAAAAAAATCACAGAAGCAAAAAAAAAAAAAACTAAAAAAAATTTAACATCATGGGGTTTTTGTTTATTTACTGCTGTGCTTGATAAACATGAAATAATGAATACCAAGCAGTTCGTTTTTACTGCACCTTTACTTTTACATTTGTTCTTAGGTTGCCTAAAACATTTAAATACAAATAAAATGTAGCAAACAGCGGGTAACTTTACAAATAATGGAATGTGAACATTTTCCTCTAATGTCCTTTTTCTATTCTGGTATCTGGTGTCGGACACCACATTGTTATTTAGCCTCCATTCTGTTTTCATGGTTCCATGCTGCCTTAGTTATATTCTCATCACGGAGACGCAATACCAGACACCCCATATTTAGAGGAGGAAAAGTTTGTTTTGGCTCACAGTTTGTAGAGGTTTCAGTCCATATTTGGCTGGCTTCCAGGCAAGGTGGCAGCACCCCTTTTCTCCTCCTTTTCCTGTTTGTTCCATCTAGGCTACAAGTGTATTGGGCTGGTGCCACTTCCACCAAGGTTGGTTCTCTCTTTAGTAAGTCCACCCGCATCCAGTGGTTAATCCAGTATCACGTACCCATGATCTACTTACCCCCAAAAGCCCCACCTATGAGTGTGAGGCTTTCGGGGTCATGTAGATATAAGCCATAATATCTGCTATTTTTATTGTGTGGATTTATTCTTGTTTAATTAACCTAGGTTTGGATATAGGATAAAGGATTAGTGTTTCCAAGTTTTCATTACTCAACTGAATTTACCCAGATAGTACAACCTTGGGAAAAATAACTAAACTGCAGTTATTAGGTCAGAGATAACATGTGCTTGTGCCAGTATCCTTCCAGAGGTTGACCAAGCAAACCCCCAGCACCAGTGCATGTGTGCCTTGTTCTACACCATTTCCAAAAGCATGCCTTTATGCTTTTTTATCTGAAAGGCAAAATTTTTAACTCATCATAGTTCTCATTTCTATGAGTTGAACCACTGTTAGTATTTCAGAGATGTTGGCTTGTCTTTTACTTGTATGTTGGCTCAAATCCCTTTAACTTGCACCCTAAAGCTCTGCGTGGACTGTGTCTTTCTGAGCTCCCTCCTTCCCCGCTGCTCTGCAGTGGCTCACCTGTTCACGACTATGCTTTGCCCAGCTGTTCCCCGCTAAGTAATTTTTGACTGCCTAACTCTGTAATTGTTTAATATGTTTCAGAGCTACTTCTTCCATTTAGAATACCCTGTCCTTTCTATCAAATGTGTTGCACTTTAGGTTCCTCTGTGAAATCTCCAGCAAGCAGAGCTCACAAACTTTGAAGTTTCCCTAGCGTCAGTTAGCTATGCCGTCCATTTTAGTAATTGTGTTTATCTTTCAATAAATATTTGTTTTCTTTTTTTTTTCATACTGAGAATTGAACTCAGGACCTCATGCTTTCCAGGAAGGCGCTTGTACCACTGAGCTGTATCCCTTGTGTTTATCTTTCAAGATAGCTTTTATTTAACTTTGTGTGAGTGTGTAGTGTTTCTTGGCTACCCACAAAGCTTGCGTTCTGGTATGCTGACTGTAATGCCACAACTGTGTGTCCATGCCCACTAAACCATTGGTTGTGGGTATATTAAGAGTACTAACTAAATAAAAGCTTATTTGCCTGATAAATTTTAGGTCAGAAAATGCATTTGGTGTTTTTCATAGGTGTTTTGGTCTGTGTGTGAGATTTTTAGAATCACCATGTTTTCTGACTCTAAGGAAAATCTGTTTAGTATTTATTCTTAATATTAAATTCTGCATATATATTGTATTTTCAGCCTTGGAGAAGCTCAATGATTTGAATAAATCTTTAGCAGAATATTGCCAGCAGAAGTTACATAATGGTTTTAAGGCAGAAATAGGGCAACCTTGTTGTGCTTTTTTTGCAGGTAAGTTGCAGTTGATGTCATTGTGACATTAAAACCTTTTTGTTTCTTGACATTCAACCCTTATTTCTATCCAGTATTTAAGCAAATAGTTTTCATAGTCAAGAGTAAATGAACAAGATGTCATTCATTTTCTCTTTTAACAAACAACCTCCAAATAGTACATTCTTGTCTAAATGTTGTTAAACATTATTTCAATGATTTTCTTTGCAGAATTTCTAACAAGAAATTAGGTAATGGAAGAGCTGTTCCCTGCAGGGTCTTTGTTTCTTCTGATCATGTTATCCATGTTAATTTTGAGAAGTATTTGTTCAATTTGTGAATTTCATTGCATGAGTTTTATCTACAATTTATTTTTCATACTATTTTACCAAGTAACAAATAAGTCAACCTAAGCCATTAATGGGTAAGGGCAGTGCAAGATTTTTTGTTTTGTTTTAGATATGAGGATCAAACCCAGAACTTTTCACACACAAGGCAAGCACTGTACCACTGAGCTGCATCTGTGGCCCTGAAATTACTGTGATACCTCAGTTCACGAAAGCTTTGGTTGGCAAACTGTTTGATTCTTAATGGAAGCATTTGGTGAAAAGTTGTTTTGGTTTGCAAATTTTGCATCCGGTGACCAACACTAGCACAGCATCTTTCCTACACAAACAAGTGTTGCCATCTTTTCCCAAATCGTGGAACAAATTAAGTTCATGAACCAAGATATCACTGTAATTTATATCAGATATGAAGTACATCAGATGTTAATTAAAGTGTGGTATGATAAACATTTTGAAGATACTCTAAAAATGAGATTTTGAAAAATCTCAATCGTAGGAATTTTTAATTGAAACCTAAAGGTATGAAGTAAAGAAGACAGCAAATTTGTCATATACATATTAAAGGTTGTTTTTAACCCCAAGATAAAAATTTCAAATGTTAATATAAGGGAAATGTTTCATCTAACAAACTTTGTGTTAAATATAGGTGATGGTAATTGGTATCGTGCTTTAGTCAAGGAAATCTTGCCAAGTGGAAATGTTAAAGTACATTTTGTGGATTATGGAAATGTTGAAGAGGTTACTACAGATGAACTCCAAATGATACCATCAAAATTTTTAAAATTTCCATTTCAAGGGATACAGTGCTGGTTAGTAGGTATGGTATCTAGTAAAAAGTTTTCTCTACTTTTTTTTTTTTTTGCTATTTAGCACATATATTTATTTAAGCATTAATATCTATAATTTTAACATTCTATTTGAATACTATCCAGTATTCATGTTAGAGAAGGGAAGCAGATGCTTTTCTGTATTGACGGGAATAAAATACGGATGTGACCTTCTTGAAAGCATTTTGCAGAATTCTTTAAAAGCCTCAATACTCATACCTTCTAACTTAACAATTTTATTTCTAGTAATTTATCCCAAAGCAATCTGAGAATTGCATAAAGTTCAGCTATAGTGGAATTCAAGCATAGCAACATAGCAAGACCCTGTCTCAAAAAAAAAATTTCTAGAGGGTTGGATTCTAAAATGTGGATCATGGTCATGCTGGGAGGCATAGGTCTTCATTTTTTTCTGGGACCCATGTTTTTCTGCTTGTTTTACAAGTAAATGTTTCAGACTATTTCTCTGAGTAAGTTTTTTTTTTTTTTTTTTTTTTGAGACAGAGTCTCACTATAGCCCAGGCTGTCCTCGAACTTACAACAGTCCTCCTGCCTCAGCCTCTGGAGTGCTCAGATTACAGGTGTGCACCACCCCACAGCTGGCTTAATTGCCAGGTTTTAAGCTTCTCAAAATGTGGTTCATGGACCTACTAAATTAGAAACTTTGAGATGGGGCCTGGAAATCTATGTTTTAACAAGCTCTCTAGACAAATCAGATGCTTCCTCAAGGTTTGAGACCACTATTTAAGAGTGAAAAACCTGTCCTCCCAGAAGCTGAGGTGGAAGTATCACTTGAGCTCAGGCATCTGAGACCAGCCTGGGCAACACCATCTTGAAAGACAAAGAATATAAACCAGAATGAGGCCCCCCCCCAAATAATAATAAGTAATTTCAAATGAGATTTTGAAATTATCTTCAGAAAACTCTCTAGACAAGTGAAAGTATGTCTTTGAATTTGTAACTCATCATTCTCATCATTGTGTAACAGAACATGATGGTGGATTCTAAAAGAAATAATACCCATTTTGACCTATTGGAAAAGTGCCGGGTAATAATATATTTACTGGGGAAAGGAAAGAAAGACCTGGGGCCTTCTACAACACTTGTGTATTAGGGGTACATCATCTGTAATTCAGCCATGGAGGATACAGATATATCGCAGAGGATTATTGAAAATGATTCAGAGTTGAACTGAATGGCAAATGGGGCAAAGACCCAGACCTGGACACAATAGAAGCAAGAAGTCAGCTTGTGCCAAGGGCTACTTTTGATGCTGTTTGTATTTTCCAGATATACAGCCTAGAAACGAATATTGGACTACAGAAGCCATAGCAAGATTTCAGATGTGCATTACAGGAATAAAACTCCAAGCTAGAGTGGTTGAAATCACTGAAAAGGGAGTGGGAGTTGAACTCACTGACCTTTCCACTTCATATCCCAGAATAATTAGTGATGTTCTGATTAGCGAACATCTGGTTTTAAAAGCTGGTTCACCATCTAAGGTTTTGCCAAATATCGGAGCTGTTAATAAACACAGTCATGAAATTGACACCCAGGAGTTTCAAGGTAACACTTTGAAATCATTTGTTAAACTTGTGTTAGCCTTTGATTTTACAGTGTATTAGAATTTTTCTATCCTAAATGAAACCATTTTCCTATAGGTATTTGCCTTGTAGGCATAGATTAATAATAGTATATTAAAGTTAGCTTAACGTTTACTGAAACAGGTTTTTATTGAACCAACATTGTACTAATTTTTATTGTGATTAGCAAATAAGTGGGCATTGTACAGATATATATCCCTTAAACTTTCAGTAATTTTGAAGAATTACACAAAATATGCCACAGAAATGTGCTGTAGGAGTGTAATAATTTAAGGAGTCTCACAGACTGAACTTTTATTAACACCCACATAATTCCTCAAATTGACTAGATTGTGTTGTGAAATGCAGAGCTTTCATTTTGACGATTTGGAAATGTTGATATTTGAGGAACAAATGTGCATAAATATATTACTTGCAAAGAAGAATAGATTTTACCCCTTTAATGCAAGAACTGTGTTTCATATGTCTTCAGCCTTCTCTTCAGCAGAGCAGTGGAAGACGATAGAACTGCCAGTTAATAAAATGGTGCAAGCAAGCATATTAGAAATCGTAAGCCCTAACTTGTTCTATGCGGTCCCAAATGACATGCCAGGTAAGGAACAAACACCAGAGCACCTCACGGTGCTCTTTTAAACTGGGTACAGAAAGCACTTACAGTGATCTCCTTAGGAAGTGAAAGCGAGGCGAGGGTGATGCCTTTAAAGGACACGATGCCCAAGGATTGTAATACTTCAGGCAAATTGAGTTGTAAAAATCCAAATGAGAACATGAAGGGAATGTCCTGCACTCAGCATCTGTTCAGCAGCCTAGTGTGAATAATCTACAGGTTTTATAACAAACCAGTGTGCTTCATTACCCTGTAATTCCTAATTCAATACGTATTATTTGTATAGAATTGTATTTACTGTGGTAGCCTCAACCATTTAAGTGAGTTTGAACTACTTCAAATTATTTCCGATATATTGAAAGACCTGGAATCAGTTCATAATCTTAGTTTTACCATGTCTTAGAAATTGACAGATGTTTTACATTGAAGATAATCATAAAGAAAATAGTACATAAAGTTGATTTTTTAATTTACCTTGTTTCGTTGCCTGGAAGTGAATAATCAAGGAATCTCATATTTAGATGAGATCATCCTTTTTGTATATTAAGATGAATTAGGTGCAAGTTAGTGATGCCTATTCAAAATAATTTGCAGGTTCTTCAAAGCTGAAAAAAATGAACTTTTGATTGAAACTGTTAAACCTAGAATTGTGGCAATAACCAGTAACTATTCTTAAACTTATCACCAGTATTACCAAAGAATCATATTTAATCTGTTTGGTAAAAAGCAGTGGTGTTCAGGGTTTATTCAATATGATAACTTAGGGTCTATTAAAGAGGAAGTAACATTAGGATAATTTGATTAGGTACAACTCACTGAAAAGTATGCCAAATAATCACAGAAATACAGTTTAATAAGTCTTTATAGAATGAACACACTAGCATAACCAATCGATTAAGAAATCAGCCCACCAGAAGATTCCTTCATATCCCCTCCCGAGTTTTACATCCTTTCTGCAAAAAAGCAGCCAGTGGATATACTTACTTTTAAAATAGAATGTATATTTTAATACACAAAAGGTTTTGAATGGTTAGACTTGACAGTATTTTGTATACTGTTAATAGTGAAGTCCCTCGCTTTCACTTCCTAAGGAGATCATTGTAAAATTCCAAAACAATTGGAATTTGTTCATAAAAGATCACATCTCCCTATTTTAGAAAATCAAGAAAAATTATCTATACTGACAGCTGAATTATTAGAACATTGTGATGCCCAGAAAAGTCAACCGTCCTGTAGACCAAGAACTGGAGACGCCTGCTGTGCCAAATACACAGGTAGGTTACTTTTGGGAAAAACAGCCGAGGGGGGCACTTGAGCCGTTCTCTTCTACACGACGTTTTGTAGATTTTTATTTTAGATGCATATTTCATTTGATAGGTAGAGAAAAGAGGCAAAGTTGTGGGTTTAATTCATACTTTATTGCCACTGAGCTTTTCTATTTGCATTGTTTTAGATAAGAATATCAGATTTCTACAAATCTCTCAGTACTTACAGATAACCAGCTCCAGAGAACCATATTATATTATGGTGGATCAGTAGCATTAAATGATTTATAGTCCTGCCATATTTATAGAGCTGTTTGTGTGACTGTCTTGAAAGAAGAATATGAAATGTTACAGGCTGCAAGCAGCTCTGTGCTAGAGTATTTATCTAGCACGGTTGAGGTCCTCGGTTCACTCTCCACCCCTGCAAATAACAAAAGCAAACCAAAAAGCAAAAAACCCAGCAAGGACTGAACCATTAGCCAGGTGTGATGGCACATGCCTGCTGGCCCCACGCTCTGGAAAGCAGAGAGAGGAATATCCAAGTCTTAGGCAGTTTAGTGACTTAGCAAGAACCTGTCTCAAAATAAATAAAAAATTAAAATGGGCTAAGGATGTAGCTCGGTGCAAAGCCCCTGGGTTCAGTGCCCAAAACCTAAGGAAGGAAGAGGGGGGGAAGGAGGGAGGGAAGAAGGAACAGAAACTGCCTCAGGGATCAGACTCATCATCGCTTAGGCCGTATTTTAACTCTGCTTCTGTTTAATATTTTATGTTAATACATTTCCTTTGCTAATGTAAATAATGCTTACAATGAATATTCTGGTTTGTTTCTGAGACTGAGGTAAACTGGGGCTCTAGCTGGGTCCCAGGCTCAGTGTTAACGGTTGGGGACAGTTGGCAAGCCTCTTCCCAGGGCGTGGTTGAGCATAGCTCCTGCCAGCCCCTGAGCAGGTGGAACTGATGGCAAGAGAGGGTAGCCAAGCAAGACTGGAGTTAATGGCACAGGAGTGCGGGTGCAGCACTGCTTCCGACCAGTAGCCAGCACTAAATTAAGGGAGTTTGACTCGGAGGTTCGGGTCTGCCTTCCCAAAGAAGAGCCTCTACAGTCTTGGGATCCTCAGGTTTTGAAACCACCCTCCCAGATCCCAAAGCTCCCACACAAGTTACTTTTGTCTATGAGTAGCTGCCAAAGTTTTCTTTTGGTGGGGGTGGGGGAGCTGTACAAGCTGGGGACCTCCTCCTCCACCATCTTGCTGATGTCACTTCCTAGTTTTATTTTTCGTATCTGTGGCAACTGGACCTGTACTTCCTCTCATTTTCTTCCCAGTAGAAGCAGTGGTTTTCAGTTAGGTATGTACTGTTTAGTGCCTTAAGAGGACCACATAAACACCACTTAGAGTTGAGCCGGGTAGAATACTGTTAATAATTTCTTTTTTGACACTTGTTGTGAGTGTTCTGTGTTATTTCACTAATTATCTGCAGTTCTCCGTGGTAGTATAAATGCCCTCGAAGAACTTCTGTGTATCTGATCACATTGGAGGCATCTTCAGCCCTCTGCTCTGCCCTTGTCCAGACTGTTTGTCTTCTGCACGTGGGACTCTCATCCTTCACCGTTGTGCCAAAGGTTGTTTCAGCGCTGGCTCCCTCTGTTGACTGAATATCTCTTTCTCTACCTACTTAGCCAGATTTCTCCTTCCCTCGTGTCATCTTCTATTTTCCTGTTTTCTTTACTCCAGCATTTGATCCATCCTCTAGAAATTGAGAAAATGTGCATGTAAGATAACTTTTCCATTATCTCTGTATTTAAAAAAGCCTTTATTCTACCCTAATAGTTACTCATAGTTTGCCTGAATATAGAATTCTAGGTTGGAAGTCATTTTCCCCTTCTAATTTTGAAGACATTGTTTTTGTTGGGTTTCAGCTGTTGGTGTTTTTGGACAGAGGATAGACATCATTCCCAATTCTCTAGATTTTGGACATACGTTTTGTCCTTTCTGAAACCTTTAATATCGTCTTCATTCCATGTCTTGAAGTTCACGGTGTGACTTAGTATGGTGGCTCTCTTTTTACCATTGTGCTGACGCTAAGTGAGGGGATCTTTAAGTCTGTTATTTTCCAGACTTTTATTTCTTTTGTTTTCTGTCTTAGAAACTGCAAGTCTTCTAATGTCGAACTTTCACCATTCTACTAAATTTCACTTTTTAAAAATTCTTTGTGCAGAGAATTCTTTAGTTTTATCTTCCAACTTTTCTCTGAAATTTTCATTTCCAATACTGCATTTTTATAGCAGGTTTTTTTTTTCAGGGGTATATATGTGTATATGTTCTAATACTATCTTGTTCTTGTTTCAAGAATGTAATATTCTCCAAGAGTATTCAGTATGACTTTAAAAATTTTTGTTCTTTTTTCTCCTTTATCTCTGCTTGCCCAGGTCCTATTTGTTTAGTCTCCTCTGAGATGTTAGAGGCTTTTCTCAAGTACCTGGTGGTCCTTTGCTGCTCATTTGGATAAGATGGGGCACTAGGAAGTTATTTGGAAGTATCTTTATGTGTAGCAAGGCTTGTCTACTGGTGACCTTCTGTACAGGGTGCTCTGGTGCTGCTGTCTCGCTGGGCACTGGCAGTACGGACCTCCTAAAGTGCTTTCACCTGGGACAGTTGTCGCCTGCCTGCAGTGCACAGCTTGCCTGACGATGTTCTTGGTAAACCTTTCACCTCTGCGTGGCCTCACATTTCCTAGTCCAATCTGCCTGGACAAGGAACAGTTGCCTGGAGACGGGGAAGGCATGTTAAACTGCAAGGAAACATGCTGAATGTAAAGCTCGCCATTCTCTTTTAGCTACTATAAAACTAGGTATTATATGTAAATATATTTATGAACTAAAGTCTATTCTAATACCTTGGGAAGCTTCTAATGTCTTGGAAAGTAACTGCTTCATTAGCCCAGTTCTTATTCCCAGTTCCATCCTCGCCAAGTACTGAGCCTTGGGGGCTGGAGTGCGAGATAGAATCCATGATGCCGCTTGTCCTCCCCACTGCTAGCTTTGGTTATGCTAAGTCCTGTTACTGTCTTTTTAGTAGGATTTTAAAGAAACAGAGGTAAAATCTAGACTCTTAACCAGAATTTTTGGCATGAATTTAGGTGACATAAATGTAACTTTTGAGTAACCATCTTAAAGTATGCTCAGAATACATTCTGTTTTCAGGTGATGATTTCTGGTACCGTGCAGTTGTTCTGGAGACATCAGGTTCTGATGTGAAAGTGCTCTATGCAGACTACGGGAACATTGAAACCCTGCCTCTTTCCAGAGTGCAGCCAATTCCTGCAGGCCACCTGGAACTGCCTTTCCAAGTTATCAGATGTTCGTTTGAAGGTAGACAATTGAGTCACTTTCCAATTTGGATGTCTGGTGGGATTTTCCTCCTTTTGTTTCATAGCTCTGAGTCCGAATCAAATGTGTATTTCTAGAACCTGCTCAGATACCTAAATGTCAAGAGTTTTCAAAGAAATTTCATATCCTTTTGTTCTTTAACTCACAAAAACTATAGTCAGTAAAGTGTAAAGTCTGTCTTTGTTTTACAGCTTAGTTTCAGAGCACCAAGGTTGGGAGATTGCTTTTTCATTCTAATGCAAAGGAGCAGTAAGTGGCAGGCGCCGGAGAACAGCCTAGGTGGTCTCACCTTTCATCCGAGTCTCCTCTGGCGCCTTGGTGATAGGCTTCTTTCGGGGCTCACAGCATTTACGTGACTCTCTTTTTGGCTTCATTATTGTTCACCACATTCAAACTCCAGTTGGAATTTGAGTAAATGAAAATGCTTGCAGTAGCTTTTTATGGTCATCCCTTTACTTCGTGGCCCTCCAAGCTGGTCTCACACTAATTCTCATAGTCAGAGGATTATTGTTATTGTTTGTTTCTCCATTAGATCACTGCGGGGCAGGCACTCTATCTAGTTTGTGCCCTCTAAACCTAGGGTAGTGCTCGACACCTTGTAAGTCATCCGTTTATAAATTTGATTTTATAGTGTAACAGCGGTAGTACATCAAAAAGCATATCAAAACCCAGCTAGTCAGTAAGCCTTTTGCTTATTAACCTTAGATAATTTATTTAAATATGTCTGCTTTAAAGGGATTTGAAAACTAACCAAAGTCTTCAATTATTTTTTCCAGGGCTGGTGGAACTGAATGGAAGCTGTTCTCAGTTAATAATAGAGCTACTAAAAAATTTCATGTTGAATCAAAATGTATTGCTTTCTGTGAAAGACATTGTGAAGAATGTTCACACAGTGTCAGTTGAGAAATGCTCTGAGCATGGTACTGTCAGTGTAGCTGATAAGCTGGTGAACTGTGATCTGACAAAGAACATCACATCTAAAACTCAAAATGCTTTACATAAAGGTATTTTTCTAAATGATTAATGGCAGATGTAGATGTAACAAATAGCAAAGATAATCTTTCTAATGAACTGGATCTTTCTCTGTGTGGCCATAGTCCCCTCCCTCCCCTCCTCTATACCCATGACGGGGCTCTGATGCTTGTTACCGCCTGAGAGGAGCCGTCTTGATGCAGAGTCTTCCATACTAGGTCCTAGGTCCGTAGCTCAGACACAGCAGCACTGTGGTGAGCTTTGGAAATACTAGGCGATCTGCCTGAACCTTACTCCTGGTTCACTTTTGATCCTGATAAAAGGAGAACTTGTATTTCTGAGATTGGATTTTTCTGGGATTTCATCGGCTAGGTGTTTGGCAGACCTGTTCCCATCAAAAAGAAGGTCAATACATAATAGAGGAGCCTAACACTTGGAATGTGAGTGTTAATTTGTAAAAATTCAGATCACTGCAGTAGACAGTATTAAAGTCTGAATAAGCAGGTCATATTCTTTGTAGTTGGATCCCGTGCAAGAGGCGGAGATACATACATACTTGTTCAGGGTCGGATTTCTTTGGATAGAAGGGACACATGTTAGACTTGTTTCTTACTTGGTTTTTTTCCATTTGCTTTTAGAAAAGACACACAGGATGAATTGCTGCTGCACAGAGTTACAGGAACAAGTGGGTAAATTTTCCCTTAAGTAGAATTATACTCTTAACATTTTCAGAAACTAAATTATACTTTTTTTTTCCACCTGTAGGTTAAGAAACATGAACAGATTCTGTTCTTCCTCTTGAACAATCCAACCAATCAAAACAAGTTTATTGAAATGAAAAAACTACTAAAAAGTTAAGTAAGTAAAGTTTGGTGTTTTTGCCACTTGCCAGTGTCAGGCTTATGGTCAGGATGGAGCTGATGGAGAGACACCCGCTATAGGGCCGTGGCTTATTTGTGATGTCACGAGTGTGAGTTTGGCTGTTAAGTTAATGCCGCCTTCCAGGCTTTGACCGGGCAGTTTGCTTGTGATACCCCTCATGAGCTTGAGCCCAGGATGGCTCAGACTGCCAGTACATTTCCTTATCGTTGTTTGATTTTGAGAATGCTAAATGTTATTGGCATATGGGTTTGTAGGGATAACTGGGAGGTGAAGCTTAGCCTCAGATTCAAAATCAGACTTCCCTTACTTGCATCAGTGTAAACAGATTTTGTATATTTTTGTGGAAAGAACCTGAAGGGCTCGGAATAGAAAACAGTGCACTGATAGCAGATTTCACTTCAAAGTGAAACATGATCCTTTGTTTAGGGTGTGGTGACTCCAGTGTTTAAAGAACATATTTGGTGACTCTAAGCCAATAGTTATACCCTTTTTCATTGTCTCCTTTGTCCTAAGATGGCTCTCGAATATTACTCTGTCAACAATAGACAATTAGAATTTCTGATAAAAATGAAAAATATCTTGTAATTTTGAGTTTGATGTACTTTCAGACAAAAGCACAAGAGCTTTGATTTATTTCAGGTGTATGATTTTGGTGGCCCAAGTGCAGTTTATATTAGAGAGTTGGGAGATAGCTCAAGAGGCCAGATTGTTCTTTATTATACTCCTATTGGCAAGGTAAATCTAAAATAGGAACCAGTGGTGATAAAAGATTTTTTATATAATCTATTAAGTTTGCTTCTAAGAAAGTATTGTTCAGGTTTAAGCAAAGTGTCAATTCAAGATCAAAGGTTTTCTTATGATTTCTTTTACGAAGTTGTGCTATTTCTCATAAGTACTGATTTAACAGTTGCAGTTACATCATCCCATCCTTTCTAACACAGAGTTTTAGTGTTGACTGCTGTCTTGTGTGCTTGAGTTTAAAACCTTAAATTTAATGCTGCTTTTAATTTCATAGATTAACATGCAATGACATGAACATCTGGGTTTTAGTCCTAGCATCAAATCATCCATCATATTTTTAGTCAAGTTGGTTAACTTGTATGTGCCCTTGTTATTTTTTTCCTGTGTAAAAAGGCTTTTCCACAAGAACAAAGAGAGTGCTCACACACATAATTTAAAATAAAACCTCTATTTCCTATTGTTGCTAGATAGATTGGAGACAGAGTTTAGTAGCCCTAAAAAACCTTGATTTAAAGCATAAACTGCCTTTCCCTCTACCATTGGAGTACATATGTATTGTCTACATTGTAATACAGTTCAATACCTTGTGTTTAGGTCATAATCTTATGACAAAGTGGTGTTACACCAAGTCACATACACAGTCTTGACAGCACCCTTAAAAAGAAGGTAGACCTTACAGATGAGGCAGCTGAGGTTCACAGAGGCCCAAATCACACACACAGACTACAAACTAGGTCTTAAGACTCCAATGTGAGCTCTTTTACTGCCCAAGGCAGCTGCCTATATGCTGTTCTGCATCACCTTTTTAGATTAGGTCAGTTGTAGAGGGTATGGAATTAGAGGGGTTATACTGGAAAAAGTCACACATGCGGTTGTATAAACATTTTTGCGTGTGATAATGAGCAAACCCAGGCCTGTGGCACTGAGCTACTCCCTTGTCCATTTTATCTTTATATATTTTAAATTTTAGTTTATTTAAAATTTCCATTTTGATACGTTGAATTTTCAAAACTGATTTTTTTTTAATTCATTTTAACTTACGTTTTTATTTTGAGACAAGTTTTCACTAAGTCACTAACTAGGTAGTCCAGGCTGGACTCAAACTTGCAGTCCTACTACCTCAGCCTCAGAGCGCAGGGATTATAGGTGTGCTACGTGTCTGGCTGCATATTTTCTTCATTTTGGTGACAGAACCATTTAATATTTACTCAAATCATTAAATCATTCTTCCTACAGATAAAATATGTTTTGAAATCTAGTATGGCTTCTTTTTTGGAGGAACTTGTTTTGTTGATAATTATAAATAACCAAAATAGGAGTGTTCTGGTGATAAGTACATAAACCCTTTGTGATTTATTGCTCAAAAGTGATAGCTACTTTAACACCCAAGTTAATTTCAAATAGTTTTGTCTGAAGGAGAGTACCAGCAACTGTATTTTATATTTGTGAAGGGTAATATAAACAGCTTTAATTACATACAGGTTTGAGGTGAATGTAATTTCAGTTAAAAGTGATTATTTTCTGTGCTCCTATTTAAACTAGAAACGAAAATCCACAGGGGTTGAATTTTTATATATGGCGTAATGGTTGATTTTTCTCTTTCAGAAACAGTACCTTTTGGAGGTAAACACTAATGCAGACAGAAACAAGGAAGGCTAGACTGAAGAGCAAAATGTACTACATGTTGTTTAGTTTTAGTTGTTTGGAATCTTCATCTACTTTTTTTTTTTTGATGACCTTTTTATCCCTCCAGTTTTGCTTGCTGCTTTTAGTTTGAGGCTTTTTCCTCCATAAATTCTTCCCACCAGATAAATTTGGTATAAAAGATTTATACTGAATTCATGGGAACACCCGAAAGGAATAGATGCAGGCTTTCCACTGTATACATAATTTGTTGTTTTTGCCATGGAGGAATTAAAACGATGACCTCACACATTCCAGGCAAGCGCTCTACAACTGAGTTACATGCCAGTCCTATGACGTTTTATTGCTTAAAAGCATTGAAAAAACTGTGGTTCCATGTTAATGCTGGATAAACGGGGTGGATATACGGGTTTTACTCCTTTCTGTGTGTCCCCGCAATCCTTGTCGTCCCGGTCTGTGGGAGAAGTGCGCCTCCCTTTCTCCCTCCTCCGCCACAGCCCTCTTCCTGTCCATGCTGAGGTCATCGGCTGCTTTGCCACCCTTGATTGAATTGGTTTTCTTTGGCTTTTGGGCCTGGAGTCTGTGCTTGATCTGTGGACCCCTTCTCTGGGAAAGAACTTTGTCTTTCTGGTCTTGCCATCCATTCCCTTCCAAATTTGTAGCCAGTTAGATTTTTCCTATAGAAATAATTCCGTTTTTTCCCTGGGTGTGATGGTGCACACCTGTAATCCCAGCTCCTGGGGAAGATGGGACAGGAGGGAGGGCACATATGTTTGAGCCCAGCCTGGACAATTTAGTGACAGCCTATCTCAAAATAAAAAGATTAAGGGGCCTGGAAGAGAGAGTGGGGCATAGGGATGTGCTCAGTGGTAGAGCACTCTGGGTTCTAAAGCATAAATACAGTAGTATGTATTTATCTTGAAGCACACAATCTTAAATTCTGAACTCACATGTGCAGAATTATGGGCCAGCTGGAGAGTTTCCTGCCAGCCCCAAAGTTTCTATTTGGAAAATTTTCCATTATTTAAATCAGACTGTGCCAGTGTAAGACGATGTCACCACCTCAGAGCAGATCTTAAAAGATTGGTGTGAGTTTTTTGTTATTGTTGTTTTGCTTTTACTGGCAATGTGTATCACCTATTCTGTTAAATGGAATTTTTCTGTATGTAAAACATTGTTCAAAAACTGATGTGGTTTCTGTTTACATAAAAGATTATGCTGCTTTGCCCAATAAAGTCCTTTCACTTGTCAACTGTTTTCCCTTGTGTCCTACTGACATTTTGCTGATTTTCTCCTCTTGAACACAGAGCACGAGATAGTTTGCTCGTGTTGTCTGCTCCATTCCTACCGGATGCAAATGACAACCACAGAATCATGGAACTGGCCTCTTTATTAAGAAATAGGAGGGAAACTCGTCAAGTAACATCAAAATCATGAGGTGCAGTTCATTTCTTCACATTCCAATGTTGTATCATTTGGCCCTGGAAATTTGACTATAAAATAATTTAATGGAATTTTATAGTATTTCATAACCTAGCTGTTTACACTGTTCCTCAGAAGAGAGAAATATCACCTACTGCACCACCTGAACAGCTAGAGGTGTGGGTTCAGAGTCTCCTGGATTAATTTGACATACTAGACGTCCATGTCTTTATTCTGTGTGCCATTTTTCAGCCACATGTGTCATTCAACAAATACTTACTGAACTTCAGCTTTGTAGCTTACATCATGGTGGATGCAGGATTTATTGTTTAATAAGACCATGTATGGCCTTGCTCACAAGCTGCTTCTCACCTTTAGGTTCTCTTAGACTACCTAGTTTGGTCATACTGGCAGATGAGGACATTAGAGCGGAGACTATATAACATAAGTTTATTCCAGGCAAGAGGCCTTTTAAATACTGGGATAAATCATACCTAGTTCACCAGGGAAGAGATTTCTTTCTTACGGATTAAACCAAACTCCAGGGCCCGAAGCCATGTTTTACATGCTAGAAATGCAATGAGCCCAAAATTATTAACAGGCGATTAATATTCTGAAACAGAGCTCTCTTGCTACGTGATAAATGTTGCAGAAACAAATACACAAGGGTCCTTACCATCAGTACCCACATTGCCAACTTTCCAGAGAGGATTGAACGACTGCCTGCCACAAACAGCCTTAGCTTTGCACAATGGCAGTATTGTAGCCAATGAAGTTTATCCAAGGTGTGATTATTGCTAATTAAAAGCAGGCATTATTAGTGTTTGCAGCGGGCGTGGCATGAACACATTACCATGAATTGCGCGAGTGGCATTCTCCTGGGATTAGGGAAAAGGGCCACCCAGGCTCTTCAGCTGTGTAGGTGAGTCCATAGCTACACTGTTGTACCCAAGCAGTACTTAACCAAACACATGAGGAAAATTCTTAATGATTTTCGTTTTTTCAGATAAAAGGAATGGGAAGGCAGGCTGTGGTTCTAAACATGCAGAAGAAAGAACCATTTTGCTTGCTAGGAATTCAGGCTGGGTTGGTACTAAGATTATTGCTCACCATCACCATATAGGGCTAGAGCTACAGAAGGCTTATTTACAGTCTTTTTCTCTCACTGCTGAGAGAAAATGCCCAACCGAAAAATAAGGGAGGAAAGGTTTATTTAACTTACAGCGGGGGTTTTAGTCCATATCAGCTGGCTCCAAGGCAGGGTGGCATGGCACAAGGGCAACCGTTCACGGTGACGGAAGACAGCAAAAGCGACAGCAAAAGCAACAGCAAAAGGGAAAACGAGCCTCTTGCTGCCCCTTCTGTCTTACCCAGACTGCTGGGATTAGGGTGGTGCCAATCCAATCAATGGAGTGATCCAGCAATCACCCAGCCTTAATCCCAGCATTGTACTAGGAATCATTTACAAACTCTAGATCAGCTACCTCTGAGAAAGCCTGACCCCTGTGTCTGCATGAGGCTTTGGGAGGGGGGACATCTTAGACACAAACTATAATACCCACATAGGTACTGTCTCTTGCACCTGAACATCGTTGATGTTCAGGCATTGCAGTCATTCCCCTAGGGAAACAGTAGCTTTTAGACTACCTCCTAAAACTGGTGCCATCTAGGGTTTTAGCTGCCAAATCTCAGCCATTTTCCTGTGCTTCCTCTTCAGCCCTGAGACCCTGAGAAGCTACCACTTTTAAAACCTCATGGTGATAATTGAGGAGAGGCTGTGAGGAAATAAAAGATGCTTATTGCAGGCCAGGCAGGACCGGGGCCCACTCTGCTGCATCCAGTGTGCACAGATTGCTATGAAAATTCATGCAGTGAATACTAAGGCAAACACACATGCGAAAACTGAGAGCAACTCATGATCCTGGAAAGCAGCAACAGCAGAGAAGTTTGTTTTTAGTACTGCGGACTGAACTGAGACCCTTGTACATGGTAGGTATATTCTCGCACTGAGCTGCATGCCCAAGTTTGTTTGTTTGGTTTAAGCCAAGTCTTTTTGCCTTGGCTCCCCAGGTAGCTAGGATTACAGGCATGGTTCACCATGCTCAGCTAGCTGGACATCATACCCAACTAAGCAGCTAGTTATAGAGCTCTAAATAGCTTTATTGAATGAGTGACTTTTACACAAGCTTTTGCCTTCACAGAATTAGCATGTTTACTTGATTCAGCCACAAGCATCACTTTCACTCAAAAGCAAATCCAGTGTAACTCTGTGCATAATTTGTCTGTCATACAGAGGAGTTGGGTCATAGTTCTATACTTAGAACAAACGCAGCCTATTTCCAAACCCTGGTATGAGATGGCAGAATTTCTGCTTTTCATGTCCCCACTTAAAACTTTGTGCTCTCCCTTCGTTTGCTGTTCCCCAGCTCTTGTTCTGGCTGGATTTGCTGCCAGTGGAGCGCACCTGGAGATCGGGCCCTTTGTTTAAGCGGCTTTGCCACTTAACAAACAGACATTGTTTCCTGTTACTCCTTTTCTAAAAAACAAGGTTCTGGTAAGTGGCTGCTCTGTGGGTCTAGAGAAATATACAACTTTGCAGATGGGTAAGGCATTCTCCTGTCTGTTCCTTTCACATGCACTTTTGAAATAGAGCAAGGCACTTCATGAGGGATTCTTAGGGCTTTAATCTAGGACCTGTTACCCACGAGAAGTGAAGACATTTTTTCCTCACTCTCCCTTGCCAACAATGTATGAATGTGTCCTTCCCATATCCCCCTACAAGGACCAGATGTGCTGTAACAGCAGCGGGACATCATTAAGCCTCTGAGGGGGAGAGTAGCTACTGGTCCATAACCTACACAAGGAAGAAATACCCTAAAACATGAAGAAGTGTCCAAGTCCACATCAATGATCCAGTGGAAAATGAGCAGGACCTACCCTACCCAGAAACCCCACAAAAGCTGGTCTCTTCTCTTTGCTGATGTGCCAGTCTGATCTCTCCAAGTTGAAGGGGCACAGCTCCCCTTCTCAAGCTGAAATCTCTTCCCTATTTCCTCTTCCTCTCCATTAGAACTTTTGCCTGTAAATGCATATTGTTGTCTCCATGTGAAGTCCTATTATCACTGAAGCAAGTTTCCATACGCATCTAGTATCACTTTTATCCTTTAAGGGACTGGATGAAAAGAGCTTGAGTTAGGATCATTCCCCGCCCCCCCTCTGGGGTTAGGAATCTGTACTTGTGACCATCCTCTGGAGGTCAGGAAACAGCAATCACAGTTAAGCACCTTTTCTGTGTCACAAAGCTAACAGGTGAGGTGAGAGAGCCGGTGGGTGGGGGATCCCCAGGGGGCTTCATCCTCAGAGCCATGGTCCGGCCACTACACTAGGTGCTTCCTGGTGTGGGTTGCTCAGTGTTGAAGTTCCCGCTGACAGTAAGCTCCACAAGTTAAGTGTTTACAATGGAGGCCTGAAAGATGAGTAAGCAAAGTCCTGAGACGCTAAGAAGCTCATAAGCCCTTTGAAATAATGCCCTTCCCAGTAACTTTTTCTCCTTTCCCATAAGTCTTCACAAAGGAAAGGCTGTCATGGATGACAAGTAGCTGCACAGCTTCTCTGTATAAAAGGCCTCTCTCCCCATCAGTGGTACTCACCACTCTCCAGCGCCTGGGCCTTCCTGCCTGCTTGCGCGCATACTGAGTGGCAAGACCTGAAGGCAGCCTGGGCAGACGGCACTCTGCTTATGCGCTAATGAGTTTACAGCACCTGGCATCTCTACCGATACTTGTGCTTTTGCTCTTTACTACTTTAACAGAGAGTAAAGTCAGGTCAGTTAAAGACAAACTAAAAATGTTACAAGTGAGCAGGATTGAAATACAGCTTCTCCAGGGTAGACCTTACTAGGCAAAAGCACAGAGCGACATGCTGAACAACTGGCGTGAGGATGGAGGGAGGGGGCTGTCACAGGTGGACTCTCCACTTTTACTAGGATTGGGGGTCCGCTCTTCTGTCTGTTTGGAGCTGCACAGGCCCACTAATCACTTGTGGATATTGAGCACTTACAGTGTGGCTAGTCCAAATCTACAACGGGATTTCAAAGACAGTTTTAAAGTGTCTGTATTTTATATTCATTACATATTTAGGTAATATTTCGGGCTATGGGTTAATCTTACTAAAATACTGTTCACTTGTTTTTTTAATGTGTCCACTGAAGTGTTTAAAATTCCACATGTGTTTTGCATTAAATTGCTCTGAAACCATCTGATATGGAAGCAGAGACACCACTCCCTGGTATTTAGACCCCAAGACAAGTTTTCTTATCTCTTTTCTTATCTGCCAGCATGCTGGTTGGTATTGTATGCTGCCCTGGAGTGCCTTGTTTGGTTTATTTTGTTTTTCCTTTTGGGTGTTCAGATGTTACTGGGATGAATTAAGTGAAAAACGTTTTTCCTTTTTCATCTTTTCAGTTTGCAACATTAAGGGTATCAGGTGCTAATTTCACTGAAGGTCGTCAGTATTTGGAGGGTTGGAAACCAACAGAACTACAGACTGAAATGCAGAGTTTTTTAACTTTTAAAACGAGGGATGTAAAAATAAATAAATAAAAAGAAGGATGTAAAAATAAGAAAATTCCATTTGCCGATCAGATTGACATTTGCAGGAATAATTGGGAAGGGCATATAGATAAGAGGAAATAGGCAAACTTCCTGAAAGGCAATTTGATAATGCACTAAAATCTTGAATTAAGTATATGCTGTATAGAAATTTACCTTGCAGTTTATTCCAAGAAAGTGCCTGGGCAAAAGCATAGATATCTAGTTGCAACATGAAAATTGAAACTTTAGTGTTCAATACCACATTTAGAACATTATGTGGTAGTTAAAAACATGTTCAGGGCTGGGGATATAGCTCAGTGGAATAAGCGCTTGCCTAGCAAGCGCAGGGTCCTGAGTTCGATCCCCAGTACCACAAAAAAAAAAATGTTCAAAAGTGGAAAAGCTGGTCAAGGCACAACATATATGTTATGAAATAAAATATACAAAACCTTAGGGTGGGGCATATAGCTCAGGGACATAAGCGCCTGCCTGGCAAAGCAAGGTCCTAAGTTTGTTTCCCGACACCACCAACAACAAAAAGTAGTAAAATCTTACATGGCTAGAATGATACTGGAAGAACATACACTACGATGTTAAAGGATTCTCAAGCTGCAATGGGATACTAGTGGTTTTCTTTTTTGTGTGTGGTACCAGGGATTGAACTCAGGACGTTGTGCTTGCCAGGCAGGTGCTTATGCTACTGAGCTAAATCCCCAGCCCACTAGTGGTTTTCTAAAGTGCTTATTTTTCTTTTTTTGCAGTGAACGCACACATTATACAAAAGACACTTTTTGATGAAGTATGAGAAGTGACAGATTATGCACTAATGTCCAGCATTCACTGAGCGCTTACCAGCATCGTGCCAGGCATTGTTATTTTCTTTTGTGGCATTTGATCTCTAAAATCAGCCGCCCTCTAGATTTAAAAATGAGAACGGGCCAAAAGATCTGCGTACTATCTTCCAACTCCAGTAATGAGACA
Organism: Dinomys branickii; assembly: GCA_004027595.1. Lineage (NCBI taxonomy): Eukaryota > Metazoa > Chordata > Mammalia > Rodentia > Dinomyidae > Dinomys > Dinomys branickii. Next base: position 88,485 of record PVLD010001402.1, on the reverse strand, counting down.
GGCAATTGCCCTGATAAATAGAAACGATGCCAAAGTCAACATTTTCCTTTGGACCGCAGAAATGAATCCTGCGGAGTAGACAGCGACTCAGGATGCTCACCGCTGCGCGGCTCAGACACCGGCTGGGCAACCCGCACGGAAGTACTTCGCTAATTTGCTGAATTTGGTCAGCGCTTTACTGTAGAAAGAGTGGGGCGAGGGCAGCGCTCCATGCGCCCAGCTCGCTCACTCAGGAGACAGCCTCCAGCTGAGGGCACTCCGCCGCGCAGCGCTCTCGCCCTTGGGAGGGACCAACAGGTGTCCCACGTGGCTGCCGCCCCCGGGAGCCCCTCCCGCGGGTGCGCAGCGCCCCCTGGCCGGAGTCGAGTCCACACCTGCCAGCAGAACAGCCTGGCGCCAAGAGCTCCTCGCTGCGCTCCGCCGGGAAATCACCACCAGAGTGGGCTCTGCGCGCGCCCCGCGCCCGCCTGGCAGCTTGGGCAAGGCCGGGGGCAAACCGGGTAGCGTAGGGGAGGATCCCGCTCTGCACCCGCCGCCTTGCCCGGAGCGCGGAGCCTGTGCCGCCCGGGGCAGCGCTGCGGGCTTTGTTCAGCATTTGTCTGCCCACCTGAGCGCCGCCTTTCCGGGAAGTCGGCGACCTCGGCTGCTGCGCACCTGGCGCGCGCCTCTCTCTGGACTGGCGCGGCCGGTGCCCTGCGAGCTGGCAGAGGCTGTGGGACGGGGCACCGCGGGAACGCAGACCCACGGGGCACGAAACCAGGTAAGCGATAGGGCTTCTGCATCTGTGGGTGGGCAAGATCAGGTCTGGCACAGTCGCGGGGCTCCATGCTTTGGTGGCCGCGGAAGGGGGCCGAGTTTTACAAAAGGTTTTGGGAACATGCGTCACCCCACACCCCGTTACAGATCAGATACAGGTGTTACGGTGGCTCCAGGCGTGTTTGTCCTGGGGCCTGCTGCCCTGAGGGGCTCGCTCTTGGGCCATGGGAAGTCTAGGGTGTTTGTTTGCCTCTGCGGTGACCCCAAGTTGGAGGAGAAACTTCGCTCCCTCACCAGCTCCCCCATTCCGCCCACATCGCCCCCAGCACACACGGCCTAGCCCTGCTTCCTGCGCTCTCCCGCACAGGCCTGCCCTCGGCCACCTGCCGAGGTAGGAAAGTGGGAGAGGCCGATTTGACTCTTGAAGACCTGTGATTTAGAACCATTTTTTTCCCTTTTCCAGCACGCCGTATAATTGCAGTCCTATCTGTGTAGCTTTCTCAGATTGGCTTTGGTCACTCTTAGGCATTTGAAGTTTCTACTCGCAACTTTCGTCATAAAGAGACAATCACTAATTGACCGATGACATTTCCGATAAATTCTGGGGAAAATGCCTTTTGTTAATTATGCTCTAATTGTATGTGCCTTTTGCATTTACAAAGCATTTTCGCAGTATCCCTAACACCTGGAAATTAACCGGGCACAGGGCAGATGCTTACGTAATGTTTAGTAAATGGAATTTTATGCAATTATATCCACTGAAGGGTCAACAATACTATGAGGTATTTTGGAACAGTAGTTCTCAAACTCACTCTTCATACACTAGTAAATATGACTCTAATTGAGAGGGATGAAAGAGAATTGCTAATGTTTATTGACCGATGTGGCTATTTTAGGATAAACAACATCTTACCTGAGGGCTCTGCCTGTCCATTCCCGCAGCCTCTCATTTCCGCATCCCAGAAGCCAGCTCCCTGGGGCAGCTGATTACATGTGAAACCAGTCCTTGTTTGCCCTTTCATGTCCTAAACAAGCTCTGCTTCCGCTGGCTTCCTTTTGCTTCTAGGGAAGAATTACTCATGCGGTCTGTGAGGATTACTACCCTCAGCCTGTTTTTCCTTTCCTACGGCTGGGTCTCTGCTCCTGATCTGCGTTTCCCAATTTCAAGTTATGAAACTTTGCCCTTGCCTTGGGGACTTTTGCACCTAGCTCTGAAGGGATTTTGGCAACAACTTTCCAGGTGAAAAGGTGGGTGATGCCACTCCCGTTTCAGGGCCAAAGAAGAGCTTGTAGATGGAAGTGAAGGTGCCTTCCTGAAAGGCTCATACCCAGGTCTCGTGCCAGCCGATGCTGCTCCTTCTGCGCTGTCTGTGTACGGGGCTCTCTTGGCCTGGCTTAGGAGACCTGGGCTAGACTCCTAGGGTGCAGTCTGCTAGCTGTGTGGCCTTGAGCCGCACCTTTCCCAGCGCCGTTTCACTGGTGAAAATGGAAACTGTGACATCTATCCTATGGGGTTGTGAGTGTTAAGTGAGACTTTGTTAAATATAATGATAATCTTTTACCCCCATTCATCTAGAATATGAACCAGCACTTAGCAAGGCCTCTTCCACACTCCTGTGGAACTGAGATTCTCTGCATTCCAGAGGTGAATGAACTGAGGCAGGGACGGGTACTTGCAGAGTCACCCAGCTGCCAGAAGCAGACTGGGCTCTACTCCACTTTGGCCCTCTGATTCTGTGTGTGCTCTCCTGTGCCCCAGTCCAGTGCCGTGCACTTGGGTCCTGAACAACTTAGAGTATTTTTAAATGTCAGCCAAACAGACCTGAAGATCTGTCTGTAAATGTATCCTGGCAGGTCAGAGAGTCAGAACATGGGTTGTATGTCTGTGACTCCTTCCTTGAGCTCCTTAGTAGCTAGAACAAGAGGCATGTAGCACCATGCCCAGCAATGCCAGGCAGTTTTTAAGACACTCTCCATAGCTAGGCACAGTGTTACATACTAGTGGTCACAGCTACTAGCGAGGCCGAGGCGAGATCACTTGAGCCCATGAGTTCAAAGCCAGCCTGGGCAACATAGTGAGGCCTATATCTCAAAACAAACAAAAACCTCTCTTCCCAGCACATCAGACTAGAAATGGGTTGCCCACTTCCCTTGGCTCTCTGGGCCTGAGCCAGATATTTTGCTAAATAGACAAGGAAGATGATTGTTACAGTGAAAGCCAGAAAGGTCTTCCTGGCAAAGGGTTTTTTACTTCCATTTTCAGTCTTCCTCTTCAGGAATTGCTGCCCTTGCAAAGGGCTCAGGTTCCCATCCTATTGATTTGGAGAAGGCTGCCAATGGCTAATCTAATATTTAGGGTTGGAGTTACGTTTTCCAAGGCAGTGGAAGTGGTTTCCCTTTTCATTCTCCACTCTTATTTCTGATCACTGAAGAGAAGGTGGGCGTTGTCCTGCAGAGATGTCTTCAGCCAACACAGATCCAACCCTTCTTAAAAAGCAGTCTTGTTTTGGCTTTTGTTTCTTGCTACATTGTGGGAAATGCAATCTCGGGCTCCCATGCAGAGTAACATGTTTGCAGTATTCTGCAGCAGACCTCACTCGTCTGTCACAAATGATGCCGGTGCTGTATGGATCCAGGATCCAAGGGCAGCAAACAGTTGACAAGGTCAGGACGGGGAGTCTCAGTGGGGGAGAAACCCAGAAGTTGCGAATAACACATGGGATTAGCATGAGTAATGGAACAGAAAGGAAGGAAGAGGATGAGCCAGATATTTTGTAGCAGAAAAGGTTTGACAAGGTGCCCCTGGCTGGGAGATCATCCCAACTACTTTGCACAAGAATAGAGGGCCCTGGAAATCTTCCCATGTTATTTGCTGCAGAGTAGGAGTTGCTGGTGGAAAACATCATGGTAGCAGATGTTTAATTATGTTTCTGTTCTCCATTACTGTTTGCAGCCTTTTTTTTCTGGAACCTGGACTTCTGCCAGAGTGTTGCCTTTTGCCCCTAGCCCTTGTTCAACATTCTCCCAGAGTCTTTCCCCAGAATCCAAAAGGTGGGAGAGTTAACAGATTACACAAGGAAGCCAGGGTGGAATCTGATGTAGCTGTGTGACATGGATTCAAAATACTTGACTTCTCTATCCCTCGGTTTTCTCATCTGTAAAATGGGGATAGTGTGCCCTTACTGGGGATTAAGAGATTAGGCATGAGGATTAGAAGTTATAAATGTGTGGAGCCTGGTGCCAAGCATGCAATAAATGCTCACTAGATGGTAGTAATTGTTGATATTTTATGATGGAATTTATCCCTGTAAAAATTACTGCAGGTTAGGCACAGTGGTACACAGCTGTAGTTCTAGCTATTTATAAGGCTGAGACAGGACGCTCACTTAAACACAGGAGGTCAAGGCTAGAGTGGGTAGCATATTGAGACCCCATCTCAAAAAACAAAACCAACAAACTTTTCCAGATATACCACAGACCATATTTTCAATGCCAAATTAGGATTGTAAGAAAGTTTTGGTAATGCTTTGAGAAGAAAATCAAGTATTTGAGAAGCCTGGGCACTAAGAATCAAAGAAGGCAAATAATACTTTGCCAGGTTCAAAGTAGCATTTCTTTCTTTCATCTTGGTATAAAATAGAACACAGTGAGCGCAAAGGTGTGCCTGGAAGGATCCCTCCTGTCTGCTATGGTTGCTATCACAGTGCTTTGTGTACTTGCAAGCCTGTGCCTGGCCTTCACACAAGACACCAGGCACAGATGACTAACACCGATCCCTCGTATTAGGCATTTGCCACTTGGCAATCAAGAACAGTATCTTGAGACAGTTGCAGTGGGTTGGGGACTAGACAAAGAGGTGCATCTGGGGTTGCTAAGCTGCCGCCATCTGATCCAACACTTGAGAGGACACATTTGACACGTTGCACCCATTTGCAGAGTCCAGCCTGAATATATTTTTTTAATGAGCAAAAACTTAGAAGACTTGAAAAGCATTCAGCTGGGCAAGCAGAGGCACAAAATATAGCCAGATAATGTTGCTTAGGTTTGTGTCACAGCATGAAAGGGTGGGTGGGCCCCTATTTCCTACTATGCAGAAGGAAATTCTGTTTTCCTGTGTTCTACTTTATCTGCACAGGGAGCTACAGGAATCCTTGTTTCATAAATGATTGACAGGCCTGAAGATCAGTCTCCTGCAGGCATCCAGGGTCAGAAGCTGTCAAGGCCAGATAATTGCTCCGAAGCTAAGAAGTAGACAATATTGAGAGGCCTTTCCCTCCCCAGTGTGCCAGCTTGACTCCCCAGGAGAAGGAGGTGGCCCCATCCTTCAGCAGGGTAGGGTGTAAGAGGAGGAATGTGCCTGGGAGAAAGGAAATCCCAAGCAAGCCTTGTTGCCGTATACCTGGACTGGAAGGTGACTGGGACCTTGTGAGAGCTCAGCAGGCCAATATCCTTCTGGGCCACCTTTCTTTTCCTTCTGATCATGCCTAGAGAGCCCCTGCCATCCTGTTATGTTTGTGTCTAGATGTCTCCCAAAGCCTCATGCAGTCATAGGGCAGGCTACTAGAGTTTTTAATTGATTCATGGCCCAGTGGAATTATAGGCCTGAGTGAAACACTCACGGTCCATTGGGATCATGGGTGTGAGTGCTAAACCCACTCTGCACTGCTGTAGCAGGGTGGGTATCCTGCATACAGTATAAAGGAGGAGCAGTTCCTCCCTTTTTGCTATTGGTGCTTTTTTTCTGCTGCTATGAACCATGTGCCACTTGGTCTTGCAGCCAACTGAGAATGGACTGAAACCTCCACAAACTGAGCTTAATAAACTTTTCCTTCTTTAATTTTGGGCATTGGGTATTTTGTCTCAGCAGTGAGAGAAAAGGAACCAAGACACATCCTGACTGTTAAACATTGGCTGTCTGGTTTTCATTTAGGTTAAGTCAAGACTTAAGCCTCAGTCATCCGAAGCAGAATGACCCTGCATAGAGACTGTCAGCTGGTTGGGATACATCATTTCGTTTGTTTCAGAACTGTTTTGAAATCCAAGGAACTGCTGGGAATGGTGGCACACACCTGTTATGCCAGTACTTTGGAGGCTGAGGCAGGAGGATTGCTGTGAGTTTGAGGCCAGCCTGGGCTACCTAAATGAGTTCAAGGCCAGCCCCACACTACTTAGGTAGACCCTGTCTCAAAAAAAAAATCCTAAGGAGCTGGACTGACAGCAGAGTAAGGTCCAGCTATCTAGGCTCATGACAGAGCAAGTGGGATTTTTGAAACCAGAATATGCTTTAGCAGTTTCTGGTCCAAACTCTTGGTTTTGAAAGTGAGAAACTGTAACTTCTCTCAGGACCACAAATCAGAAGGCGCAGCATTTCCTGGGTAAATTTGATCTTCAGTGCATCTCAGCCTGTTCCACTAGTTTTCTGAATGTGGAATCCAGGTTCTGTGTTGTTCTTGCAGCTGGAAGACCTGCAGAGGTGCTGGAGCACTCGAGCAAGTAGAGAATTCATTTCAGTGCAGCCTATGTGGAGGTCACTTTGAGAGCTGCCAGAGATGACAGGCAGCTTCTGCTGTGTGTCTTGGCGAACTTAATATTCCTCTGTAGAAGCAGGAGCCCAAAGGCAGTGACACATCAATGAAAACGTGGCACTCCTGTCTTGATCTGCTTTCTGAGATGGAAGGAACCATTGTGTATTAGCCATTAAGGGGATTTTCAGATTTGGGTACCTCGGTCTGAAGTGAGTTTCCCTAGAAGCGGTACCCTTGTGATACTTCTGGGACTGACCACCTCTCCCTTGTCCTGGTCTGTAGCATCTGGGACACTCCTGGAATCCTACAGTATTTACCTCTCCATGTTTCTGCCATGAGTTTTCCTTTTTAAAGAACATCAGTTATTTATTTGATGGAAGGAAAATTTAGGAAGACCTGCATATAGCACGGCCATGTTCTTCCCAAGTCTTTATTATAGGCAAGTTTAATGCACAGATGGTCTGGAGTAGATGGGATTCCCAAGGGGCAAAATCTGGACTTTCTGAAACATATTAAGATATTTTTAGGTTTTCCCTGGTAGATTGTACTGGCAGGAAACGTTCAAGTTTTCTTCTGCCTGACCCCTTTTTGTCCTCACGCTCCGTATTGTCTTAATTAAAACTAAGACTATCTGAATTGGGTATTATACCTCTGAGCATACCTGCGCCTCACAGCTCAAGTTGGAAATAAATCATTCCAGGTATTTCTCTTAAAATCAAAGTTACTTCTATCGCTGGTCCATCTTTTCTTCTTTCACTGTCTGCCCTTAGGACCTTCCTCAAATGTGACCAATAATGAGGCCTCACGGAATTGAATTTTACCTATGTTAGAAGAACTTTTAGATGATGAAAAACTTTTAAAAATGCTTTCATTCCTTCTTCAGCTAGATTACTGTTTATAAATAACTTGGTACAGCCTTTCTTTGGATTCTGTCTTCTTAGCTCAAGTTGGGTGACTCCAGGGACTTGCTTTGCTAGAGGTTGCAAAAAACGAGGACCTTGGGCACCAATCTTCAACTTGTTAACTTCTGACTCCTTGTGAAGTAATAGAGACCCTGGGAGGGGAATCACCTTACCCAGGGCCATTTGGCCAGTGAGGCCCAGGTGGGGCTGAGCACCATGACTCCTAACTGAGCAAAATATCTCCTCCCAGAGGCCGTGGAGGAGCTGGGGTGGGTTGAAAGGCAGGGAGTGGTATTCTGGCAAGGTTGCTAGATGGTTGTTCAAAGTCACTGGAGCAAAATCTTCATGGCTTCTCGGGAACTGGTGGCTTCAGAGTACTATCATTATTATTAGGGCAGGGAGGGTCCTCCACAGTCCTACCTGTGGTCTGGAAAAAGCCAAGTAGCTGTCATCTTCGGCAACGCGATTTGGGCAGTTCGCAGGACGAGTTGCTGATACGTTTTCTCTTTCCCTGGCCCTGTAGTTCTCTATCAACATGCCCTCTTTGCTGTTGCTGGGAGCCATCTGGACTTTCCTGTCTTCCAGAGGTAAGATGTTTTTTTGGTGGGCAGTAAAGAGCTAGGGGTTTGTTTTGCTTCAAATCTTAACTTTTTTTTTTTTTTTTTTTAGCTACATCTCCATTAACCTTTTGTATTTTTAAATTTTGAGACAGGACCTTGCTAAGTTGCTTAGTTGCCCAGGGTGGGCTCAAACTTAAAATCTTCCTATCTCAGCCTCCCAGAGTGCTGAGAATTACAGGCAGTTCCACTACCCTCAGCTTGATTTTAACCTTTGAAGGTCTCTTGAGTCCATCTACATCTTCACAGCCACCTCCCTGCTTTAAGCACCATCAGCTTGTGTTTAGACTGCTACAGCAGCCTCCTGGCTGGCCTGCCTGGTCCAGCTGGTCCTCGTCCGGCCCGTTCTCCACACAGCGGCCGTGGCCAGATACAAGTCTGATCATGTTTTGCCCCTTCTCCGCTGCTACCTCACGCTTTGAAGTGACTTCTGTCGCTCTTAAGAGCAGCTGTCCAGCCCTATCCCCTGGCCATCTCAAGTCCCCCCTTCCCCTTGTGTGGCAGCCCCTCCTCCACTTCTGCCTGATACCCTTGCTTCCTTCCTTCAGAGAGAAACCCCCATTGCTTTGTTGGTGTCCCCTTGAAATCACAGAATCTGTGCGCCCCACTCGCTGTGTTGTGGGATTTCTGTTCCTGGCTACCTCTCCTTGACCTCTTTCCCCGCAGCCCCTGTACTCATGTTCCTTCATCTGCCCCCTGCCCTGGCCTGCTGCTGGGCTCTTCTACCCGGCCTTGTTTCCTCTGTGCTTACCCTGGGTCATCAGCATTGATTGAGCATCTGCGTGTAGACTGTCTCTCAATGCCCATCATCTGCAGTTGCAGAGGGGCTGGCTTTTCCAAACTTGCCCCCAAGGTTACCCCTCTCTGCCTTCAGGCCATTCCTTGTTCCTAGCATGTTACTCCTGCCTTGCGAGTGTGTTTTTCATTTTTATTTAATTTTGCTGGTGTCGGGGATTAAACCCAGGGCCTTGGACATGCTAGGGAAGCGCTTTACCATTGCACTGTCCCCTCAGCCCCCACGTCTATTTTTTGAATTCCTAGTATATCATTGTTATAATTTTATTGCTTAGGAAAATTATGTATAATTTTTCTCTTGGCATCAGAAAAAATGCAAACTGTATCCTTGGACTTTCTACTTGTCTTAGTGACTTTGCTGGTCACTAACACACAATACCTCCCACCCACAATCTAAAGGATGAGAAACTGATTTTGGTTCACTTTCTGTCATAGTCGGCTGGCTCCAAGGCAGGACAGCATGGTAGAGGCATAGCAGAGGCATGGCCACTCACTTTATGGCATCCCAGGAATCAGAGAATAAGGAGAAAAACTGGGAAAGGAGAGATACCCTTCTCGGTCCCACTCCCAATACTCTGCCTCTTCTGACCAAGCCAAGCCTCCTAATATAACACTTAGCTGCAATACCCATAATCCAGTCACCTTTGGAAAGCCCTACTTTTCAGCACATAAGACTTTGGAGACGGGGGGCACCCAGATATAGACCATAACACTCCAGAACATTGTGCTGTAGTTTATATTAATTTCATTGAACAGATGTATCAGCATTTACTCGGTACCTCTCTTTATCTTTTGCATTTCTCTAGCACAAAGGCCTCTGAAGGGGATGATCTTAATTACATTTTCCCTTCTTGAAAATTGCTTTTTCTTCAGATTCATTTCCAGTTGTGATATTTTTTCATTTTTTTGACCCTTAATTCAAAATATATGGTGAATGTTTATGTGTTAAAAATGTATTGTAATTAAAGATAGATTGCCACTAATCCTCCTCAAAATACACCTCCCTTCAAACTTATCTCATTGTTCAAAGTCCTCTGTTGTATCTTTACAAGGTGTGATAAAGAATACAATCAATCATGATCATCTCAATAGATGCAGAAAAAGCTTTTAATAAAAGTCCAGCACTCATTCATGGTAAAACCCTAGAGATAATTAGAATAGATGGTCTTTATCTCAATCTGATAAAAGCTATCTATGACAAACGGATAGCCAACATCATACTAAATGGACAAAAACTGAAAGCTTTCACCCTAAAATCAGGAACAAGACAAGGATGTCAACTGTCACCACTAATTTTCAACATAGTTCTGGAAACATTAGCCAGAGTAATTAAACAAGAGAGAGAAATAAAAGGAATAAGGATAGGAAAGGAAGAAGTTTAATTATCATTATTCTTAGATGATTTTATACTCTACATAGAAGACCCAGAAACCTCTACTGAAAGACTCCCAGAATTGATAACCAAATTCAGTTGTATGGCTGGATACAAAGTCAATATTAAAAAATCAATAGCATTCTTGTACACAAAAAACTTATTGAGAGAGAAATTAGGAAAACTACACCCTTCACAGTAGCATCCAAAAAAATGAAATACTTAGGAATCAGTCTAACGAAGTAAAAGATTTATATATTGAGAATTATAGTACTCTGAAAAAGGAGGTTGAAGAGGCTATCAGAAAATGGAAATATATCCCTTGCTCGTGGATACAAAGAACCAACATAATGAAAACGGCCATATTTCCAATAGTGCTATACAAATTTAATGCAATCTTCATCAAAATACCATTAGCATACCTCACAGTACTAGAGAAAATGTTCCTCCAATTCATCTGGAACCAGAGGAGACCTAGAATAGCAAAGGCATTCCTGGGCAACAAAGACAAGTCAGGTGACATCACAATCTCTGACTTGAAATTATACTACAAAGCTATAGTGATAAAGTCAGCATGGTACTGGCAAAAAATAGACCTGAGGACCAGTGGAACAGATTAGAAGATATGGACACAACTACAACTCAGCCATCTTATCTTTGTCAAAGGGGCCAAACATGTTGATGGTAAGAAAAATAGCCTCTTTAATAATTGGTGCTGGAAAAACTGGCTTTTCATATGCTGAAGACTAAAAGTAGACTCTACTATGTCTGTAACCATGCACTAAAGTCAGAATGCATCAAAGATTTAAATATTAAATCAGAAACACTAAATCTACTGGGAGGGAAAGTTGGTCAAAATCTTGAAGACATAAGGGTAGGCATAGTCTTTGTGAACAAAACCCAAACTGCATAGGGAGCATTTCAGAGAATCAACAACTGGGATCTCATCCTATTAAAAACCTTTTGTATTTCAAAATAAATCACCAATAGAGTGAAAAAACAACCCACAGAATGGGAAAACATTTTAGCTAACTGTCCCTAAGACAAAGGATTTATATCTAGAACATAGAATTGAAAAATTGAGACACTCCCCAATTTAAAGACCCAGTCCAAAAATGGACATCTGAGATGAATACACATTTCTCCACTCGTGGTGGCAATGTAGACTGCTGCAACCACTGTGGAAATCAGTCTGGAGATTCCTCAAAAACTTAGCATTAGAGGTCCCATTTAACCTAGCCATTCCCCTTCTCGGTATTTTCCTAGAATTAAAAACATGATACCATAGCAATATATATGCACCCATGTTTATAGCAGCACAATTTGTCATAGCAAAATTGTGGAAACCATCCAAATGCCCATCAACGTAGTAGTGGGTAAGAAAAATGTGGTATTTTTATACAGTGGAGTATTACTTGGCTGTAAAGAAAGATAAACTCGAGACTTTCATAAGTAAACAGATGCAACTGGAGACCATACTCATAAGTAAAATAAATCAGACCCACATGTATAAACATCATATTGTCTCCCTAGTGTAAGAACCTGAAAGAGTAAATAAAACTGAAAGGTACAGTAGATATTATGGAAGGGAAAAAAATCTGCTCAATAGGAAAGAAAACTGGGATGAGGGAAAGGAGAAAAGAAAGAAGGAAAGGAAAAAACATATGTGTATATACATAAGATAGCTTAGATAATTATACTACTAATTTCTATTGTTTTGTTGAATGGAACAGTTAACGTTTAATTCTTTGATCAATCTTCACAGATGTATGCCTACATCTGCTAATCTGAGCAACCACTTTGAAGATAACAATAATACAACCATTGTTGATTTCCTATCATCTTGTTTTGAAATTCTATATTGTTTTTATAGCTTTTGTGTTTTGTTTTTGTTATTTTGTTTTTGTTCTTTTCTCTTTAAAATAAAAAAAAAGAATACAGTGAATGTTCCTGCCAGGTGTCACCCATGGAAAGGCAGGCCTATAGAAACATTATGGTGTGTTGGCATCCACCGTTATTTCCTGGATCTGGCACCTTGTAATTTCTAGGTTTTCCCCAAAGTCAAAATGATCATGAAAGATAAATATTTTGAATCAGTTCAGGACATCAAGGTAGCTACAATAGCACAACTAAACATATATTTTAAGTTTTCACATTTAAAATGGTATATCTCATTGTTTGAGTTCAAGCGTTCTGTGACCTGTTTGAACATTTCTCCCAATGCTTTTCTGTGACTCTGTTTCTTCTCTGAATTGTCTGTTCATATCCAAGATAAACTTTATGGCAGATATTTTGCCTGAGGGACCTGGCACAGGGTGAGGGGCTTCCAAGGATGTACATGGATACAGTGCAGTGAACTGAAACCAGAGGGGGACATAGTTAGGACAGCTAGTTAGGGACCGATGTCTTCAGAATTGTAGGCTCTCTATAGTGCCCTCTGTGTGTGTTGTTTTGTTTTTGCAGTGCTGATGTTGAACCAGAGCCTCATGCAAACTAGGCAAGTGCTTTAGCCCTAAGCTGCCACCTGAGCCCTCTCCATGTATTTATCATCTTTGTCTTCAAAATTCCCAAATCTGAATTCAAAGATACCTCATAGAAGTTGGGTAATAGGGGCATCTTTTTGTGTGACCCATGTGGCGATTGTTGAAGCACAGATATCACTGGGCTTCTTCATATTCCTGTTTTCTGCCCTGCGGGCTGTTGGTTCTGGTCATACAACACAGAGGAGAGGATTCCTCCCTGTTCCACCTTGTCATGGGTGTTTCTGCTGTCTTTTCTCCTAGTGCCCCCATCCCTCCCTCTTCAGGAAGTCCACGCGAGCAGGGAGACCATTGGGAAGATTGCAGCTGCCAGTAAAAGTAAGCTGCTTTTACTCATCCTCCCACATACCCACTCCGACAGCTGGGAGATAGACTCAAAGGAGACCATGTTCCTTCTGAGAGTTTCTACTCCACTCCCAGCTTCCTCTCCTGGTGTTGCCAGATTCTCTCTCCTCAAACGGGTGTCTTGCCAAAATACCCTGCTTGGTAAAAACAGCCTCTGTAACCTGCACCCCCACCCCAGGAGTGAAGCTGTAACTTAGGGCCTTCACACTGAGTTACATCCGCAGCCCTTTTAAAATTTTTAAAATTTTGAGATAGAGTCCCACTAAGTTGGCCAGGCTGGGTTTGAGGTTGCTGTCTTCCTGCCTGAACTTCCCAGGGAGCTGGAATTACAAGCATGTGCCGCCATACTTCGTTATCTGTAAAGCTTTTCTCCTGAACTTCTTGGCCTGCACCTCAAGGCCCTTTGCTGCCTGACCATTGTCTACCCACCCACCTCCTCTCCCACAGTAATCCCTCCTCTTTCATCCTCGTCAGCGTCTCCGCATGCTCAAGCCACACCAGCACATTCCCAGGGGGCTCTCCCTGTTCCTTCCTTCTCTCTCTGGAGAAACTCCTCATGGGCTTGCAGCTCCAGGGCCCCCCTGTGGGGGCCATCTCTGCGGTGCTCTCCGACTCCTGCTCCCTTCCAGCCTCCTGGTGAGGTGGAAGAGTCCGAACACGCTGGGTTAGATCCCCAGCTCCACCACTTCCAGATACCTTGGCCCTAGGGAAGTTGCTGACTTACTCTGTCCTGCTTTGCTCATCCTGTCCAGGTGAGTAAAAAATAGCAAAGCTCCTTAGGACTTGAATGGGTATTTTGATGGTGGGTGATAGCTTTTCATTGCTGTTAGCAGATTCCTGAGAAAAACAACTTAAAGGCAGCTGTGTTTACTTTGGCTCAGTTTCAGAGGCAGAAACATGGTAGGGAGCATGTGGTGGGGCAAAGAGGCTCACTTCATGGCAGAGAGGAGGCAGAGAGAGAGGGAAAGAGCCAGAGTGGAGGGGCCAGAACAAGGCACAGTCCCCAGGGTCACACCCCCAATGATCCTTTCCCTTCAGCCGATCCGTCACCTCCCAGTAATATCATTAGGTTATGCTGTCTTCACTGGATTAATCCACTGGTGAAGTGAAGGCCTTTACATCCAGTTGCTCCTCAGGCCCCACCTCGTGCATTACTGCCCTGGGGGTCAACCCCTCTTTGGGGGAGACATCATAATGAAATCACAATAGGATTGGTAATAGCTAAGAAGTGCAGTGCACAGTCCTTTTTGAGAAAATGGAGACTCTCTTGGCTGTGATAATGGTGGAGTGCATATGTGAATGCACTAAAAGTATTGAATTGGCCACGTGTGGGGTGATGCCTGTAATTCCAGCACTCTAGGGGACTGGGACGGGAAGACTGCAAGTTTGAGCCCAGCCTGGGCAACTTACCTGCTTAGCAAGACCCTGCCTCAATATAAAACATAAAAAAGGGCTGGGGATATGCTTGAATACAAAGGCCTTGGGTTCCATCCTTAGTACCTCAAAAACAAACAAAAACATTGAATTACACACTTCAAATGTAAAATGCTAAATTAGCAGAGCTAATGTTAAAAATGTTAAATTAGCACAGCTAGAGTGTCTCAGGTGGCCCTGGGCTGGAGGATATGCGTATCCGATGCTGGCGTTGCTCTTGCTACTTGAATGTTTGGGTAACGGCCGCCTCACGTATCGTCAGGAGGCCTGTGTCCTGGACTAGGTGGGCTGGCCCAGGAGACCCTCCTCAGAGAGCTCAATTAGTGTGGCTGAACTTGTGCTTAAAATGGGCCCTGGCATGAGTCTTTGTAACATGGAAGAATCTAGTTCAATCATACCTGTCTCACTCTCCCCAGTGATGTGGTGCTCAGCTGCCATGGACGTCCTCTTTCTGTTAGATGGCTCTCATAGCGTCGGGAAAGGGAGCTTTGAAAGGTCTAAGCACTTTGCCATCACAGTCTGTGATGCTCTGGACATCAGCCCTGAGCGGGTGAGTACAAGTCTCTATCACCGTATTTGGGTATCTTTGTTTGCAAGTGACAGAAATCCAACTGTGAACAGCAGAGAGAACTTACTGGCTGTGTGGAACTGAGATGACCAAAGGGGCAAATCCTAGCAGGGTGGTATGCACGGGCCCAGTGGATCCCCTCTTGTGTCTCCCTTCAGTTGTGCTTTTTTTGTGTGACTTCCTTCCCAAGTAAATTTTTCTCACATGGCAAAGATACTCTGCATCGTCCTTCAAGCTAGTGACACCAGGGAAAAAAGAAGTGGACTTTTCCTGCGCATCTCAAAGAATTCCCAGAAGAACTCCCTCTGAGTAGGTTTAGGTCACATGATAACCCTTGTAATCACAGTAGCAGGGGAAGAACCTTTGGTCAAACCTGAGCTAACTGCTTATCCATGTTTTGGGGCAAAAAGCGTTCGTTCCCCAGTGGAAACGGGCTAGGTTTGCAGAGCAACAGGAAATGCAACACATTGAGCAGAGTCTCCATAGGAAGCGTAGTTCCTGCCCTTTCTATTCCCTTGGAAAGATCCCCTCCTGCCTTACTGAATCCAGACAGCATCTCCCTTTCTTGTTCCCAGCTCCAAAGAGTTCACCTTCACAGAGGTCTTAAGTATCAGCAGTGTGTGGTAGATGTAGCTTTTGTTTTTAAAGGGGATGACTTTGAACAACCCAGTAGGAGCACTGACAGTTCCCAGAAAGTGAAACACAAATGGTCTATGGAAAGATGTGCCCCACCTCCCTCAAAGCAATAGCAGATCTCCCACAGATATGCCCTGTTTTCACTTACTGGTTTGGAAAAACCTGAAGTTTGGTGATACACACCATTGGCAAATCTTTTAAGAACCTGGTGTCCCCATGCACTGTGGTGGAAAGGTAGGATGGTACAACCACTGTGGGACAGTTGTCCATCACAGTGATAAAGGCTGGGACCCTCCGACCAGAGACATTCCACTTGTAAGAATTGATTCTACAGATATTCCCACCCAGGCAAAATAACACCCAAATTACACACCACCTTGTAGTGGTGTTTGGAATTGTAAAAGATTTCAGAAACCAAATGTCCCTTGACCAGGAGCAGGTAAATCATGGTGCATTCATATAATGAATCATGGGGCAGCTGCAGAGAGTTAGTAAAAGACATCAGAGCAAATTAAATGTAAAAAGTAAGGTGCAAATGGCATGTAGACGATGTTGCTTTTATGTAAAAATGAAGGGAAGTGAATGAAATCTATATTCAGGGAAGTGAATGAAATCTATATTCACGTTCGTATAAAGTGAGGGCAGGCTAAGGATAAAGGTTCCTGTCGCAGAGGAGGCAGGGAACATGCAGGTAGAGTCCAAGTCAAGGGGGAGACCCAGCAATACAGGTTGTTTCATACCTTGTAGAGTTCGAACCATCTGAACCTACCCAAAAGTCAAATTCAAGATTAAGAAGGGTGTTTTGGTCTGGAAACCCATAGTTATTTGAATGAGACTAGTTACGTATAGGTTGAAGAAGGAAGTGGTTTTTCCAAGATGATGTTCCTGATTTAATCCTAGAAAAACCTGTAGGATTTAGGAGCTTTGAAAGAGGGCCAAGTTTTTTCCAGAATGGCCTGTCATTTGGGAGCATGAGCATATTGCCCAGCACTTCAGGCAATCTTGCAGTCATCTGCAGACACCACAGCAGGCTTCATTCTGCCCAAGCATAAGCAGCCCAGAAGTTCTGACCATGATGTAAGCCCAGCATGGACCCTAAAAGGGTCAGGGCCAACGCCTGACTGCTGAATTTCTACCCTCCCCCATACTGAGCTTTTCTTTTGAAATGATTCCTTATGAAGTTTACTAGTCATTCCTGGAAGGAATACTGTTTATCTTGGCATTAATGTGTGTCCTGAGATGAGTAGCCTGGAGACACAGAGGGTGGAAAGTTGAAAGAGAAATGCTGTGGGAATTGCCTGTTTTGCAGGTGAGGAAACCGCCTCAGAATGGAAGGCTAAGTGACTGCCTAGGGTCACACAGCAACCTCGGGAGAAAGCTAAGTGTGGAAGGCTTTGGTCTCTTGATTCTTAGCGCAGGACTTGCTCCCTTAGGCCATGTTTCATTCCCAGTGGATAACCTCTGAGCTGGGGTGAAGTAAATGGTGGCATTTGGGACTCACCCTGCTGTCATACAGCAAGTGCACAGCCAGCAGCGTGACGGTGTGGAGGGAGATGGATGGACAGTAAGAAAAACATGCAGAGTCTTCGTGGCTGATGCTGTTAGGAGCAGATGACAGAGTTTAGGAAATTTAACCTCAGTGTTGCAGGACCACATCTAAAATGTGGCATCAAGTTCTAGCGTTGATTTTTGGGTTTGATATTGGCAACAGACAAAGCTTTTCAGAGTCAGGATAGGGCCACAAACCTCCCTGTGGGAAAGACGGTGGTTATCATTTCCGGGCAAGACAGTAAAATACGGTTCTGTTTCATTGAGAGGGCATAACCTGGGTGTTCAGAGAGTTTGATTTGGGCTTAACTTCAGTGAGGTCTTCTTGTAGCAGGACTTGGAGAGCACAGGAGCTGGATGGCTATTTGAGTGAGTGAGTGTCTGTACCTCTAGGGTACATCAGCAGACCACTGGCATACTTAGAAGAGTTTGTGTGTTGGGGGAATTTAAAACAGCTCAGACTGATGTGTGGCTTCATGCTTTATTTATATATTCCTTGTGTTGGTTGGGGATGGAAGCAGCATCTCCTGCAGGGTCAACTTCCGAGCCCGAGGTTTTGTGTTTTTACCACTGCCCTTGTGTTGCCTCATTTTTGCTGTCTCCAGGTACAAAGGATTTGATCTGTATCTTGCTTTGCTTTCTATAACTTTAGTCTTCAGGAAGAAAATGTTCAGTAGCTTTAATGAAGGTCTTTTATGGGTGCTTTGTTGTTGAGGTGGGTTGAAGGTGTTTGAAGTCTTCCCCTTAACACTTGAAAGCGAAGTACATTTCCTGGCTCTAATAAAGGGTTGCCGCAGAGAGATTGCAGTGTGGTGAGAAATCTATGCAGGCTTGCTTTTGAGCGTACAGTAGACTGAAGATAAAAGGCAGCTATTTTGCTCCCAAACCACCAATTAAATTAAATGCCTTAACTACTGACTTAGGCTATTTCCTGCGTGTTTTGTTTTAAAGCTGTGTTCTTCCTGTTTAACCTGAGTAAATAGACTTAGCTGATATCTTAAGGGAATTGTTGTTTTAAAGTAATTCATTCGCAGGGTTCAATAAGAAGACATACAGTGAAAACTTTCACCCACGTATTTTCCGTTTGCCATATCCCCTGGCCTATTTTCTTAAGTAATCTTAAGAATTGCCTTATGCAAATACAAGTAATATAAATATACATTATTTCCCCTTTTAACAAAAAGAATAGCATAGTCTATACAGTGTTCTACCTCTTTATCATCACCTCATCTTGGAAATCTCTCCATATCTGTGTATACGTATAAACTGGATTTTTTCCTACACCTAATTAATGTCCCATCATGAGCGTTTACTGAAGTTTAATAGCAAACCCTCCACTGATGGGCAATTGTTATTGCAGATTGCATAGTGCAATCTTGTAAATATATTGTTTCACATATACAGAAGTGTATCTGTTGGATAAATTTGCACATACCCCACACATTTTAAATTATTAAAAAATATTGCCATATTGCCCTCCATGGATGCTGTACAAATTCATACTTTTACTGATACAGGAAAATAAATCTCCCAACCTGAATGATATCAGACAAGTTCGTGTTCTCTAAAACCGAAGAATGAATTTTAGGAACAACAGAGGTTAAGAGCAGAATATATTTATTGAGAGAAAGAAAGCTTCTGTCCAAGAGAGGGACGGGGGGGGGGGGGGGCCTGAGTGTCCCCCCGACTGTCTTTTCCAGGGACTTTTATAGAGAAAAACCATGAGGTGAGACGGGTCCAAGGTAGGGGAGATGAACAAAACTATGGTCAGCCAATAAGATTATAGGTATAATTGCCCAGGTAAGACGGAGTGGAGTGGGATCAAATGGGGAAGCGAGTTACATAGCAAGCGGGCATGGATACAGATAAGGGGCTTTTCCTGTGGGGGTCGGGCTAGCGACTCTTCCTGGCTTTTGAGAAGGTGGTTGTTACTTATTTAGAATATCAATCCCTGATGTTTACACCTAGGGAAGTGAGTGGGTGCATTTGTATAGCACCCTTTGTCTTGAGGTCTGGCCCACGGGTCTGCTGGCTCCTTCGAGGGCCCGGCCCTGTCTGACTGCCTATAATATTTCTAACTCAGCTGCCTATAACATTACCAGCAGTTTGAGAATGCTTATTTCCTTGTACATTGCATCTAGTTTTTTTGCTAAAGGTTGATGTGGGAAAATAATATCTTTTTATGGAGAGGTTAAATCCCTTTCCATTAAAGAGCATTTGTATTTCCTGTTCTATGATCTCTGTTCCTGTCCTTTGCCCATATTCTGTTGCACTACTGGCCTTTATGTATCAGTTCCTAGATACTATTTTACATATTGAGGAAATTTCATTTCCAACATTAGTTGCAAATAACTTCCATTTTGTCTTTATTTTTTATTATATAAAGGCATACATTGCTCTGTAGAAGGTTTTACGTTTTTTTTCTCCAGGTAAGTCAGATTTCTTCAGATTAAGTCACTCTTTGTACCTTCTGGATTTTAACTTAAAGTCCCTTACATTTTTGGGTTAGAAAAGAATTCTTCTAGAACTTTCATGGCTAGGTCTTTCACATCAAATCTTGAATCCATTTGCAGTTTATCAGTAATGTTTTTACATATGGCCCGTGACTATCCAGTTGTCCTGATGTCACTTGCTCACCAGAACATCTTTTCCTCACTGCATGCAGATGCTCACACCCCACCTCCCCGCACATTTTTATCCACACACTAAATTCAAGGAAGATCATAGAAGGGTTCTTGGTTGAAAACTTGTTCCTAAGTTTGTCCACTGCTCTGTCTTCTGGTATTCATTTCCCTGTGTGTCCACTCAAGACTTCCTTCCTACCTAAGGTGCCCCTGAGCTCCTCCTCAGGACTCCCTGCCATTGAAAGTGAGTTCAGAGAGCTGAGAGCTTCACTTATCTCCGGAGTAGCAGGGCTGTTACAGGATTGCAGTGAAGTTTTCAAGTAGGGAGCAAAAGGTCAAGTAATTGATGAACTGTGAACCACTTGGCCTGGTCAAAATCTTGGCCAGAATTTGCCTTAGTTATGAAGGTGGTCGCTGAGAATGTTGTCTCTTCAGGCGATTTGGAGAACCAAGGATTAGGGCCCGGACTTGGGCCCACAAGAGGAAACCTGAATGTTTATAGCCTTCGCTGCTTTAAGACACAGAATGACTTAGTTTCTTTTCTCCATTTTTGCAAGGCATAGGATTTTCTCCCATGACCTCTTCAGTTAGGACTCAAAATCTGTTTGGGGGCTGGGGATATAGCTCAGTGGAATAAGTGCCTGCCTAGCTAGCAAGTGCAAGGTCCTGAGTTTGATCCCCGGTGCCGCAAAAAAAAAAGTTTGGTTTCACCAGAGCTCACTTCCATCGCTTACCTAGGTTTGCAGGGGTTGATTCTGCCTCAGTCTGATGCTGGTCTAGAGATCTGGCCTTTCTCTAGCTTGGCAGGAGCAAGCCTGGATGGAATGACCACCCAATAACAATGACCAACAACAAAGGACCGGGAGCTGCTAGCAGCCATAGCTTGTGATGAGCCACCAGTGATGACAGCAGGGTTTGCTTATGAGGAGCCCAGCAGCTGCCCAAGGAGCATTTTGCTGAAGGGCTGTGTTGACTTCTGAGAGGGCAAACAGGGAAGATCAGAGGGCCCAAAGTTTACTGTCCTGGCCCCTTTCTTGGAGTAAACCCTTGCATTATGCCAGTTCTGTGTCCACTGCACATTTTAGGCTCTCGGCAGTAATGTAGGTGTTAGTTGTGCCTCTTTCATCTCCAGGTGAGGTGATGTATGAGATTGTACACAGGGGTGCCTGGGAGTCAGCTGGCCAGTGTGCCCTAAAGCTGCTCACAGCTCAGCTGAGAAAGTGCACAATGTGCTGCCTTTGCAGGATGTGGGTGGAGAAGATTAATTGGGGGTTGTCAGTACAGAACACAGGCAAATCTGACCATTTCCTTTCAAATTCTCCCAACTGGTCTTGGGAACCTTCTTGCAGGCAGATGGGCAGAAGCTCTGACACTGATATTTGTTGGGTAGCCAGGAGGCAGGGTTGTGAACCTTTCTTATCCCCTTGTCCTCTTTGTAATGCTTGTGACGTGACTCCAGTCTTGGCCCCTGGGGCCACTGTCTCCTTTTGCAGGTCAGAGTGGGAGCGTTCCAGTTTGGTTCTACTCCTCGACTGGAATTCTCCTTGGATTCGTTTTCAACCCAACAGGAAGTGAAGGCACAAATAAAAAGGATGGTTTTCAAGTATGTATGATTGGATACCACCTTGATAGACTGAAGCCAGCCCTCTTAATGTCACCTCTTTTAAGGAAGGGCAAGCCATGGGCTCAGCCATACTGAGAGAACTATGGGCCACTTCTGTGACCCCGCTTTGCTTAGTGGGTAATGAGAATTTCCTTCTCAAGGCCGTCCACCATCAGGACATAATGTCTCGGGGGAATTGAAATGCTAGTTTAATAAAAGGGGGACAAGGCAGGAGGGAAGGGGAAAGGAAGGGACAGGAGCAGAAGGGAATAGAAGGAAAGAAATGGAAACAAAGCTTTTATAAGTAAGGGGGAGAGGGGTTGAAGGGAAGGGAAAAAATCAAGCTATATCATGTATAGAGACAAATTCCCTAAGATTAATATTCTATATTATTAACCATTATTGTTAATAGATAATTAATAGATAGCTAGTAACTATTATATAGTAACTATGTATATCTAAAATATATCAATGAAAAAAAACACCAAAAAAAAAAGAAACAGGATTTGCTATTCTTAGTTCCACGCAGACAGGGCTTTTGAAGGTCCACACTAGGTTAGCATGTTCCTGTCAGCTTCATCTACCTGTGATCTATGCACGACTGTCTTCATTGGGCAGCATAGGACAGTCATGCATGTACGGCCCCATTGTGAATGTAAGAGCATAGGGTAGAAGAGGACTAGATCTCAGTCCTAGCTCTGTGGTGACCTGTGCAGCTTGGGGGCTTCACTACACTTCTCTGAGCCTCATATCTGTTATCAGTGAATACTAAACAGTAAACATACTGTGAGTGCTTTAGAACTTAGGAATAGGTGTTTATGTGCTCAACCATATATACACCCTATAAATACGTGTACATAGTGGTGCCTGGGCTTGACTCAATAGATCAGCTGACAAATTATATGTCAGAGCTTTTAAACTAACAGCGTTGTGTCTGTGTGTGCTCATTCATATTTATTTTAAGTGTATGTGTATTATGTATGCACACAAATAATCTATACATACATGAATGTGTGTTACACGCATATATGCATGTGTATATTGCATGTGCACACACATTGTTTTTCACAAGCCCTTACAGAAAAGGGACTTTGACTTGTTACTTGCCTCACTGGTCTTTGCATTACCAGGGCCTGGGGTGCTGGAGTGTCCTTTTAGAGGTGATCGTAGGTCCTTTCTGTCCCAGACAAAGAATTGAACAAAATGAGCATAAATGGTGGTTTAATAAAGGTGAAACTCTAAAGGGAGGGTAGAGGGTGGAACAAGGGTAGAGGAAAAATGGGGTCTTCAGAGCAAGTTTGGGCCAAGTAAAAAGAGGGAAAAAATAAAAATACCCTACAGTGTCAGGTGCGCTACTGTGAGAGGCAGGGTAGCCAGTGCTCAATGGTGACTTTCCCGTCTTCGTATTTGCTGCGCTGGCCTTGTGTCAAGTCATCCTATCAAAAACCTGCTGCGGTTCTCTCGAAGTCTACATGCAGGGCTTTGGGACCTGTTCTGCGCATGTGTCCCGGGTTGTTGTCGTGCCTCCTTCCCCAGCTAGTTTTAGCCATGCCCTACCTTCCTGGCACATTTAGAACTGCTCTGGTTTCTGTTGCCCCTGTGCAGTATCAGGGAAGTCCTGCTGAGGTCTGTGGTCCCAGCTGTTTGTGGTTGGTTGTCACCAGTTGGCAAGGCCTTGAGGCCTGAGGTCCTTTATCTAGTCATTCTCAAGAAATCCAAGGTCCTACATTGAGCACAACTAGTACTGGGGATCCTACAGGCCCCAGAAGCCCCAGTAAGTTTTCTTAGACTATGTATCCCAGTCTTTTCCTGTGACTATGGGTATGCTGAGTAGGAGGAAGGACAAGTCATGTGAAAGAAAGTACAAAAGGAAAAAGCACATTCATATAGTGTTAAAAATATGTATTGTAACACATTGACCTTTCCTTTTTCCCTAGGGGTCTTCTGCCTTTGGGGCCACCAAGTATTGATTTCCTATACAGAATAGCCTCAGACTTGCTTTGTATTCTGGGTTCAGACTCACAGTACAGCACTTGCCAACATGAAGTCTTAGAGCCACCTGGGATGGCTAGGTGGTCTAGGGACAAGGTCCCAAGTGTAGATGTTGGGATCCTATCCAGATGTACTGAATCACATTCAGTCTAGGCAGTAATACGTTGGGGTCTAGAGTTTTATGAAGTCTTTCTCCACTTTCCTTATGACTGTAATACATATTTTGGTTTAAACGCCTTTTTGGCATATAATTTACACATCTTAACATTTATTTATGTACAGTTGAGTCGTTTGGGGTAACACAGTGGCACTTCAGTTCACAAACTTAATTTGTTCCATGATTCCAGGAAAGATGACCACAGCTGTGTTCGTCATTCAATGCAGAGTTTGCAAACAGAAGCAAAATTTTGCTGAATGCTTTTATTTGCAAACCAGATGGTTCATGAACAGAAGCATTTGTGAACTGGAATATTATTGTATTTACAGAGCTATACAACTACTTCCCTAATCCAATTTTAAATATTTTCATCATCTCAAAAAGAAACCTTATAAAGAGACATTCTTTATAGTAGATAAACAGCCAATAAGTACACAAAAATAGGCTTACTAACATCAGTGAAAAGCAAACCAGAACCACAAGAAGAGGCCATGTAATGTTGACTATTAAGGCTGAACTAGAAGATAAACACTAACAAGCGTTGGCAAGGATGTGGAAAGACTGGAACCCACAAGCATTGGTGGTAGAATGGTGAAGTCATGCCTGCCACTTTGAAAGCACTTTAGTAATTCCTCCAGATATTAAATATAAGGTATCATTATGACTCAATAATTCCACCTCAAGAGACTTGAAAGCATATATGCTTACATAAAAACTTATACACTAATATTCATAGCAGTGCATCTGTAACAGTTTCTATATAAAAGCAACACAAATGTGCAACGGATGACGTGATGAATAAAATGTGGTCTGTCCATACAACTGAATATTATTCAGGCATAGAAGTGAGTATTGACTCATGCTACCTCGTGGATGAATCCTGAAAACATAAATTAATTGAAAGAAGCCAGTAAGAAAAGGTCACACAGTATATTGTATGTTTCCGTTTTTCTTCGTGGTGCTGAGCATGGAATCCAGGTGTCACACATGCTAGGTGAGTATTCTACCCCTGAGCTACATCCTCAGCCTTGTATTCCATTTGTATAAAAAGTCTCAACAAATTTATGGAGATAAAGAGTACATTAGTCATTGCCAGGGGCTGTGGGGGGGAGAATGATTATTAATGAGTATAGAGCCTCTTGAGGGTGATAAATATGTTTTGGATTAAGTGATTGCAGAGCTCTAAATATCCTAAAAGTTACTGACTTGTATATTTTTTATTTTAAAAACATTTTTATTAGTACATGTTTATAGTACATAAACATTGTATTTATTGTGGGGAATTGGTACATGTACATAATACATCTCAATTCTTTTTTCCCCTCCTCCCTAACCCCCGTTTTTTTTTGCCAGTATCAGATTCATTTATCATATAATTCCTTATAAAGTTAATTATACATGCAGATTAACAGCCAGACCAACAGGCCAAAAAACATAGGAAACACACATAAGATAAGGTACACTTTTAGATACTGTACATTGTCCATGCTGAATTACATCAACTTTTTTCTTTTTTTCCTTTTGTATTTATATAATGAATTTCTCATATAAGAGAAACCATGTGATATTTAAGCTTATATGTCTGATGACTTCACTTACAATTATGGTCTCAAGGCACATCAGTTTTCCTACTTGGGTTTATCTTCCTCTATGATGGAGTAGCACTCCACTGTGTATAAATACAACACTTTCTTTATCCACTCATCTGTTGAGGGACATATAGGCTGCTTCCAAGATTTAGCTATTATGAATTGTGCTGCTATAAACATGGTTATGCATGTGGTATGATGGCTTTAACTTTTCTGGGAATATACCTAAAATAACTGAGTCAAATGGAATTTCTATTTTTAGTGGGGTTTTTTTTGGTGGAATCTCCATACTGATTTCCAGAGGGGCTGTACCAGTTTACACTCCTGCCAACAATGAAGAGTGCCTCCCCAACCCCAGCCTCATCAGGATTTATTACTGGTTGATTTGGTGATGATAGCCATTATTTCTGGAGCAAGATGGAATCTCAGTATTGTTTTAATTTGCATTTCTCAAATGGCCAGCAATGTTGAATGTTTTCTCATATACTTACTGGGCATTTATACTTCTTCATCTGAGAAGTATATATTTGTTTCAGATGACCATTTTTTAAACTGAGTCTTTACATTTGGGGGATCTAATTTTTGAGTTCTTTATATATTCTAAATATTAGTCCTTTGTCTGAAAAGTAGCTGGCAATTTTATTTTCCATTTTGTAGGTTGTCTCTTCACTCTGGTGGTGGTTTCCATTGCTATGCAGAAGCTTTTTAATTTAATGTGATCCCACTTACATTCTTGGTATTAGTTCTTGTATACTGGGTTCTGTCCATAAAATGTGCCTATACTTAGGTCTTCAAGAGTATTACCTATTTTATCTTCTAGCAGATTGTTTCTGTTTTAATATTTAGATCTTTGATCTATTTTGATTTTGCTTTAGTGTAGGGTGAGAGATACAGGTCAAGGTTCAATCTTTGGCATGTGGGTAGCCAGTTTTCTTTGTTAAAGAGGCTATCTTTCCTCCAATATATATTTTTGGCCTCTTTGTCAAAGATCAGGTGGCTGTATGCGTGGAGTTGTTTCTGCATTGTGTAATCTGTTCCACTGATCCATACCTAGTTTTGTGCCAGTACCATGCTGTTTTTAGCACTGTGGCTTTGTAGTATAACTTGAAGTCCAAGATCATATTGACCCCTACTTGCCCTTGAATTTTGGCAGAATCTGTTGTGATTTTTGTCTCTTTCATTTTTAATTGCATGGATTTTGGATCTTTTCTTTCCTTATTTAGGTAAGATTGGCTAAGAATTTGCCTGTTTTGTTTATTGTTTTATAGAATCAACTGTTCAGTGTCTTATTTGTATTTTTTGTCACAATTTCATTAATTTTTGCTCTGATCTTTATAATTTTCCTGTACTAGCATTGGGTTTGGATTCTTCATGTTTTTCTAGGACTTTGAAGTGCATCATTAGGTTATTTATTTGAGCTTGTTCTGTTTTTTTTGATGTGGGAACTCACCACTATAAGAGGGAATTCATCTTCCCTCACAGGACTACTTTCATAGGTTTCTATGTTATACTGGCATTATCTGTAATTGCAGGGGCTGTATAATTTCTTCTTTAATGCCATCTGTGACTCACTGATTATTCAAGCAGGCATCGTTTAATTTCCATGTGTTTGCATAGTATCTATAATGTCTTTTACCATTGATATCTAGGTTTCATTGCACGATGATATAATATGTGTGGGATAATTTTGATTGTTACATTTATTTAAGCAAGCTTTATTGGCTAGTATGTGGCCTATTTTGGAGAAAGTACATGTGCTGTGGGGAAGAATATGTATTTTGTTAGAATACTCTTAGGATATCTATAAATCTTTGTTTAAAGGTTTGGTTCAACTCGGGTATTTTTTTGTTGAATCAATACAGTTGTAATGGGAGACTTAAATACCCTACTGTCACTAATTGTATTGGTAATTGATTTTTCATGTCCATTAGTGTTTGTTTTATAAAGTTGGGTGCACTGGTACTTTGTGCATGTATGTTTGAAATTGTTACCTCTTCCTGTTGAATTACTCCTTTAACCAGTATATAGTGACCTTCTTTGTCTCTTGATAAATTTTGGCTTGAAATCCACTTTGTCTGAAATTAGGATAGCAACTCCTTCTTTTTTCTTTCCATCACATGGAATATTGTTTTCCACATTTTGATTTTTAATCTGTGATTTTCTTTTTGAATAAGTATGTTTTCTGTATATTGCATATTGTATGGTTTTGTTTCTTGATCCATTCTGCCAGTCTGTTGTCTGTCTTTTGATTGGGGAATTGAGAACATTCATGTTGAAAGGTATTATTACTGACAGGTATTGATTGATTCCTGACATGCATTATTGTCTGATTATTGGTTTATTTTTTTTCCTTTCTGTTAGATGCTCATCTCACCAGGTATATTTGTTCTTTTTGACACATTGGCATGGTTGGCTTCATTGTTTCTTTCTAGGATATCCTTGAGAATTTTTCGTAACATTGGGTTGGGGCTGCCCATATATTCAGTGTGATTCTAATCTCTTGAATTTCTATGTAAAACCTTTCCTTGGGCTCTTAATTGTTTGGTAAACTGGCCATTCATGTTTTGTGACATTTTGTTTAGCTCATCCAGTTTTTATTAGTGTTTTCTGAAAGTTCCTGCATCTTTTTGGCTAGTATTTCCATTATCTTTTAGTTATATCTTCTCAAATACTGCTGAGTACATCTTGAGCTGTTTTCTGACCTACACTGTTATCCTTTGGACTACTTTGGGTATGTGGCTCCTTCATTGCCCCCGGATTGGATTTGGGGAATTGGGAGTTTAAGGTGGCATTTTGTTGCCATGTCTTTTCATGTTTCTTTCTTTTTTTTATTTTTTTTCTTTTGTCTGTTTTTTGAGACAGGGTCTTATTACTAAGTTCAGGCTGGCTTTGAGCTCACTTTGTAGTCCAGGCTGGTCTTGAACTTGCAATGATCCATCTGCCTCAGCCTCCCAAGTACTGGGATTACAGGCGTGTGCCACCATGCCTGGTTCATGTTTCTATTGCTTTTATTTTTTGCTGAGATTTGTGGTTGCTTACAGTCTAAAGACTTGATTGCTAGTATAGTGATCTCTAGTTGCTTTTCATTGATGTACTTTGAGCATAACTAACTATCATACTATGTTACTATGTCACCACCCCAAGATCCAACCTCCTTGGTTAGTTTGGGAGGAGAGGATGCAGTGTAGTTATCCCAGCAACCAACTTCTCTGGGAATGTGCTCTAGGATTGTTAATGTCACAGTGGTCATCTAAGTGTTGGCTTACAGGGAAGTAGCAACAACTATACAACTCCGTTAATATCAAGTGAATAAGCTACAGTAGTATCATAAGAACTGATCATGTACCGCTCTTAATCCTAGAGAAGAGATCTACAATTATGGTGTAAACATTAAAATAACCCAAGTATTCACTTATAGTTAATATATACTAATGGCATGTCTCTGCGAATAGTAGAAAATGGTACAGCTAATATATACAGCTATGTCTCTGCTAATGGTAGAAAAAATTCAACAGTACTTTTACAGAGTTCACTGTCAAAAGATTAATAAAGCTTTATGGTTATACTGTTAAAGATACAGGGTTTTGGGATGGGGGGATGCAAGAAGAAAACGTTTGAAGCCTTAAACTCTATGACACGTGGAAGAAACAGAAGTGGTACAAAGGATTTCATTGGAGAGTAGAAGAATATTTATAGAATTAGACAAAAGTTAAAGTGAAAGCTGATGAGAAATATAAATAAAAGGAAAAGACAAAGAAATATATAGAAAATAAAACTTAGGAAAAAAAGAGAAAAGAGGAAGAACCGGGCCATCGGGAGCACCTTGTTGGGGTGGAGCCCGGTGGTCCACGGGGGGTGACTCCATGGACTCAGCCAGGCCCCCGGGCATGCAGCATTGGGGCCGAGCCTGGCAGTTTGAGGGGGCGACCCTGCGGACACGACCAGACCCCCGAGGGCCTCGAGGGCTTGTCAGTGGGGTGCTGACCGTAGTGCGCCTGGGTCCCTGCCTGTGTACCGTCTTTGAGGAAGGGTGCTTTTCCACCTAGTGCCATAGCAATTTGTGTGCACCCACGTTTGTTACAGCATAATTTGAGGCAGCCATGTGTCTTCCCAACGTGAGAACCCGAAGGAGTAAATAAACCAAAAAGTACAGTTATTATCAGAGAGAAGATGACTGCTTGGGTGGGGGAACAACGGAGATGAGGGTAGAGAAAACTGATCAACCATACACGCCTTTATTTGTATAAGTGAGTAACCAACTTCAAGATAACATTATGTAATACAGCAACCGTTGTTAATTCCCTCCTGTCTTCTCTGTAATTTTACATTTCCTTTATTGCTCTTGAGTTATTCTGGTTCATGTCAGACTGTTGATATCTTTCCATTCTTTTGTCTTTAAAATAAAAAGAGATAGGAAGCAAGGATAGAGGATAAGGGGAAATTCCCCAAGCTTTAGTAAATTGGTGAAAAGGGAGGAAAGAAAAAAGACAAAGGCAGAAAAAAACAGAAAAAGGGGGAAAGAAAGAGAAATTGCTCTGATTTTGAGTGTGTGGTTTTCTTCTGGGATTTAGTTTTGGGGCAGTATCCAATTCAAGACCTGTGCCGTCTCACACTGGCAGAAGAGGAGGCAGTCAGCCCCCGATGCGTGCTGGATGCGGTCACCAGCAGGTACTAGGAGTAGGGCAAGTGTGCCAATATGGCAACTTCAAATGCAGAGCAACGCAGGCTGAGCCCGGCTTATGGCTGGGGGAGTGGGCCTGGGTCCTTTAGCTTAAACCCCTCAGGGGTTGTCTTGCAAACCAGACCACGGTTCCCTGTCACAGCTGTCTCCTGTGGCTGACACTCAACCGGGTCACGGTGGGTGCATAGCACTGAGAGCCCTGAAATGATTCCAGCCTTGGCTGCTGTGAGTCAGTGGGTTGGCGAACCCCTCCCTGGAATCTTTTTGACCAAGCACTCTCTCCAGTTGTATTCTGTTTCTTCGATTTCTCTGTAGGCTCCCGTTTTCCCATCTGATCCTTCCTGAAAGTCTTTCTGATTTTTATACGTTAAAGGATGAATTTATGGTTAAAAAAAAAATCAGTGTACCCATTAGATGCACATTACAAAAAGTAGCTTGACTGGCTTAAGTTTAGGATTTAAAGTCAGACAGTGTGTGGGTTACTTTGGTCCAAATGATTCATTTGAAAATCAAATCATCTAAAAACTAAAACTTGGTGCAAAAAGACACACTAGAGACCACCTAGTATCTATTTTAACACCTTAGTTTACCAGCAGGATACTAGGCTCCGCCAGCTGACTTTCCCACCTCCCTTGTGAATGAGTCGAATCTCTTTTT
This sequence comes from Dinomys branickii, assembly GCA_004027595.1. Taxonomy (NCBI): domain Eukaryota; kingdom Metazoa; phylum Chordata; class Mammalia; order Rodentia; family Dinomyidae; genus Dinomys; species Dinomys branickii. The sequence goes on along the minus strand of PVLD010001402.1, from coordinate 58,144 downwards.
GGCTGCATTGAGAGACAGAGCTAAGGGCTTGAGAGTAGTGTTCATGATGTATAAAATCTGGAAACACTAAGAATGTGAAGAGAAGAATGCTGGGAGTGGAGGATGAAGCCTCCATTTATCTGAACCAGTGCAACTCTTCTTTTGGAGCTGTCTGTACTTAGTGTGACCATAAGAGGCAATAAACAAGGCGAGGTAGTAACTCATTTTTGGCCACGGTTGTATGGACACTGATGACACTAAAAGTGATGGCACATTCCACTGTGTATCAGAGCAGAGGAATGCTGGCCACTCTACCACTTATCAGCAATGAAGTTTTCAATGCTGGACTAGTTAGGAAAGTTCTGTTTATACCTAAGATCCATTTGGTTTTGCAGATCAAGCCAACCCTCCAAAAGCATGGTTAAGAAACCACCAACAGCTATCTTATTGATACGTTGCTGCAAGTGTAAAAACTATGCCGTTCAAGCCTCTCAATATTGCACACCACAGTGATGTAAAATCAGGTGAAAAACTTAGCTGACCATTGGTCCCCGGGTGCCAGAGCTGGTGGCCGGCTGGCATGCCCAGGCTTGCCAATTCACTGCCTTTATCGCACAGTAACACAACCTGCGTTTTCAGTGATTTTGTCAGGTCTCTGTAGTTCTGTCACCACTTTATCGCAGTGTAGAACCTTTAGTGCCTGTCTCAGTTACTTTTGTTGCTGAGACAAAATGTCCAACGTCCAAAATTAAGGGAGGTTTATTTACCTCACAGTCTATGGAGGTTCCGGTCCATAATCAGCTGGCTGCAAGGCAGGGGGGCACAGAAGAGGGACAACAGTTCAAGGCCACGGAAGACAGCAAAAGCAGCAAAAACAAAAGTGGAGGCCTCTTCTCCCTTACATTGTAAGCCGGCTACTGTCTCCTAGGGAGGGTGTAGCTCCCTATGGTTAATTACAAAACATAGTTGTATTTATTTGCTTAATATTATTTGATAGGGCTGGGGATTTAGCTCAGTGGCTTAAGTGCCTGCCTGGCAAGCGCAAGGTCCTGAGTTCAATCCCCGGTACTGCAAAAAAAAAAAAAAGTTTCTATTTGATATATGCTCCATTAGAGGTATTTTTCATATTGATCTACTTTGATGATTAGATAATAGTCTGAAGAAGTTGACTACTGCAATGCATTTAATCATTCTCAGTTCTACCAAAAGGAAACTTTTAGGCTGATTCCAAGATTTTTGTTGAGTGCTTCTAAAAAGAAAAAGAAAAAATCTGTAATTGATTTCTCTGGATTTAAAAGGAATTTATGTTTTTCAAAGTCTATTTCCATAGCTGGATCATTTGCCTCAGAATCTATTGGGGTGGTGTGTTGGTTACTTTTCTCTTGTTGCTGAGACAAAATACCCAACACCCAAAATGAAGGAAGGAAAGGTTTATTTAGCTTACAGTTTGTGGAGGTTTCAGTCCATACTTGGCTGGTTCAGAGGCAGAGTGGCACATGGTAGAGGGCGAATGTTCATGGCAGCAGAGCACAGCAAAAACAACAAAAGGAATGGCAGGCAAGCAGCCTCTTTTCTTCCCTTACATTGTAAACAGGCTACCCCCGTCCAGGGGGCGTGTAGCTCTCACACAGTCTCCCTGGCCTTCCTCTTCCACAGGCTCAGGATGTGTACAAAGTAAGCACCCCGGCTTCCTGCTGAATCACTCTTAACCTCCAGATTCCCCAAGTTGACACAATGTATCAACCATAACGTGTGGGAAGCGCTGCTTTTTTTTATTTTAAGGAAAATAGTACAACAAAAAACAATAGCAAAATACGAACAACACAAAGCAAGGACATTGAAAATGATACAGGGTTTCAAACCAAATGATAGGGGTTAGCAGTGGTGGTTGTATTACATATCTTCAACAAAGTTGCTCAGATTACCAGATGTAAGAATAGAAAATTGATCAAATCATTAAAGAAGAAAATAATAATTTAAAAGAACATTAGAGACAATACATAGTGTTGCTAGGCAGGATTTTAGGAATTCACAATAGGTTATACTGCAAATTGTTGTCCTCACATAAATTGCTCCGATTACGAGATACAAGCACGCAAAATTGGTCAAAATAGTAAAAAAACTTCTAATCATTAACTGTTCCCCTCAACAAACCATCAGACACCAGGAGGCACTGCTTTTAGAATGTATATTCTCAGGTTCAGTTACACCTTTGCCAATTTGGATTTCCTGGGAATTGAATCTGTGAATCTATGTTAAGTCTCCTGAGGGATTTTTAAATGCACATTAGAATCTGAGACAACTTATTGCAGTGGGTTGCAGCTTTGTTCATAAGAACTACCACGGATGGCACCTGGAAAGGTCCTGGGATAGTGGTGGTGAACCTATGGCACACATGCCACAACCAGTTGTTTGCTGTCATTCAAAGCTCTAAAAGGTTTGCCATTACTGTCCTAGGAGATGTTTGGCACAGCATTTCAACTTCAGTCAATGCTATTGCTTTTTCTACTCTAACATGGGAGAAGACTGACCTCAGGTGAAGTCATTTTTCCAAGTTTACCTGAGATACCATAGAGCTAATATCTGAGCCCCTCTAACTCAGAAGCTCCTAATTCTTAACGACTTGGCTACACAGATAACAAAGGATTAGATTCTATTCCCCTACCCACCAAAAAGTCCATACATGACAAACATAACTCCCCAAGACAATAACCCATCTGTGAACCTCCAACTTTCAACCTAGTTTAGTCCCACTTGAATGAAATTAGAAAAATCTTGGTGTATTGACTTCAGACCTCCCTGGTTAGAGCTGGCCCCGGAGCTCAGAACAGACTTGGAGATAGAAATGTTCCATGGGGTAAATAGTCACATTCCTCACTTGCCAGAGGTCAGAACCCATTAGGAGTTAAGGCTGATCTTGGCCAGAAGTCTGCACAAATGCTCTCATGGGAGAGGCTGCGAGGGTAGACCTCATAGGTGTCTGTGCTGAGTCAGGTGAAGGGTGGACAGCGTCAGGCTCACGCAGTGGGTGGCTTGGGCCCCCATGTCCTTGAAATTGACCTTCTGTCTAATCACAGGGGGTGACTATGAACAGGGAGGCCTAGCACTACTCAGAAAATCTGCTCACAGTCTAACATTCTCATGCCTTAGGCATATGAATTTTGTATGTTCTTTTCCATGTTAAAACAGGAAAAAATCAGACTTGAACCTAAGACTTCTCCCGTAGGTGGTAAATGAACAGGAAAAACAGTGACTGGGAAAGGTTGAAGGGCGGACCTGTATGAGAAACGGGAACAAGGTCATAGAGGGTGGGTGCTTTTCCTTTTGGTCCTGAAACTTAGCATCTGTACACAGAGCAGTAGTGATCCTTGGGCCAGCAGGCAGGGAGGGCTGAGGGAGAGCAAGGCCATGCCTGGGGGCTGGCAGTGAAGTACTCCTTGACTCCTGGCTGGGGCCTTTCAGTTATTGGGGAGAAGAGGATTTTGTGAGCATTTAGGCAGAGCAGTCCAGAACAAAGGTTGGCAAATATTTTCATTTAAAGCTTATATGGTAAGTGATTTTAACCATTTGCAGGCCATGTATTTTGCATAGGTAGCTTATTGGAGGTGGCTGTTTTCCAATACAAGTTTGTCTACAAAATGGGTGGCAGGCTGGACTTGGTTCGCAGGCTGTCATTGCTGTTGCATGCTATTTTGGTTTATAGCTGTATGTCCTCTTACAGCCTCAGACAATTATGGACAGGGGTTTAGAAAGGTGATTGCATTCTGGGGGCTGATAGCTGACTTGCTGTTAGGAGGTGGGGCCTGGTCCAGAGGTTTGAGTTACTGTGCCTGTGGCCTCCCTGGCTCTTCTCTTTGCTTTCTGCTTCCCTGCTACCCTGACAGCAGCAGCTTTCCTCAGCTCATCTCTGCCGTGCCATCTTGCCTTGGAGCCAGAGGACCATGGACTGAAACTTGAGCCAACATAAACCTTTAAGCTGTAGGTTTTGGGTATTGTTCCTCAGTGACAAGGAAAATGACTAAGATACTAGGACAGGAATGCATTGGCTTTAAAGTCAGTCTGGGTGAGTTTGATCTCTACTAGCTGGGGTGAGAAGCAAGTGGCTTGACTAGCAGGATGAACAGACAGGTAAGAACTTGAGCTGAGGGTGTAGAGGGCCTAGGATTTGATCACTGCCTAGGCCAATCATGAGGTGCATGAGCTTAGATGAGATCCTTTCTGGAACTCGCAAATCTGAGAGAACGGTGGTAAGAATTACATGACCATAGGCAAAGTGTGCATATGTGCCTACACGTATGTCTATAAATGCCAAACATCTAGAGCCTACCCACTGTGACTATTAGGACTAGCATTCTCTGAGCGGTGAAATGAAGGTAATGTTGGCACCTTTTCCCCTCGTTGTAAGGATTATATTCAGGAACAGGTACTAAAGTTGTGACACACAGTGGAAGCTCAGTGCTCGTAAGATCCCTTACATTTGGGAGATAGTCTGCTCTTTAAGGAGCCCTGTGGGAAAACCCCACAGGTCAGAGCTTTGGTGAAAGAGATTCATGAGAATCAGAACCTTCTCAGTTTTCTTTGGTGTGCGGTCCAGCACAAGGTGAAAGGAGCTAGTCAGCTTCGGGCTCACTGATGTAGGAGCATTGTATTCCTCTGTGATAAGTCCATTTTGAAAGCCAAGCTCTAGTCAAGAGCCCAGGACATGGCCGGTGTTGCTTGCTTCCGTCTTTGCTTACCCCTTTCCCTGATCAGAATGGCTGCCTCCTCTCCAAGTCTACTAGTTTACCAAGACCCCTCCAGAGGTACCTATCCCCTGCTGCCTATCCCTTACAGCCCCACCCCACAAGGAACTGGACCGGGAGCTCTTTGAGGGGTGGGATCATGGTATGCCTCTTGGTTTCCATTGTATTATCTTCCCTCTAGTGGTCTACAAATACTAGTGGATTGAAAAAAAAAAGAAGTGGTTTTAAATTGATGGAATTGCTGTTGTATATTGTAGGCTAAGAGCCATTAATTCTAGAAGTTGTCAGTTTTTTTTTTTTAACTGGCAGTCAAACTCATGACCTCACGTTTGGCAGGCAGGCACTTATGCTACAGAGCTATATTTCCAGCCCTGAGTTGTCAGTTCTTGTTGATATTTATTAACTTAATGGAACTCCATAAAGAGGATTACCCTTTAAGAGCTTACATAACATAGCAATAAAGGTGAAGAATATTCTAGAAAGAATATTCTATAAATCCTTCCAAGGTACAATCTGTATGTTCTTTCCCCATCTCTCTGCAAAATTCAGAGGAAGAGGGTACCACACAGTAAAAGGAGCCTGGACTCCTGAGTAGATGCTTGGAGGAGAGCCAGACAGGAGAGACGCCTGGACAGAGGGACCTGTACCAGATTTGAGAAACAGACATTTTTAGTGTCAAGTAAAAACAAAACAACACATACACGCAGAACATGGTGCCCAGGCTTCTTGTTGGTTGGATGATTTTACTTAAAAGAATGTAGGCTCATCTGAGGAGGCTGAATTAAAGACCCATTGTCCAAATTGATAGACTATAACCTGAGCATAAACACATGTTCCCACGCTGTAGTCTGTGGTTAATGTGCAGAAACTTTCTTGTATGCCTGCAGTTAATCACCATAGTGATTTTGTTAGCCTCCTAACGGTTGCTTGTGTTTGGAAGTGCCACCCTTCCACTGCAAAGTCTGGCCTTGGTAGAATGACAGTCCGGCAGCCTCACATCCACTGTAGGGAGTTGCTGTTTTCTGCTCAGCTGGCTCAAAACCAACAGTCTTTTTTTTTTTTTTTTCTGAGGGGAATAACTTCTTGAGCCTCCTATTTCAGAATTCATTGGAAATTGTGTTCTGAGGTTGTAAACCCAGGCAACAGTCCTTACTGTGGGGCTGTGAGGATTAGACAATCTTCAGAGCCCTTGGCGCTGCACTACTGTCACCTGAGCTGGAGATGGTCAGACAGCTTGGCATTGCAGCACCCAGCTGTGCTCGCGGATATGGCCCACCAAGGCCGGCATTGTGGAAGAATTCTCTTCAGACCCTTACAGCGAAGCCTGCCCATCACTCTTGCAGCCTCTTAGTACAGTTTCCCTAAGCTCAGTTATATCTACTTCTCCAAACCCAGAAGATGCTAAGCCCCGGCAAGGAGGGGAAGGGGCGTGAGGCATGGATGGGGAGATGGCGGGTGGGTGCTCAACAGAGGATGGATTGTCCGCCTGGAGTCATTAGTGGGCTTGGGGGAGAAAATAACCCATGTGCAAAGAATGACAATATTACAGAACACAACAGAAATGTGCAGGTGAAACTCAAGTCCAAGGAGAGAGTCAATCTCTACCCAGCATTGTGGTTTGGAGGACAGACTTGTCACTGCGAGCTTCTGCTGGGAGTCAGCCACTCCCAGTAACAGGAACGCACTGGTTTCCGGCTCCTTCCCAATTCATCTCACTGACTTCTCTTTTCCTTCTGGGTGCTCTCAGGGGAGGACGCACGGAGACAGGCCTTGCTCTGAAATACCTTCTTCAAAGAGGGTTTCCTGGAGGCAGAAATGGCTCTGTGCCCCAGTTACTCATCATTGTCACCGACGGGAAGTCCCAGGGGCAGGTGGCGCTGCTGGCCAAGCAGCTGAAGGAGAAAGGCGTCACTGTGTTTGCGGTGGGCGTCCGGTTTCCCAGGTAAGGACCTCAGGCCGCGTCAGCCCTCAGGCAGTCAGCCTGGGGACTGTGACATGGCTGAGAGATCCCGCACAGCTGTGTCAGGAGTGGCGTTGGGCAAACTGTCCCAGTCCTTGCCTGGTTCTGTCTTTTCCTTCCTTATCTCACTTTGGCTCCTGTGTGCTGGGTGTCTTGGGTTTTGCCAGTCTGAGAGTTTGTATTATCCCTGATTGTATCTGATCACTGCATGAAAAGTATCTGAAGCTCTCAGCTCAGAGTTATTTGTGGAGAAATGGAAAGTCATAGTTATTTTACTTTCCCTGAGGAGTCAGGGATCCCTCAAGATGGGCAGGAGCCACACAACTTTGGTGCTGCTAAGACACCCTCTGTGCACTGCACATCTCTGTGTCCACCTCTCCTCCCAGCCAGCCTTCTGAGCTGCATCTAGGCAATGGCAGTGCCCAGCTCACATCTTCACACCCTGGAGAGAGAAGACCCATGTCTCCAGTTTCAAATAATCTAATTCTGACTGCCTGAGTCCTCTTGTTGCCAGCGGAGCAAGGGCCCATGACTGGCTGCCCCTCTCCAGCCACATGTGTTCAGATGCTGGACAAATCTGCCTTTCTAGAAGACAGGGACACAACCCTCTCTGCATACCCAGTCCATGGATTTCTAGGTGTTGTGGGTCTTCTGTGAAATGACCGTTCCTGCCACGTGCCTACACTTAGAATTTTTAAAATTAATTTTAATGAATTGTTCTCTCCATTACTGTAGGCTGCCTTCCTCATGTTAGATGCTCTTCTAGGTTCTTGGAATACAGAGACAACAAAGCAAAGTCCTTACCTTCATGGGTTTCTGTACTAGGAAAAGAACTAGGTGATAAGTGAATGAATAAACAATTTCAAATAAAATAAAAAGGAGAAAAATAAAGTAGGGTAAAAGGGTAAGGATTGATGAGAAATAGAAAGCGTAGCTATTTTAGACAAGGAGTCTGCCAAGGCTTCTTGGAAGAGTTGAATTTTGAGCAGAAATCCAAGCGATGTGAACAAGAAGCCTCCCAAATACTGAGAAGAGCAGGCAAAGCCAGTGGACATTTGACAACTGCAAAGACCCCAAGGCCAGGTCGGTGAGTTACAGGAACAGAAAATAGCCAAGGAGATCTGGGGGCCAGCAAGCAAGCGGGGAATCATAAGACATAAGGCAGGTAAGTTGGACAGGATTGGGGCATAGATGATGGCGAAGACCCGGAGTTTATTGTGAGTGTAGTGGGAAGCTTTTGGAGGGTTTTGCAGCAGGGAAAGACAGTGCAAGCTCCATGTGAGGTCTGGGTTGGACATCTTGTAAGCCGAGCAGGTGCTGTGAGCACCACAGAAGAGAGAACAAGCATACAGAGTGATATTTGAGGGGGTACTGGGGAGCCAGTGTGGGGAGTGGGGAGAACAACCCCAGGGCAGCAGATGCGGGCTGGAAAGGGGAAGCCAGCAGAATGAAGGGGACTGGGAAGGGTGTGGACAGCCAGGATTGTGCCAGGTCCTGGTGGGGATGCATCATCACTGTCGTAGCCCACTAATTCGGTATTCACACTAGCGGGCTCTTTCTGTATCCTCAAACATAAGAAATAGGGCGAGAAGAGGGAGGGACTTGCTTTCAGCTCCTGCCCACCCTCCTCCCACATAGTGCTGTGAAGAGCTCCTTAAAGATAGCTCCTGCCCAGTTTTGTCAACCAGGAAATTAACACATCTCCTTCCTGGGTTTCTCTCTCCAGCTGGTAGCTGGAACAGTGCTTCTCAGACTGCAGCAATGGACCACACCTTCAGCCCACTGTGGACTGATATGTTTTAAAACTACAGTGAAGTAGCAGAAAAATGAAAATAAGCTCCAACATTTACTATTCAGCAGACATAAAAGGACCATGGCTGCTGCATGGTAGTTCCGATGCTTACTCTTGGAGGCTGAGCTTGCAGAGCTCTGATGGGGCAGTGAGCAGTTTGGGGCTGGCGCTGTCCACAGGTCATACTCTGAGCAGCCCTGGCCTGGAGAAGTCATGGCGCCCGGGTGAGGAGAGGCGGCTGAGCTGTTTCCATGGGATCCCTTGCCTGCCCCATTTCTCACTCCTGCCTAGTTGGCCGGGGGTTCTCAGAAAGTGAGGTAGTGGCACTACCCGGGGAAGTGTTAGAAATGCACACGCATCGGTACACCCCACCAAGGCCAAAGCTGGGGCTGGGGGGCCTCTGTGGGCTGTCAGGCTCTGGGACTCTGAAGCCCACCGAAGACAGCAGGGGCCTCCGTGTCTCTTTCACCCTTTTAACACTTGAAGCCTTTCCTCCTCTGGCTAGCCTGTGAGTTCCCTTTGAGGAAGCCTGGGCCAGGAGACTAGGGGCCAGGCCAGGCAGTGCTGCCTGAGAACACCAGTGTGAGGCCACCCCTAAAAATCCACTGCTGTGTGCCATATGCTGAGCTGGGTGCTGTGTGAAACATCTGGTTTATAAGGATCCAGATGACAGTGGGGTTCTGCATGAGTGAATTTTGGAGATAAATGAAGTTTTTATCATCTCCCTCTCCCACCCTGCCCTTTTCCTGAGAATTGAACCCTTTGTACTGAGCTATATCCCCAGCCCCTTTTATTTTTTATTTAGAGATAAGGTGTCACCAAGTTGCTAAATTGCCCAGGCAGGGCTCAAACTACAGGCATGTACCACCACACCCAGCTATTTTGATGGATATTTAATGGTAAGATTCTTGTCTACACATTATTGACTGCCCTGTCTTCTTACAAAGAAGTTTCTTAAAGCCATTTAATCTTTTCTATGTGTCCTAGTGTCATCCTGACATTTTTTTTTTTTCATTTTGGGCACAGAGAACAGGGTCCTCTGGCCATCAAAGCATGCTGCTGCCTCCCCTGGACAGCCTCACACTCTGGCCTTGGGGTTTACGTGGCCAGTGTTTATAACACTTCAGCGTTTTTGTCTGTTACTAGCTGGCCTTGTCTGTTCTTCCCTTGCTGCTGCTTCAAACTGCTTTCTTTCATACACTTTCTGATTTTTTTCTCCTAAAACTTGCAGTTTTATAAAAACAGACAATTGAATCTGAAAGGTCTGTATCTCAAATAAGAGGTAGGGTCCTAAGAATGAGGCTGTCCTCCGAGGAAGCTCAGGTATTTGAACACGTGCACATGGTGACCTACAGCTGGGCTTCCTTGAGGACACTCTGTGGCTCGTTCCTTAGTCGTCTCCTGCATCTTAGATGGATCCGGAAGCTGCCAAGTGACCTCTGGTTCAGTGGGGTGCTGCCGCAGTTCAAAAGGGAGCCTGGCCCTCCCCTCTGGTGGGCAGGAAGAGGGCAGGTGTGGTGCCACCAGCCACTGGAACGTCTCTGCACAGGTGGGAGGAGCTGCGCGCTCTGGCCAGTGAGCCCCGGGAGCAGCACGTGCTGTTGGCTGAGCAAGCGGAGGACGCCACCAACGGCCTCCTCAGCACCCTCAGCAGCTCTGCCCTCTGCAGCACTGCTGCTCCAGGTAGGACTGCACACCCAGGGGGCACTGGGGGGCTGGGGCAGGGTGGGCGGGATCCTGAGGCCAGGGCCTCCCCGGCGAGGAGGGAGATGCCAGCGACCGCCAGCTCTGTCCTGGACACTCTGTACTGTGTTCATGGGCCCTTGTGGGGTGCACAGCTGGTACCCTGAGCTTATCTCTGGGGAGACCCAAGGCTTGGGGTCCAGACATGATAGGTCCTGATCCCCTACTTGGGAGGAAGAGCCAAGTTCTCTGCCCCTGGCTTGGTCAGTATAGGGGGCTCCAGGTGGGGGGCAAGATTCCTGCTCTCTGCACATCCTCGTCAGGTTCCCTGCAGTGCTGCAGTGACCTTGCTCAGGTACAAGAGTGTATACTCTTTTAAGGCCACGGGGTAGGGCCATGCAGAGCAGATGCCCGGAGACTGGACCCTCGCCTGGGTGCTCTACCCTGAGAGAAGGCAAAAGTGGCTGGGGCGGGGCAGAAGCCCAGGAGTAAAGGCCTCACCCTGTCTGACTGCCTGCTTTGTGCTGGTGTGTGCTATGGGCCCAGACTGCAGGGTTGAGGCTCACCCCTGTGAACACAAGACGCTGGAGACCATCAGAGAGCTGGCTGGCACCGCCCCATGCTGGAGAGGAGCCCTGCGTGCCGACGCTGTGCTGGCCACACTCTGTCCCTTCTATAGGTCAGTCCATGGCCAGGGGCAGATAGGACCTGGCGTGGGTGGGGTGGGCCAAGTGCTCCCTAGCCACAAGGAGGACAGCACTCCTCTGGCACTGGACATGGCCCTGGAGCCTGTGGCAGGGATCAGAGATACCGAGGAGGGAGCCAGTGACAGAGCTCAGGTGGTAGACACTTGGATCTCAGCCTTGCTCCCAGTAATCCTGACTTAGAGCAGCCTGTTTCGGCCCTCTAAACCCCTTCCCACCCACAAGGTCAGCTGCTTTTGGCAGCTGTGGGTTCCAGAGGACGACAGGAATATGTGGCATAGCCACCCTGACGATTTCTGTAGCTGTTGTGTCGTCACAGAATGCCAGTGCTCAGACAAGCCTGAGAAGCCATCAGATCTCTTGGTTCGCAGATCCTCTTGAGCTCTAGAGCCTCCCTGGGACACTTGTGCAGAACAGAGAGAAGCGGGCAGGGCTAGAACACGCAGGAGGTCTGGCGCCTTGGCCTCTTTGTGCCCTTGCCTCACCACCGAAGCTCCAAGGAATGCAATTAAAGCCCACGGAGAGGGAGCTGCAGACTGGAGAAGGAACGTGACATGCCGGGTCACTCAGTAGGAATCCAGTGGGCCCGCTCACTGCCTTTAGGAGCTCAAAGGAAATTGGTAAGAAAAGGCTGTTCTCCATAGCTGGAGGTTAAAAATATACCTACACATAGTTAGACGCACATGTGCACGTGTGCCCGCCCGCCCTTTATAGTGGGAAACACCCCTTACTCTATGTGCAGATAAAGTTTAGGTAGAGTCAAGAAGGAAATAAGGGAGTCTTTTCTGAGCCACTTCTCCGTTGGAATCTCCTATTAGCTTTTAATGTCACAATTCTTTCTGTTGTCTCTGCTGCTCTTTTTCCCTGGATTGCAGCTGGAAGAGAGTGTTTCTAAGCCACCCTGCCACCTGCTACAGGACCACCTGTCCAGGTATGGTCTACCTGTTGGATTCCCCAGTTCTCGCTGGGATCTGGCATCAGGCCGGTTTGTAAACATACAGCGACAGTCCTAGTGCCGAGGGTAGGGTTGGGACAGGCTCCAGGGCAGAGGGAGGGGGCATTTTGGAGGCAGGGAAGGGTATGATTGCACTGTACTCTTCACCCACTCAATAATAGCTTTACTTTGAGAATGGAGTGCCAGCTTTGGAATTACTCCCTCTAACCAGCACTCCTTGCATTGGTGAGAGGCAGAGAAGGGTGCATACCAAGCACCAGCTTTGCACAGCCTCACAACCAGTGCCTAACTCGGCAAGATATGTGAGTGGTAAAATGGGGAAATATTTGCCTGACACCTAGAATCCCCATTTCCCCCTCCATATAGTAAGGAATCTCGTGCAAAAGGTCCTAGCAAGTTTCAATATCTTATGCCCATGGACATGCTTTATCAGCTATAAAATTCCAAATGAACATGACGAACTATCTTTGTGATTATGTGTTATTCAGGACAGTTTTGCTGTGTTCTCACTGCTCCTCACCCAGGAATCCAGAGCACCCTGTTACTGGGAGCTGATGTTGCTCCCAAGTGTGTTGGGGTCCATCTTTGTGTGGCCTCGATTCTCTTGATGAGGTAGGAGTGTCCCAGAAAGCAGAGCCAGCGTTTATACACAAGCAGGAGAGTGTTCCTAGCTGGGGTCAGGTGATCTCCTTGCCATGTGCTGTTGATGTGTTAAAAGTTCCATCACTTCAGACTTAGAGGAAACTGCTGGTGGGGCTGTTGCTGTTCAGAAGTTAGAATGTGAGGATGTAGAGCAGCAGCAGCAAGACTTTTAGAGCTTTCGATGAGACGAACAACCTGCTGTGGCGCATATGCTGTGCATTCCGCATTAGACATACCTGAGTGTGAGCCCCGCTCTGCCTCCTCAGTTACCTAACCTTCTGCATATGACTTCTTTTCACTAAGCTGCAGCCTCCTCGTCTGTAACATGGGAGGCCCACAGTTCCTACCTGCTAAGCCATATCTGTGTCATGGTTGGCGCAGAACCCGGCACATAGCAGATACTCAGTTAAAGGTCTTTGCTGCTGCCGGTCATGAATCCAGGATATTTGCAGGTGTTCCAGCTTCCAGGACAGCAGGACTGGATGGTGCAGAGTTAGCTTCAGGAATCTCTCCCTTTGAAAAGTCTGCACTTAAATTATAGTGATATGACCAGCAAAGAATATTTTGAAGCAAAAAGGACAGGAATCACCAACCCAACCGTGACTGCATTCAGCTGTTTATCAAGCCCTTTGGATACATAAACACATGAAGATCCTATTTCTTCTTTTTAACCTTGGGAGGGAGGTCATGGGCTTTTATCCACATGTGCAATGGATAAGGAAATGGATGAGGCATTCAGATAGTGACCACAGGTTATCATCCATCAGGCCCTGCAGAAAGGGCCTGATTTTGATAAAGGCGGTAGTTTCCTGGGTAACACAGCAGCTCTGTGGACGCACCACTCATAATTTGCACTTTCACATCCAAATGCAAATACAGTGTTACTATTAGGGAGTGTTTGTGCCGTGCTAGGACTCTCCATGGACTCACTGATTTCGTGCACACAGCAGCCCTGTGATCCAGTGCAGGCACCAGGACTCTGGATGAGGGCATAGAAGCACAGAGAGGTGAATTAGGGTGTCCGAGAAGAGCAGGTGGCCACACTTACCACCGAATTTTCTGGCTGCAGGAGATGAAGGCGCTGTCCTTTGCTATGTTAGTTCCAGAGGCCACTGAAAACAACTATGGGAGAATTGGAAAAAGCAAGGGCCTCAGCAGCCCCTAGCACTCCCTGAGTGGTAAAGACCCCCACACGTGCACCTTGATGCTCCTGACATCTTCATCTTGGCAAGCTCAGGTCCAGCAGAGTTAGTCATTACGAGTGCCCCGAGCTCCCTCAGGCCTCCCAGCAGCTCTGGGCTATTGTGGCCTATGCTCCTGGTATCAGAGCCACATCCCAGAGGAATGTCCTGGGTGTGTAATTCACGCAGAGCTTTACCGAGCTCACCACTGTGTCCCGTGACAACCATACCCAGGCCCTCCTTTAGGTACGTGCCGGTCTTTACCCTGTTTGCTACAGGTGTCACAGCTGGGCTCCTAGTAGACAGTCCAGGAGGAAAAGGGCTGGGCCCGGTAGGGCTCACTCTTCCAGCTGGCCCTCTACGCTCCTGTGCCAGTGTGCTTGGCTCTTAATGGGCATCTCTCTGATAGGTCCTTGTGACTCCCAGCCCTGCCAGAATGGAGGCACATGCATTCCGGAAGGACTGGACAGGTACCATTGTCTCTGCCCACTGGCCTTCAGAGGGGAAGCCAACTGCGGTATGTACATGTGGGATTTGCAAGATTTACCCACTAGGGAGCAGGTAGAGCCTGGATTCTCCTTGGCACCTCCCATCTGCCTACCTACTCTGTAGAAACCAGCCCTTGAGTCTTAGAGCCCCTGCTTTGCCAGCCCTGCCTCAATCTGACATCTTGGATGGTGCAGTCTCTAAGTTCTCCATGGATAACTAATTCAGGCAGCAGAGTTTTGGCAGGATGGTGGCCCTGGCTTATCAGCTGTGGAATGGCCACTGCCCTCACTAAACCCAGCCGAAGGCTGGAGCCAGCCCTGGTTCTGGGCAGAATCTTTTCTTTCTTCTTCTATAAAAGAAGAGTACACAGGAGCCTCTCTCCTTTTTGGTTTTAAAGACAGGGCAAAAAATGCCATCGGTGTTAGTGCATAGAATTGTTGAGAATTTTAAATAATATGTGAAGTGCTTAGCTAGTGCAGTGCTTGACATATAGCAAGGGGGTGTTAAATAGGAACTTAATTCTGCGGTGTTGGGTTCATTGGAGATCCATATGGAAAAAATAAATCTTGACTCTGTTCCCCTAAACCTACCCCCAAACCAATCCTAGGAGGATGAGAGATCCAGATGTAAAAGGCAGAGCAGAGAAGCTTCTGGATGAGAACATAGGAGTGCATCTTCATGATCTCAAGGCACACAAAGATTTCCTAGGACACAAAAACACTAACAGTTACAGAAAAAAGTGTTAGGCTCTTAAAGAAGTGGTTGGTCAGAGACCCCAGGCCAGAGTCAGGAGGGTGGGCTGCACGTGTGCCTGTAGTGGTGTGTGAAACACTGGTCTTTTGCAGCAGGACTAGGGCTGGGTCTTTGTCTCCATCTCCCTCCTCTGAGGAGGCTTCTCTTGTGTTGAGTGATGGGTGGGCAGCACAGGTGGGGCTGACCTACACGCCGCCTTGGCTACAGAGTGACAGTGGGTATTGCTGTGGTCCCAACAGCCCCGAAGCTGAGCCTGGACTGTAGAATTGATGTCCTCTTCCTGCTGGACAGCTCTTCGAGCACTACCCTGGAGGGCTTCTTCCGGGCCAAGGCCTTTGTGAAGCGCTTTGTGCAGGCCGTGCTGAGTGAGGACTCTCGGGCCCGTGTGGGAGTGGCCAGGTACAGCAAGGAGCTGGAGGTGGCCGTACCTGTCGGGGAGTATCAGGATGTGCCGGACCTGGTCAGGCGCCTTGATGGGGTCACATTCAGCGGCGGCCCTACTCTCACAGGGAGAGCCTTGCATCAGGCGGCAGAGCGTGGCTTTGGGAGTGCAACTAGGACAGGCCAGGACCGGCCACAAAGGGTGGTGGTCCTGTGCACTGAGTCACACTCTCAGGATGAGGTGGCCGGCCCAGCATATCACGTAAGAGGCCGCAATCTCCTCCTGCTTGGTGTGGGCAGTGAGGCTGTGCGGGCAGAGCTGGAGGAGATCACAGGCAGCCCAAGGCATGTGATGGTCTATGCAGAGCCTCAGGACCTGTTCAACAAAATCCCTGAGCTGCAGGGAAAGCTGTGCATCCGGCCACGGCCACGGTCAGGTAAGTTCCTGGTACCTATCCAAGTATAACTCTCCTCTTAGGCACCAGTTTCTCAAGTCTATTTGTAAAGAAGAAGGGACTAATGAGCGTTTTTGGAGAGGTTTTTTTGTGAGAATTAGATGACCCAGGAATACATTTCTTTTTGTAGGATGCCAGGAAGGAACTTGGAGAACTGCTGTTGTAGATCAGGCCTGGTAGATTCAGAGCACCTTGTTAACACTAATAATAATGACTAAGAATAATAATGCTGCACCTAAAATTTGCAGATGCTTAGTCTGTACTATGTGCATTTTCCTCAGATGCTCATGCATACGCACACGCACACACAAACAGCCCAAAGAAGTATTTTGCAAAAGGCTCTATCCTGCCTCTCTGGAGTACATTGTAACACTGTTCTGTTCTATTCTGTTTTCATGACCTATGAAGCTGATTTCATGAGCCACTATTGCAGGGAGCTGTGGGTAATGGGGCCTGGCCACAGCCAGAGGTGGGGGACTGCAGCATGTTGATGCTGGGCACCCCATTGCTCCCTTGGGAGTTGGGCTGCCCATGGGACTGAGCTTCTCAGCCCATGTTGCTCTCCCCAGCCCAGAGGCCCTCCATGCTTACCGTGCCCTTCCCACCTAGTCTTTCTTGGCAGTCAGAATGGTTTTGTTTCAAAGTTACAGACTTCATAGGAGAAATGTAATGGTGGTAGAGAGTCCTTGTATCACCTCACCCCGGCTCTCTCTCGTTAACTCCATCAGTAAGTGCACTTGTTCCAGTTACTGAAGGGATATCGATGCATTATTACTTATTATAGTCCATCCTTTTGTCCTGATTTCCTTTCTCCCTATTGTCCTCATGTTCTACAATACCAGCCAGGATCCTTTCAGGACATATGGTGGCCTCCCCTTAGTCTCCTGGGGGTTGTGACAGTTGCTCAATTTTCCTTATGGTGACGTAGTATTGAAGAGACGATCAGTCAGGTTACCAGACTCTGTTCCGTACTCAGATGTTCCTGGTGGCTCACAGTGCAATTGGAAGCCCAGCTCCCCTCTTCCAGCTTCTGCCTGTGCCACATCTGGTCCCTTTGGGTCTCTCTGCAGCCCCCGAGAGAGGCCTTCTCCCTGCTTGGGAGGCATCCTGCCGTAGGCCCATGTGTTGCCTTGTCCAGCAGTTCTAACTGGCGTCCCTCCCCAGAGAGGCCCTGACCCCTCACCCAGGCTAATCATGTCGCCCCTGCTGGTTTCACCCCAGGTTGCCTACTTTTGTCTCTTTTCCCTTCACTCCATTTGTAATTCCACATTCATTTCCTGTCTGTGCCCCTTGGACTATTAGCCCAGGAGCACGGGCCCACTTGTTCTGTGTGATCTAGTTGGCGTCCTGTGTACGAAGTATATGATAATGGGGTGGATGAGGTACAGGTTAAAACGCCACAGTGCCCCAAACCCAGTGGCTTGCATGATAGAATCTTCTTCCCCTTGGGTGTGGCTCAGAGGTGAGTGGTCTGCATTAGCAGGATGGCTTGGCCATCTTATAATTTCCATCTTGAGGTCTTAAGATCCCCATCTCTCAGCCTGCAAGAAGTTCCTTGAGCAAGTTTGAATTTTCAGATTTAAACCTGGGAATTACAGTTACTTGTGATCACATTCCTATCACATGGACACATGTCCACACCTGGCTGCCAAGAGGGTGGGAAATGTGGTATTCATGTTCCTGCTTATCTTCTAGGGTGGGGGTGTTTGATGGCCACAGGAAGAGGGTGGGCCCTGCCTGGATGGACAACAGACTGGCTGACGTGTGCTTTCAGCCAGCTAGCTTGTGCCAGCCAGGTCCGGGTGAGGGTTCCATCTTGCCCCTGCAGGCTGCCAGGCACAAGCAATGGACCTGGTCTTCCTGTTGGATGCCTCAGCCTCCGTGGGACCAGGGAACTTTGCTCAGATGCAGAGCTTCGTGAGGAGCTGTGCCCTCCAGTTTGACGTGAACCCTGACGTGATGCAGGTTGGCCTGGTGGTGTATGGCAGCCGGGTACAGACAGCTTTCGGGCTGGATGCCCACCTCACCCGTGCTGCTGTGCTGCGGGCCATGAGCCAGGCCCCCTACCTGGGGGGAGCGGGCTCAGCTGGCATGGCCTTACTGCATATCTATGACAAGGTGATGACTGTCCAGAGGGGTGCCCGGCCTGGTGTCCCCAAGGCAGTGGTGATGGTCACAGGTGGGAGGGGGGCAGAGGATGCAGTTGTCCCTGCCCAGAAGCTGAGAAACAATGGCGTCTCGGTCCTGGTTGTGGGCGTGGGCCCAGTTCTGAGAGATGCACTGAGGAGGCTTGCTGGTCCTCGGGACTCCCTGATCCACATAGCCGCATACTCAGACCTGCAGTTCCACCAGGACATGCTCATCGAGTGGATATGTGGAGGTGAGAGACTTCGCAGCCTCCAGGGCTGCCCCTAAGACAGGACCCGTGCATGAGCCTTCATGTGTATCCTTATGAGGAACGCAGTTCCTGAGTGCTCACTTTCCATGTACCACTTTATGTACTAAATGCCATGCTCCCGTAAAAGCCCATGGTGGATATACCCATCCCCACTGAAGGGGTAGAGAGGGTCTCCCAGATAGCTCCTTTTCAAATTTGAGACTTATACATTCTATTTAAAAGGATGATGTTTTTAGGAAACCCATATTCCCCCAATGCTGGTTAATACTGACATAGGGAATGAATGACAGAGCTAGGAGCCAATAGGGAAGCCGAATCCATGGCTACGCTTTATCAGTCGATTTCTTTCCAAATGCTTTTAAAAAGTGCAACAGTAATGCCAGCAGCAAACTGCCATGTGCACAGCACGTGGAGTCTGCATTTCCCATAGGAAAGCTGTGTGGAGTTTGATCATGTTCAGACACGGAGAATGAAGTACCAGCTGTGTGCTAGGCTGCGGCTTCAGGGTCAAAGGAGACATGAACGGTGCAACACTACTCCAGTGGCCTTGCATTTATTTCAAATAGATACAGAGTTAGGGGACTCTGGGTCCGATCCAGGCTGAGCCTGGGGCACAGACGTGTTTTCCACTGCAGCAGCCAAGCAGCCAGTCAACCTCTGCAAACCCAGCCCCTGCATGAATGAGGGCACTTGTGTCCTGCAGCATGGGAGCTACCGCTGCGAGTGCCGTGATGGCTGGGACGGTCCCCACTGCGAGAACCGTGAGTACCACCTCCTCCTCTGCACCTGTGAGCTAGGGGTGGGACTGTAAGTCCTCCCGAGGCGCTCAAGCTCGGCTGAAGGCAGGCTCTGCATTCAATCTGTCCATGCACCCAGGGGACATTTAGGGTCATGTATATCCCGGGTTTTGTTCTGGGAACAGGGAATATAGCACCAAACAAAACAAAAATCTGCCCTCATGGAGCTTCCATTCTAGTGTGGAAAGACATTAAACTGGATACTTATATAGATATAAGATTATTATAGATAGATGTAAGCACGCTGCGAAACACAACTAGGAGGGAGACCTCAGTGAGGAGCACAGTGAATCAGAGTAGGGGAGATGAAGACGGGGACGTGGACCTGGAGGCAGGTAAGTGGTGGGACCTGCTGGTCCTCTGTTGAGTATTTGCCTGATGAGATGGGAAGAACGACCATCAGCTGAGAGAGAGGACAGGTAGGAGGCACTAGAAGTTTAAGAAGAGAGAAGTAGCTCGGGAGAGAAGGGTGAGCTTCAGGACGTGTGGAAGGACAGCGCTGTGCAGCATGAGGGCCCCACCTGTGGCCCCTGTTCCTGAGCTGAAAGATCAGCCGGAGATCATGAAGACAGCTGTGGCTAGAGCTTTGGGTTTTCAGCCCCCAGCCTAGTTGATTCCTGAGGGTCAGGGTGTGGTATGAAGGGCTGTCAGATGGGATCTGTAACCTGGTGTCTTCTGCTTGGGCAGTGGTAGGGTGGAAGGACAGGAAGGGGCCCATGCGGGTACTGACAGGCTGAGGACAGACTAGGACACTCAGGTCCTCAGAGTTCACATCCTTTTGCAGGGGCTTTGAGAGGTGACGCCCCAAAGGCACGTGGCGCTTGGCAGGATACTGCTGGAGGGCTACACCCACATGGCTCCCGGCAGCTGCAGAGGCCTGGGCATCCTGCGAGCTGAAAGGGCACAGCCTTTGGCAGAGCACATCCGCTGGGTCCTTGTGTGTCTGCTGCCCACTCTGTGCACAACCCTCCTTCTTACCCACTTCCACCAGGCTGCAGCCCCTCGTGCTTGGGGCAATGGCAGCAGCTGACGTCACCTGCTGACAGTGATGCTGAAAATGCTTCTTGCTGTGTGAGTAAACACTTTCTGTACCCAGGTGTACCGTGTTGAGGAAGTCATCTGCCACTTTTTCCCAGAGTGTAAAACAAAGCATCATGGAGAATTCTAATGGCTCGCGTGAGGTTCACTTTGCCAGACAGACTTTTCTTGAGACAGAAAGCTCCAAAAGAAAGCGTTTACTAGGCCCTCATCTGGGCCACGGAAACAATGGTATTGCCAGGTGGAAAAGTATGGACTGGGTCACATCCCAAAAGATCTCCAGTATGCATTTACTTTTAATTTGGAAAGGGACTTGTATGGCATTTGTGACTTCTGGTGACTGGATCTGTGTGACAGAAGGACCTGGAAAGGTCTCAAAGTGCATTTGTGGGCTGGGGATATAGCTCAGTGGAATAAGCGCCTGCCTAGCAGGCGCAGGGTCCTGAGTTCAATCCCCAGTACCGCCAAAAAAAAAAAAAAAAAAAAAAATCAAAGTGCATTTGACCACTTGCCCTGTTTGATTGGTGATGGGGGAGGGGCTCGGTATGCAGATGGCTCAGTCTGGAAGGGCCACGTGTGACGTGTCTAGATGTTAGGCACCAGCTCCTTGGGGGGGGGGGGTCTTCCTTTTCAAAGTGTTTATTTGGGAGGGGCCGATTGGGAGTTCTTGCCAGAAACTTTTCTCAGCTTTGAGTGGGGGCAAAGGGGAGTAGAATTCTTAAATCCAACAAAAGATAAAGAGCTTGTAGAGACTTTTGTCTTTTTAAGCAGAGATGGCATGCTAATTCTTTTGGTTTTGCTTTGCTTTTTATACCAAGTTTTAAAAGAAGACTTTCAAGAGACATCGGTTATGTAGCAGAAATATTTGTACATATGTGGCAAGCAAGATTGTTTAGAATATTTTCTGGACAACTAAGTATCCTGGTAGTGTAAGGGTAAGATGGAGGTACTCTTTATCAGTTTTTTCCCCTTGGTCACATTGTTTCAAGTCAGGTTTTCAGTAGAAGCCCTGGTAATGTTCTGGCTTAAATCTAGAGACTTTTCTTTTCAATATAATTATTTTAATTTGTTTTACATACAGATGTTCAAGGCTGTCTGGAATTAAATGGCACTCAGCTTTAAGGAATTTGGGATTTTTGATGCTAGAAAAGTACTTGAAAAGAGGGATCACTTGGTATCATTAGACAAAGTCTGGAGTCCCAAACACTGAATCATGACAGTCGTTTGTTTGAGGCATGTTGCCATTCATAATTTCATAGAAGGCAGCATTAGCACAGGTCCACACACCCATCTAGGGGATGCTAGTCAGCAAGACAGCAGAACTTACGTGAATTCATTGTCTTTAATGGTAGCTCAATCATTTTATCATGTAGCTCTTTGTTGTCTTGAGGGCTCTTTGGATGCCTCATTCAAAACATATATTAAAGGGACTTTATGATTTGTTTTCAGGAGCAGGGGTCCCAGTCCTTAACACCTTTTTCTATTTTTTCTAGTAAAAGGCCAATGAACTAGATCAATGTCTCAACAGTGACAGAGGGAATTCCTGTTTTCTTGCTTAACCAGCCAAACCTTTTTCCTCTCATTTAAAATGTTATAGTGTAATCTTTAGTTCTTATTAAGTAGTATTTTTGCATATAAAAACAAATGAGAGGTCGTAAATCTTGTATTTTCTCTCAGTGATCCTGATGCCACCCTTTGCTGAATACTGTAGTTCTAATAATTGTTTTGTTGTCCTAGGGAAATATCATGCACAAGCAATCAGTCTTGTTTCTTCATTGTGACTTTGAATACTACTGTGATCATCTGGCTTTGTCCGGGCTCTGTAGTCATGTTTTGGAAAATAGTGGAAATGGCATATGTCTGTATCTGATTCCAGACCAGAGGGACTTTTCGACATGGTAATAATTCCTGTGGGTGTTCTGTAGGTCACTGCATCAGGTTAAGGATGTTCATTCCTGTCCCTAGATGGTTGTTTGTTACAAGTGTTAAGTTTTTTCACATTGAATCTCTTAATGTGGTGAATTACATATTCATATACTTTGTATCACTGAACCAGTTTTGAAAACTCTTTGGATGAACTGTATTTGGTTGGTATATATCATTTTTAAAAACATTGCTGAATTTCCTTTGCCAATAAGATTTCTTTCATCTATGTCTAAGAATGAGATTTGCTATCAGATCAGTGCTAAATAAACATTACCACAGAAAAATCCATATACTTCTCAGTATTATAATTTAAAAATCTTGACAGAGGGCTGTCTCAGTGGCAGAGTAAGGGCTTGTTTTTTTTTTTTTTTTAATTTATTTTAAAAACATAAAAGTACAAAAACATATTGACAAACAGACACCAATTATCATAAAAAATAGTACAATCACAACTAATCTATAGACAAGGTGATATGGTCTCAACAGTGGTTATTGCTTTATCCATTGATATCTTCGAATTGTAAATTAAGGGCTTGTTTGAAGCCTGAGGTGCACTCCCAGTAACCCCCACACCCTGATAAAAAGGTTTCTTTTCAATTCTACTATTTCATAGAGCCTTGGGTTGTCTTTTTAATTGCATTATTCTTTTTAGTGTGCCAGATTTGGTTTTGTCATTTTTTAAAGTAAGTACTTTTATGTTATGAACTACCTTAATTATTCCTTAAGCAGCCTTCCAAGTATTGGTATATTTTCCAAAACTGACTTCTAGGAGTACTGATTTTTAATTACCCACCTATATTCGGTTTCTGCAGATGTTGCCTCCAGACAGTGTACCTTGGTTCACAAACTAAATTTGTTCCATGGTCCTGGGAAGGATGGCCACAGTTGTTTGTCATCCAATGCAGAGTTTGCACACAAAAGCATTCATGAACCAAGGCACAACTGTACATATTTGGTATATTGCTGTATATTATATTAAAATGCTCTTTCAGATTTACTTAGATTACTTGATTTAAGGAGGCTTAAAGTCTCTTGCTAAAATCCCACCTTGCATTTTTTTGACAGACCTTGCCCCCAAGTCGTTCCATGAAATACAAGGGAAACCCCAAATACAAAGATAATTTTATTAAAAAAAAAAAAAACAAAACACTTGGTAAGGATCACCAAATGTTTATGACATAGGAAATAAATGCCCTGGGATTAGAAAGACAATATGGATATAAAAAGACTTTTAGGTCTTAGGAACCACTCTTTGAGAACTCTGATTCAGAACCCCCTGAAATCTTCCAGCCTGTATTAACAAAGAATGCCACTGTAAGAAGAGACAGGACAATATGCAGAATAGCACTGCCAGCAAAGATGGAGGCCACCCTCACCAAAGTTCTTTTTTTCTTGCAAGGGGACTAGAAATTAGAACTTTAAAACAAGAACTATTAGCACATTGTATTAAATAACTCTTCCCTTAAAAATGGCCTGACCACAGGACTGCATTTGTAAACACAAGGATATTTTTTTTCTATAGTCATGTAAAAGTCAGTTAAATCTCAAAACACTTTTCACTGTTTTGACATAATTTTAAACAAGCATCACTTACCATTTTATTTAAAGGCAGTTCATTGAGGCCTGCCTTGGAGTAAGAAGGAAAAAACCTTATTTGGATCAGTGTCTCCCTTGGTCCCACATCTTTCTCCTGGTATTGTTTCTATAATCTCAGGTTGAAGGTGGTTTTACACAGGTGCTGCCACTGTTATTTGAAATAATCACTAATACATATTGGAGAAAACGAACTGGAAGGCAAGGATGGTTTAACCCCCAATACTGCTAAGTATTGGATAAGAGATGACAGGAGATCAGTTATTTTCAGTCCGCAAAGCCCCAGAGCTTTGATACTGTCTTTCATCAAAGTTTAAACACCAGAAGCTTTTCACTACTTAAAAATCTTGATAAACCAATTATGAAAACTTCAGAAACAGAACATCCCTAAATACAAACAATGTCTTGTTTACAGCCAGTAGACTTAGGTCTCCCAAGAAGCCTTTTGTGTGGTGGTTGTAGTGTTCCCTCTGGCTTGGAGAAGGAACAGAGCCTCCTCATAGCCAAAGCTCTCCATTCAGAATACCCCAGTCCTTGCTTTTTTTCTTCCAAACAGACTCACCCTTTCTCAGAGCTGCTGTTTGAAAGAAGACTTTACCGAGGCAGGATTGTCATCAAGGTCCACATTGACACAGTCTTTAGATGACACTGGTTTCCTAACTTGCTCCTTTCTTCTCCCATTCCTAGAGCACCGTACAAATACCCGCACCCCCCCACCCCCAGAAAAGATAGTTATTCTCTGTAGTAAGCTTATATACGTAGAAATACTTTAAGCCCCAAAACAAGAATAAAGATGGCCAAACTGAAACCCTGTGCATTCCTCTCTGCATGGAGTACCTATTAGGAGAGTTCGAGCCTGTAACACAGGCTCGAGCACAATGCTGCAAGTGATTAGTGATGTCTGCCGTGACACTGAGGGAGCTGAGGTTAGGGTGTGCAGATGGATTTAACAGTTTACCGCAGGTGTGTACCCCCTGTCTCCAGCAAGCAGGCAGGACAGCAACAAAGAGCAGTGCCATCAGCATGAGAAGAGGGGCCCCATCCTAGCAGTTCTTCGGGCCCTCAGGGAGGGTGGGGGTGACCACTTACCTTGGCTTTCTGGAGGACAGTGCCTTTGCCTGTGACCATGACTGAAAGAGGCCTGTTCTTGAGTGCAGTGGCAGAGTTGACTGGGGTGCTGTCTAGGCTGGAGGTGGTAGTGGCCTTAGGCTGTGGTAACAGAGAGCAATGGCTAGGTCAAGGGAAGTACATGCCCCCCGTAACCTGTGTCCAGGAGGCCCTGCCAACAGTCCCCTGCCTAAAGAGCCGAAGCTCTCACCACTCACACGGGGACTCATATTGTCCAGGTGCGTAGTGTCCACTGTGGTGCCCAGTGTCACAGGTCCAGCCTCAGCCTTCTTCAGGTTGTCCTTCACCTCCATGATGTTGAGCTCAAGGTCCACACGCCTGCTCTCCTTGATCCGGCATTCCTCGTCAATTTCCTTCAGCTTCTGCTCCAGGATGGCCAGGACGCCTTTGTCTGGGGAGAGAATTAAGCTGGCTACAAAGAGAGCAAACATCAACCAAGGCCAGGGAGCCAGCTCAGGTGCAGGCAGGATTTATATACAGCCCTGCTGGAGAAGGAGCCCAGGTGATGTGAACCATACGTCTAGCTCAAACACACACACAGCTGGGCCAGGCGTATGTGCAGCCTTAAAGCCCAAGTCTTGAGTTTACCTTGTGTACAGGCTGCCTTCACAGGAGGCCGTGAGTGTGAGGCCCTAAGTCTGTTCTGCAGAATTCCCAGAGGCTCTCACTTCTAATATGTATTACTGTTACAGCATCCAACAGCCTGAGAACAACTTCACCAATGGCCCTTTAAGGAGGATGACTGGGGTCTTCTGACCTGGCCCACACACCCCCTCTATACCCCACCAGCAGAGGTCCTGAGCCCTGGGACTCTCTGGGCTCGGTTTTATGCATTTTCTCTGAACCCCAAGGTTGAGACACGATGACCTATGAGTGTCCATCCTGGGAGGTCACTGTTGGAGAAAAGGATGGCGGCATGTGTTCAATCCAGAGCCCCAAGCACAAGCCAACAGTCACCAAAACCCTCCCATGCAGTTCCTGAGCTTATGTCAGTAGTAGCCTGTCTGCCTTTGTCAGGCTGAGGGGCAGTTTTCCCCCTGCTCCAAGCTGGGACAGTTTCCTGCAAATGGATTTGTCCAGTCCTTTGTTTTGTTTTTGCTTATGTCCTCTTTTACCCATGAGCAGACCACTTCTTTTCACCTGTAAAATAGGCTTTCCCCTAGATTGACAAATTCCTCAGATTTCTACTGCCAAAAACACAAATATTCTCAATTCCAGTCTGTAGTGTACCTAATTTCTCTGAACGCCTGCATTCCACTTGAGTGTGTACGCAAATTTCTGTCTAGTAGACCCTTGCCAGGCCTCTACTGACTCCTCCTGAAAGTTGTTTTCTGCTATGGGAGTCAGAAAACCTATTAGGTAGTTTAGGTTCCCTATGTCAGCTTCAGGAATCTCCTTGTGCCTTGTCCATGGGCTGGGGATATAGCTCAGTGGAATAAGCACCTGCCTAGCAAGCGCAGGGTCCTGAGTTCAATCCCTAGTACTGCCCCCCCCCAAAAAAAAAAAAAATCCTTGTGCCTTGTCCTGCGACAAGAGGATAAGCAATAAAGGACCACTGTTTCAAGAAAAATTCATAGAGAAAAGGAAAGTGGAAAACATGTATTAATGATATTTTGGAGCCTGAAATTTTTTTAAAAACCCACTTCATACTTAGTGGTCAATAAGAATACTTGGATAATCATTTTCTTTTTGTCTGTGACTTATTAACCTAAGACCCACAAGTTTCAACTGCCAGGAGAATAAAAGCACAGTGAAAACTCTCTTCTATCTGGAATATCTACACAGGAGAAAAGGTGGGGAGCCCCTGACCTCTAACTCACAGCCCTAGTGCAGCGCCTTGAGAGAGGCAGTTCAATATGACCCAAGAGATTAGGGTGGATTCAGCCAGCTGGGCAAGTGGGTGTGAACTGTTAATGACAGATCCAGGACACATGCGCAAAAAACCATTCCCAAACCCTGTACTTGGGACCAGTCAGAAAGCTCTCTTTTTCAATGCTTCCGGTGTGAGATAAAGCAGATTTTTCATAGGATTACCTAGGTCTGAGGTCAGCCTGAGGGCTGGAGAGTACAAAAGACTGTGGCCATTAACTTTGTGGTCACTGCACTCTCAGTGGCCCACTCTGCAGCACATCCTTTGCTACTTTTAAAAAATGTAAAACCTCTCTACCTTGTGTATGTGTCTTGACCAGTTCTTTATTCAGGACAAGAAGAACCTGGAAAGAATCTCTGGAAGGACCCCACAGCACCCCAGTGTTAGTGACACTAACACTGTCTCATATGTACCTCTGGTCACCTTCATCTGCTTACATCCCAGCCTTCTAGTTGGGACGGGGTGAAAGGAAGCCAAGGCATTGTCTCCTTGCCTCTGAGCCCTGACAATATCCAGAAATGTGGAACCTCATAACTAGAAAACTCCCGTCCACAAACAGTGCTTGCTTAGGGGTCGGGGAGCTGGGGGGAAATGAGTTACTGCTAATGGATACAGATTTTCTTTGGGATTCAAAAATTGATTGTAGTGAAGCCTGCATTGCTCAGAATATACTGAAAACTACCAAGTGTACACTTCAAATGGGTTAGTTGTGCGATATGTGGATTAGAACTGAATAAAGCTGTTATTTAAGAGTGACTATCCTCAGACCTTTCTTCACCAATCCTATTATAAGCTTCCCAGGAATCAGCTGTGTGTGTCTGCAAACCTGCTCTGCCTGGTCTGCCTGTCAGTGCAGCTCCACAATTTAAATACTCAATGAGCACAGAGCTACTATGCGAGCTCTAAATCAAATGCTTCAGAAAGGTTCTACGGAGGTATGTTGCTAGGACGCAGGTGTGGGATGACAGAATGATTCAGAAAGCAATCTACAAAGCCTCAGATTTCTCTGCAAGAGCCTTAAGATTAAGGGAGATGCCCTGAAGCTGTGGTTCATGCCAGCCGGCTGCCATGGATGCCAGTGAGCTGTCCCAGATTTCAGAAAGCCCTGGCACTACATCAAAAGATTGGCCCTGGAAATATATTTTAAGTGGAAACCAAACATTTCAGCCTAACCATATTTTTAAAGACTACCTACCTGCTAAGTACCTGCTACTTAGCCTAAGTACCTCCTAGTCCTATTGACATTGGTCAGAGGTTCCCTCTGTGCAGCATGGGGGCTTCAGGCAGGACCAGAGGGGAGGGGGCCTTGCCAAAGGTGAAGTTGCTTAGGCCCAGGGGTCTCAAATCCCGGTGGTAGATCCAGGTCCTTACCTACAAAGCCCACCCATCCCGTGAACTGAGGGCCCATCTCCTGGCCATCTCTGCCGGAGGCCCCTTACCTGTACATTTTAACACGGTCTCTTTTAGCTCTCGCTTCTCTTTCCGGAGCTGCGCCAGGTGCCCTCTGATCTCTTCCTTCATCTTCTCAAGTCTTTCCTTCTCCTCTGTGTACCGCTTCACCTCAGCCTCTGTCCGATTCTTGCCGAGTTTGATCTCTAAGACCCAGAGAAGGGAGGCCCCAAGTCAGCCTGGCTAGATCCTCAGACCTGTCCCCAGCCCTGCTCTCCAGGCTCAGACAAAACTCAGGGCTTGGCCACAAGAGGAGAGCTGGATCCAGCCCAGCCCAGCCCAGCAGAGATGAGAAAGGAAGGTGGGCCCACACTCCCTTTACTGTGTGACCCTGCACCTCTCAACCTCTGTTTCATCTGAAAGGGGGGAGTCAGGCTATTTGTCCAAGTCATGTGCAAAACACTCAGCTCCAGTAGGAAAGGCACCTGCGCTGGTCACCCGCAGCCTGTCCTTCACAGGTGGGCTGGTACTCGCCAGGGCAGCAGCCAGGGTGTCAGGGCAGTTCAATGGGAAGGAGATTCGCTGCTGCTCAGCCTGCAGTTTGACCGTGGTGACTCTCAGGGCAGGCTCCTCAGGCTCCTGACTTGCCAGCTGACTCTGTGTCGGGAGAACAAACCTCACTTAGCCAGGCGGAGGGCAAGGACGGTGGACAGCTCACCCATGGAGGGAGCCCCGTACCTGTTCCTCCTGGCTCTCTGGAGACACTGTACAGAGGTCCTCTGGGACTGGGCCAGGGTCTGCAGGGAAGACCTTGGCCATGTCGTCCAGCTGCGGTGACACGGGGGAGGAGGCCTGGGCCTGCACACTGCTGGGGCCATGCAGGAAGGGCTTGACTGGCGTGAGGTCCAGGTACAGTCTGTCAGGCTCATTCTCACTAAGGGCATCTGTGGAGGGCGTGGCCTCCCCAGCAGGTTCCACCTGTAGAAGGAAAAGTCAGGTGGCATTCACCACGATCTCTCCTCCATCGACTGTGAATAGGGCAGCAGCCCTGCCTCAGATTTCCTGTCCCTACTTCTTAGTGCTCCGCAGCAGAACCCTGAATGTACTACTTGAGAAGCAGAAGACCAGGACATAGCTCTCAACTGCCCTGACCCATGTTTTCTCCTGTAAAGAGGAAACCAGTGAAGTCTTCCTAGAGGTTGGTGAAGATGAGGTGCGTTCATCTATGAAGTTCTTAGCACATCAAGAGCTCAGTGCTTGATGCTGTGTCAGGAATCAGCCGTCAGCACGGTCAGCTCCTCTCAGCCATCAGTGTGGCCCTCAAAAGCTACTGGTATCCCTGCTCTCAATCCCATCACAGCCTTCACCCCAACGCTGACCAAGGCAGTCAACCAGTTGCTCACTATAGATAGGTCCCCAAGCCACGCCAACTGCACAGCCTCAGGCACAAAACATGAGCTTGCTGCACCGAGGGGCTGGTACCAACAGGTGATTGGAATCTGCTCAGGGATGATCTGACCACCTCTGGCATGGAGGTTAGGCAGGAGGCAGACAGGACAGCTGCAAGCTGCTGCCCACAGAACCCTTACCGCTGGTGTCAGCTCTGACATCTCCACATCGTCATAAAGCTCCTCCTGGCGGGCCTGGCTGGGCAGGCCGTCGATGTAAGTGTTGGGCTCTGAGAACTTCCTCTGCATCAGCCTGGAAGACACGGCCAGTCTGCTGTGTGAAGCTTCCTTACGGGGTGGTAGCCACGCCAGCCTCATAGGAATTCTCACAGGTGGCTGCACCAGCCTCAGCTGCACAGGAATCTGGGGACAGTGTCTGCCCCCGTGTGTCTGAGGACTTCTCCTTTTGTTCCCTGAACCTCCTTCCCAGTACCTGGAGGCTGGATTCTTCTCCCACTACAAGTCCCTGCCTCATACACCCTTCCTTCGCATCCCTGGTGACCTTCTCTCCTGGGCTCCGCCCTTTTGGAATCTCCTCCTTCCTGATAACATGCAGGGCAGCACAGACCAGACGCCATCCCCGTTCTGTGCTTAGGAAAATGGATCCTACGCAGCGGCTCGGCCCGCTTCCACCTGTACTGGCTCTGCCTCCCATGCTGCGTACACTTCTCCCGGAGTCCCAGTCTGCACATCTGGAGAGCAAAAGTGCCACTGTGCCCTGCCTATTGCAGATGTGCCGTGCACCCAGTGAGGAACCCCAGGAAAGTGCTGGAGCAATAGGAAGGTCAGAAAAGGTGCCCACTGCCCTAGGGAGCTGGAGTCCAGCCAGAGCGGCAGCTACCCCGGGACCCAGACCTGGCTCAGCCCTCCGCGAGGGCTGCTCTTTTGACTGTGCACTCTGTATCTTCCTGCTGCTGGACACAGTAGGGCTGAGCCCTGTGCTCAGGGACCATCTGATCCAGCTGCCCACCACAGACCAGGCTGGGCCAGGGTCTAGGAGCAGGGCTGGAGCTGCGAGAGTACCCAGTGCAAAGCCCCTTTATACTCACAAGAAAGAGTTTTTGGCCGCATTAACAATACAGGAAATCCGCTCAGCATCTACATAGTCGTAGGTGAACTCTTCTGGGTCCGTCTTGGAGCCTGACTCAGACAGCAGGAGGCCTAGCCAGTGGCCCATCTCTTCGGAAGACTTGGCCTGCAAGGAGGCCAAGGGAGACCTGAGCAGGGCCAGGGCATGACACTTGGGGCAGTCCAAACCCACCAGCTGGGACAGTCCCATTGCCAAGCCCCAGTCCCAGTCCCCACGGTCAGCCTTCCGAGTCCGCCAGGGCTGGGCTCCCTCACTGTGAACACCATATCCTACCCCTAGGGCTCCCCTATAGCATTGCCTGTTGGTGACATCTTAATACTCCCTTAATGGTGTCCTGGTCACTTGGGATGTACAGACCTGTGTTTCTAAAAGGTGATAACTACTGTCATAAGATCATAGATACTAAAATATGTTAACAGTTATCACGTGTTGAGTTGTTAAAGTATTATGTGCTTGTAGGTTGACACCTCTCTCTCATCAATGGTCATGGTCAGTTTATCACCCTAATCCACACATACAAGGCTGCCTGGATCCTAAGAAACGACAACATTCAAATTTACCTTTGTTTACAACTTCAATAAAGTCAAGGTGTTATAAAGACTTTGTACCATGTCGAATAGCTCTGCTACGTTAACTAAATCCCGGTGAATTTGACCTTTTTCCCCACTTGATTAGAGGCAAAATACTCTAATCAAATGCATACACTGAACACGTTACTAAGATGCCGATATTGTTTCTTGATTTTATCATGAAAGAAGGGAATTCTATAAAACTCACAGGTTTATCTTCATGAGGAAAACCAGCTCCCCTTTGGCAGTAAACCACCCTTATGTTTCCCTCAGTGAGATGAATCGGACATTTTGGTGGTTTGCTTTTTGCATTTATTTTCAACTGGATTTCTCAGTGCCACTGCACAGGGCATCCATCCCCTGGTTCAGGCCGCACCATCTCTGCCCTGGGTAACTGGCAGCTTCTTGACAGGTCTCCTTTTGTCCTTTTTGTCTCCTCTCCACCCACCCCCAACTCCAAACTGGAAGAAGCACCCTAAAACCCAGATCTGACCATCCCACTTCCCTTGGCACCCTGCACAGGTCCCCCTGTCCCTAGGATCAAGCCCTGCCCCACCCAGCCTCATATGCTACCCTCAGTAAACACTCAGCACCGCCCCCCTTCCATCCGAGAACTGTAACTAAGCAATAATTGGGTCCTCTACCAAATATCATCACACTCTCAAACTAGAACGTAAATTCCTTGAGGACAGGGAGCATCTTTCCTGTGTACCAGACTGGCTCTGAGCAGATAGGTATTTGCCAAGTTGGCAGTGAACCCCAGCTTTAGTGGGCAAGGAACTGGGGGATGGACACCAGAGGGCAGCACTGGAGTAACATTTGGAGGAACACACCTTGCTAAAGGACTGCAGGAACAGGAGTTAATGGGTAAGTGTGTGTGCAAAGAACTTGGGCTCTGCCTTCGGGGCTCACTGCAAGGCATGTGTCACCTTTAATTTTATAAACGTCACGTCATATCAAATGGGGTGGGGAGTGGGAGAAAAGCAGCTGTATCGCAAAGCTACTACCCCCCCCCCCCATAAACTGTGACAGCGGTCATTTTTATGTGCTGGGCTTCAAGGCTTTCCTGGCTGGTGACACACAATCTAAATAGCACCTTTTTAATTCCCAGAAGCTAGCAGCTCTGGGAGTTATAAACACTCGGCCTGCTTTAAGAACAGGAAGTATTCTTTGTCCCACTCACAACAAAACTACCCCAAGGCCAGAACAGAAATGGACATTTTAAAAAATGCAAACAATCACAGGCAAAAGAAACAACATAACATGCAGCTGCAGAGATTTTCCCTCAGTAGGATTTGGCCCTGGAGACCCCATACCTATGAACTATGGCCCCCACACCCGGCTGTCCCTGCTGCCTGCACGTCAGCTGTACCTCGAGCTTGGCCAGCTCCTCCCCATTGTGGAGGATGCGGAAGGAGTAGAGGTGGTCAGGGCTTGGGTCTGGGACCACTTCACAGCCCACCAGGCTGAGGGGCTGCTGGGCCACCTTGCTGCGGTTCCGGTCCTGATAGAAATGTAGGTGACTGTCCCTGACGGAGCACCAACGCAACTTCCACTGGCTGTTCACCAGCACGTTCAGGTAACCTGCCAAGGGACACAGAGAGAGGGAGATGAGGTACAGAAGAGACCATGGGGTGGCGTGGGGACAGTGGGACAACACCTGTAGGAACTGACTCGGCTGAGGGAGGGGCCAGGTCACCAAAGGTGCCTGGGGCTGGCATGGCTGCTGGGCCTCCTGAGAGCCTCCTTCCATCAGTTAGAACCTTTCAACCTCTCAACTCAGGCAGCTGTGGATCTCAACAATGTACTTCTTCCTTTATGGAAGCAGCTAGGCCAGCAGGGGCTATTTGTTATCACTGAAAGCTCTAAAAGGTCCACCATCACTGGACTAGGCCCTTCACTGGGCAGGAAGCTCCTAGAACTGTCTCCTGGCTGCCAGTGCAGCCTAAGCCCCCTGAGCTCCCTGATAGTCTTATCACCCCTGGGCTGTCCCACCCCAGCCCATAGCACCAGCTTCTTGTCTGCTGGTGCAGCTGCCCCTGCCCCTCCCTAGTCCAGGCCTCTTCCTCTGCCTTATGTCAGATCACCTGGCTTGTGGTACAGCGAAACTTTCTGCTTCCACTCCAGCCTCCCTGGTTGGACACACTTGCTTCTCAAGGGCAGGAACTGCACCAGGTCCTGTCTAATGCCCAAGATCTGTGTCTGCACCCTTTCTTCCCACTGCCCGCCTCTAAGGAACAGCACGGGCTGTGCCGCACCATCACCCGTGGCATTCTTGCTAGTCTCAAATGTGTGCATGTATTGTGTCAGCGCCACAAGGACAGAACAAGCCTTTTCCCCCGTCCGATAAATGTTTACTGAGCTGACGCAACACACCACAGCCTTGTCCTTGACAAAGATGAGCAAAACCCAGCTCAGTGCCACCTGCACACCCATAGGCGGTGGTTTGACATTGTGCTCATCTCCCCAGACGTACTGGCTTACAGCATGGCACCTGCTCCATGCCAAAGAGCTGATAGCTGCTCTGAACCCCTGATGGATGGACCAAACAGTAGGGTGTAAGTGCACAGCCACCTTCCTGACCTGTCCAGTGCCGGGCACACAGAGGGGACCATGGCTGTCTTTGAGCCATATTAACATCACATCATGGCAGCTAAGTACAGCATGAGAGACCAGAGCCTGAGCTCAACACCTAGGCTAATGCCGCACATACCCATCGCAACCCTCAGGTCAGGAGGAGGGTTGAGTCTAGAGAAGTGGGAATCCAGCTCTTAAGCAGCCAAGACTCAGGAAGGGAGACTGTTCTTTCTGCCCTGCCCCAGGGGCCAAGCAGACTTCCAGCTTTAATCCAGTCACATCTCACAGATGCATGCAGGCCATGCAGGCCCCTAGGCCATGAAGCATACCTTCTGATGCAGGCACAGGCAGAACTGGCTACTTCCGGCCCTAGTGAGAGGAGCAGGAGGACTCAGAGGCTATCTCACAGGGTGCCTTCCTATCCCACTGCACCACCCTGCCTGCCACAAGCAACTAGAGAACTTACCTGGGACTCAGGAAAGAGCACAGGGATAAAACATGGTGCTGTTGTCAGGCAGGGGAAATGGCTAAAGGTGGGTAGTAACGGCCTTTAGGGCCCAGGGACAGCTGCAGCCACCAGCCCCCCGTTACCAGCTACCTCACTCCAGGGCATTTCCCAGGCCAGGCCCGTCTCCCTCCGGACCTCAGTTTTCATGGGTACGGGCAAAGGCAGTGAAGAAGACCTCTAAGAAGCTCCCAGCACTCCCACACACGCCCTGAACCAGCCACACAGGTTTCTTATCGTCCCTATCATAGGTCTGGCCCATCCCCATCCCAGCCTTGGCTCCCACCCAAGGCTCCAGTCTGCTCAGTGCCCACCTACCTTTCAAGGCACAAGTCCACCAAGCCATCTCTGAGCCCCCAGCAGGAAAGGCCGGTCATAGCTCAGTCCTGATAGCTATGGACATGGGTCAGTATGTACTTAGGGTATAAAGCGATTCTGTGTCTTGGCCTAAAGCTCTGGGGTCTCGGTCTTCCAGCGGCCTGCCTGCCTCATCCTAACACTGCCTGCCACACCCCACAAACGCAGATCAAATAAACAGTATTTTAAAAAGAACATTAGGAGGGTTGCGCATGGTGGTACATGCCTATAATCCCAGCACTCTAGCAGATTAAGGGAGGAAGACTACAACTTCAAATACAACCTGGGCAACTCAGTGAGACTGTCTCAAGGTAAAAAAAAATTTTAAAGGGCTGGGGCTATAGCTCTGTGCAAAAGCAGTCTCACATACATGCATGCATCATACATTAGGAAAATACTAATCTGTTACCCTAGTTCCACTAAGGATCCAATACAGTAGGAAACAGAGCGCAGCTCTGCATAAAAAACTACTGCAGTAAAGACAAACTGGACCTGGGGAAGCTGCACACTCGCATTCCCAGGGGAGATTAAAAGGAGCTCAGACATCCTCTGCCTGGGCCACCCTGGTCTGCCTGCCCAGAGATGGGCTCCAGCCCAGGGAATGAGCCCTGGGTCCCGGGGGAGATGCCAGTCCTTACTGGAGGTCTCGAGGGGCCTCTCTGAAGGCTCCAAGGAGGTGGATTTCTTCCTGCCCAAGTTCATCAGGTTGCTCAGCTTGAGGCCAGCAGAACACTTCTTCTTGACTGTCAAGATGAGAGGACACCATCATCATACGGCAGCCCACCCACATGCAAATTCACTCCCACTCTATCCACCCTGCTTCTCCCTACACACATGCACACGCACATGCACACACACACAGACACACATGCGCGTGCACACACACGCACACACGTGCACACACACGCACACACACACGCACACGTACGCACACATACACGGCTGCTCCCCAAACCAGGATCTGAAGGACCAAGTCAGCTGTCTCCAAAGGCACATGCCCAAGGGGGTGCAAGGACTGCTCACAATAGGCAAGCCCTTAAACATCTTTATGAGCTCTGCTGGGGAGATGGGGTTTGAAGTAGGACTGGCAGACCAGAAGAGATGGAACAATCTTCTCTCCCCAGCCTTTCATAAAGCCTAACTTTGCTTTGGCTGTTACACCCTTTTTCGGATATCCCAGAAGTTCCTAAGTTGGACCATGTTAGAATCAGCTGCTAAAACCCAGACAGCTAAGGCTCACTGTCACCCTCCCAGTCATGGGGCTGACAGCCCAGCTGGCCTTACCATCTTTGGTTTCGGGGACCTCAGGATGGCCATCCACAGAGCCCCCGTGCTCAGAGGCCGACAGGTACTTCTCAGCTATATCTGGCTGTAGGAAAGAGAGACACGGGTGTGGGCCAAGGCTGGAAATGGTTACCTCAGAGACTACAATTTAAGGGAAACGCAGCTACTGCGTGAGGCCAAAGGCCACCTGACCAAAGCCTCAAAGCAAGAACCCAGGTCACTGGTAGGACACTGGCCAAGCTTCCCTCTTAGAGAACCTGCCTTCACCTGCTTCCTGAGGTCCCTCAGATCTGTTCCCCGCCCCACTGCAGAGCACCTACTCTGTCTTCAAGCCATCACACATGCTTGTTCCCCAAATCTCTGCCCAATCCCATGTGACACTGGCCCTGGGGCCACTGGGAAGGGCAGGAGCCCCAGGTGGCATTCAGGTGGGCACCCCTCCAAATGAGGAGCTCCTTTGAGACCTGAAGACCCCAGCAAGATGTGCAGCTTCAGGGATGTGCTGGCATTTGCACAGGGTTGGACAGGAGTCCAAGCCCGGCTTGAGGTCCCACAGCTAGGGCCCTCAGCGACCGAGTCAAAAGACCCTTCCTGAGCCTCGCTTGGCATGTGGGTCATGTGCGGGTAACATCCCAGTCTGCACCAGTGGGCCTGGTGGGGACAAGGGGTGACCCCTGGGAGAGTATAGCTGCCACCGCTGGTTGGTTGCAGGTTGACTGTGAACTGCTTTGAATGCTCCAGTCAAGCTCCTGCCTGCTCAGACTGCCAGAAAGCAGGCTGCCAGGCCCCGACCACCAGGCCAGCCTGAGGCAGCACACTGGGGACATGGATGCCAGCCAGGGGGACGCAGTGGCTCTGTTGGCTGAGAGGCTCCCACTCCTCACCCCAGCAGGAAGAAAACCAAATTCACTACGACTTTTGTTTTCCTGTCAGTGGCCAAGGAATGAGCGAGACCATGGAAACACCAGCCCGGGAGGTCACCCAGACACGGTGTGGGCACTTCCGCAGGTGGCCTGTGCCTGGCCCGAGAACAAAGGGCCCCCACCCTCCTCTAGCCCCCTGCATGCCTCCTTGCTGTCCTCTCTGGAAGGGCTAGACCCCCCAAAGAGACAGCGTGCCCCCTTGGGCACACATGCCCTGGCTTCAGGAAACTCAGCTGCACAAACTCAGGGATGTGAAGGGTGACCTCACAGCAGACAGCCTTCTACTCCTCAGTACCCAAACCAAGTCTGGGCCCCAGAGTTCCATATAGATGACCTCGGGAGCCGTTGTGTGGGGGGTCAGCATAGAGACCACGCCCTCCAGAGGCTGCTCAGGCGAAGAGCAGAAAGCAAGAACCTCAAGAAATAAATCCCCATATTAGAACATTGGCAAAGTGACTGCGGCTCTAATAACGCATCCCTCACACCCAGCAAGAAAATATTTTAGTTCTGTATCCATTTCATCTGTTTTCCTGACAAGCTAATTAAAATTACTGCCCTTTTCCAAGCATGGCGTGTTTCTTACGAATTGGGCTGAAATACCAAAACAAAGCTCCCGATTTTACACTTCTGATTTTTATGGAGCAAAAACGCAATTGGCTCCCCCTGCGCCCCCAGGTAGGGCGCAGCCTTACTTTCTGACAGTTCAGGCGCTGGGCTTCCGGGGTGTACTGGTTTCCCTCACATGGTCCTTCGGCAGACAGACCACTCACCTCCTGGATGACCTGGAGCGAGAAGAACAGTGTCAGCGGGGGGCCAAGGTCCCCAGAGCCCCTACTAAGAGGCAGCTCTGGGGGTTGCAGGCACGGGGGGAGGTGAGAGAGGAGACACACAACTGCCAAGGTACCAAGAAGACCCCTCCCCAGGCTCGGCCCACAGGTGGTCTCAGGACATGGTAAGCAGGCAGCTGTCGGGAGGCCCCACGCGCTCTGGGGGTGAGCAGGGCCTCTGCAGCACAGTTGTGAACCCCCAGCCACCACCACACAGGCACAGATGCCATTCTGTGGTGGGTGCCATGACGAGCTGCATTTGCTGGATGGTCCCTGGCTTTGGCTCACAATGGAGGCCGTGTGCTGCTTGGGGAGGGAGTAGGCCTGCAAACCGCACGGATCTGGCAGGTATTCAACAGGTATCTCCTGCCACTGCCCCTGTCCTCCCAGGACAGGCCTGGTCTGGGGCGCACACAGGTTAGAGGTGGTATGTGCTTCACCCTGCAGCAATGCACCTGGGCCCTGTCTGAGATAGAGGCCACCTTGGGGATTCCCAGTGGGGAATGACCCAGGCAGACACTCCCCCCTACACACACCCCTGGGCATCAGAAGCCCTCTGCAGGGAGAGAATCAATAAGAGCAGTTTCAAGGACCCTCTTGTTGCAGTCTGTCTCACAGCAGTTTGTGGAAGTGGGTTCAGAATCAGAGGAGCCAAAGGAAGCAGGAAGAAGCACTATGGGGCATTGCTGTCTTCTTAGATGGGCTCCAGTTAGGGCTTTGGCTCACGGAGAGTGTAACACAGTGTCATGGAAAGAGGGCAGGGGCCAGAGTCACCAGGGTAGCTGTGTGACCTTGAGTCTGAGCCTCTGTCACACGATCTGTAGAACGGGACCATAGCTCTAGGCTGGCTGTGAGGACTCAGGTGTCCAGAACCCAGCACAAGGCAGGTGCGATGGCACACACCTGCAATCCCAGTATTTGGGAGGCTGAGGCAGGAGGCTCATCAGGAGATCAAGGCCAGCCTGAACTACACAGCAAGACTGTCTCAAGGAAATAAAAAGCAGAAAAGACACAAGCACAGAGTTGCTGCGTTCTTTCCTGTCCTCATTAGCGTGAGCCTGAGCATACGGATGCCCCGCCAGGGGCAGCACCACTAAGCCTAGATGAGCGTGGGGGTTCCTGCTTCTCTGGAAGGCGCTGCTGTCCACTTTCCTTTCCTGACACTCTCATCCCATACTTAGCACCTCCCACTAACTGCCATATCCCTATTGCAACCCAGACACAGGCATGATTACGAGAACTGGGAGACAGAGGCCCAGGGAAGGTGGGCAGTCTGACAAAACCCATGGAGCTCACACAGAGAAAGCCACTTGGGCAGGGCAGGCTGGACTGCAGGACACACTGTACTACAGGAGCGGCAGCTGCTTGGGGCCAGGCATGCAGAGCCAAACTTGCCTCTTGCCCATCGACCAGGGAGAAAAAGGCTCTCAGTGAAGACTGGACACATACAGGCTGGATCTTCTGAAAGTGCTCTTGTCTTTGAAGCCACCAGCAGGGATGGTGGCAGCCAGGGGCCTCAGAAAGAGGGTGTGAGAGTTTGTCGGGGGGGGGGGGAGCTGGGGATCACAGGGAGGACGGGTGTGTCAGAAAGGTCAGAGGGACAGCTCAGGGCACTGGAGCAAGGGCAGTGTGTATGTTTGGGCACACACATGGACACACATGTGTTTACATAGCAGGTAAGGATAAAAGGGCTGGCATGTGCCCTAGGGACACTTGCGCTCTGGGCCTCTGGGATCTCCTCTCCTGTCAGAGTTTCCTGCACTCAGTACATACCTGACACTGTGCTAAGCACTTGGTACACATTAAGGGACCCAACCAGTATCACATGGCTAAAAGAGGGTGAGGCCAGGATTTGAAATTAGGGCTGTTGCTCTACAACACCAGGCCTTTCAGAGCAAGCAATCTCAGGAACCCACAGAACTCCAGCCCCGTCTGTGCAGCAGCCCTTCCTGTCCTGGATAGCTGTCTTTAACCATCTGAAAACTTTGCAGTAAGGACTGAGGTACCTGCTAGCTTCTTCTAGACGCTTGGTTTGGTGAGAGTTCTCAAAACATTTAGTGGTTTCACAGAAACAGCTTGCCTGCTCACAATCTGGGGTACTCAGCACTTGGGCCTTGGGGTGGCCAGGACCTCACTAGGTGCCAATTAGTCACATTTTATTTTAATTAATTAATTAATTAGTTTTTTTTTGAGACAGGGTCTCGCTATGCAGTTCAGGCTGGCCTTGAGCTCACTTTGTAGTCCAGGCTGGCCTCAAACTTGCAACAATCCTCCTGCCTCAGCCTCCTGAGTGCTGGGATTACAAGCATGTGCCACCACACTTGGCTAGTCACATTTTACTAAGTGACCTAGGTCTGTTTCTGCGAAGTTTGCCATGGGGTTACGTTTAGTCAGTGCACAGGTAGGCACAGATACAACACTAGAAATATGTTCACATGGCCATAACAGCAGAGTGGGCAGCTTGAAGGAGGGAAGGGATGGTTCTATCTCACTGGCCTCGCCAAGGGCCCTGCCATGGTTCACGACCCCTATGGAACTGTGGGTCCCTTCTGGGTGCAGAGGGCTACCTTTTGAACTGCCAAAGTCACCTTTAACATGGGGAAGGCCAGCCCCTTCCCCGGAGCTCAGGGTGTCCTCACACCCCTGGGGTCATGGACAGCAGAGCATTTCTGGTAGCAGAAAACTCAGCACTGTGGTCAGACAGCCTGAGATCTCAAGTCCAGGGCTATCATGCACTTGCAAGGTGAGCTTGATTACTTACCTCTGCCCTCCAAGCCTTAAACACCACTCCTGTGAAATTCGAACAGCAACATGGCCCAGCCACCCCAGGGTTAAGCCTGCTAAAGCCCATGGTCCCTGGAAAACTCTTCACAGATGGCAGGGACATCTATTCTTTAATGAGGAAGCTGATGACCCTTTACTAGAGGCAAAAAGGCAAGTGGTTTCGGTGACACGCCAAGTCCTGGGTTCAGACTAAGCGGCTGTGTGTGGTATCTATTTCCATAACGCCACCCAGAACACATGGCCACCAGCCTGTACAAAAAGCTGGGAGCTAGAAGTCAGGCCTGGAAGAAGCGGCCTGGGGCTTCCCTCACCCGGAGCCACTGTTCGGCTTGATCCCGGCTTTGCAGGCCCAGCACAATCACATCCGCGTTCATGGGCATGATCTTCAGCTTGTGCTCCTGCTTCCGCACTTGCTTCTCCTTGTGGACCACGCTACTGCCCAGCAAGTTCACATCCAACTGAGGGCTGTGGTCCTTGGAGGATTTGTAGCACTGGAGGAGAAGAGAAAAGATGCCACTGGGCCGGGGTGGGAGGACTGGGGTGGGTGGGCTTAGCTGCATTCTGTAAAAGAAGGATACTTGAACGCTGAGAGATCCCTGAGAGCCTGACTTGAGCCCTAAACCAGAAGGCTGGCCACCGTGAAGCAGGCCTTAACTTCAAGTATCAGCCACTCTCATCCCAGCCTCAGACTGCCTTCCTCTGCTCAGTCAGAGATGCCCCGGGTCCGGCTCATCCCAGTGGCTTAAACTTGCTCTGGCACTCGGGCAGGAAGCTTCTTAAATACAGTCACGAGCCACTTAATGAAGTTTCTGTCAACAACTGGCTGCAGTGATGGCCAGTGTTTCCCTAAGATCCCGGCAGGTAATGATGAAGCTGTTTTTAGATTAAATACATGCTTTGATGGTCACAGTCACTGGATGCCCTACGGATACATTTCTCTGAATGCATTCTGTTCTTAAGCAGTGCGTGACTATACCTTCCCTGAAGACGACTCTCATCCCTCCAAGAGGAAACGAACTGCTAACGTTTCTCCACCTCTCTTCTCAGCAAGGGATCCATCAGGCACAAAATCCAAGCCTATTATCTGCTGTGTCAGCGAGAAGAAAAGGGGGCTTTCTTCCCTACCAGAGAAAGACTCAGCCCCTCATTTTCTCACTGTAAAATGGGGGTCCTTAGGAGGCTGCTCAACAGGATTGCTACAGCTTAGAGAGCATTTGTGAAGAACAGGACACATTTTGATCAATGAAAGAGAGCTACTTATTTATAATAATTCCATGGAACTTCAAGTCAGGACATAAAACTAAAATAAATGTTTTTGATATGGGGTCTCATTAGGTTACTCAAGCTGACTTCAAATTCCTGGACTGGAGTGCTTCTCCTGCCTGAGCTTCTTAAGTAGCTGGGACTATAGGTGTGCACCACTGCAGGTGTGCTAGGTTAAAACTGTGAATTTTAATGTAAAATAACAGGGAATAGGATTGTTATCAGAGTAAAATCTCTGGGTCCTTTATGGATCTTGAATTATAATTGTCCAAAGTACTGCAGTTTCTGAGAAGATGCCTAAACTTTGTGCATGGCTTAGACCAAAGCAATAGCTAGAATGGGGCTGGGGATTGGGCTGTATGAGCTGCTGGGCTCTGCTATTGAGGTGAAGAAGGGCCTGGCAACAGGAAGATGTATCTCTCGCATAGCGAGGTGCCTGGGACACTGCGAGTCCAGTAAAGATTACTAGATCACTCTAGTTCACAAAGAAAGCACATTCTTCCATACACAAAATTCTGCACACAATTTTAGATTAGGGAAAGATTTAAATCTCCTGACATCAGAAGGCTTTAAACCTTGGAAATCTTGTCAGGGAGCGTCCCCTCACCTCCAGCCACCCCCAGGAAGAGAAGATGGGAACTGACCAGGAGCCTGGTGTCCCTGATCACGCACAGCTGCTTGGCCCACTGGCCCAGCCACTTCTTGCGCCACAGGAAAGCACAGATGCGGGCATCACGCATCAGCTCGATGCTGGCCTCGGGGGAGGGCCACTGGTAGGGGGCCGACTTGCCCTTGCTGTTCTCCTCTTCATCGTAGGACTCATAGGAGCTGCTCACAGCCTCTCCGTCTTCTGCAAAGGAGATGCGTTCAGTCAGGGGCCCCCGGCAGGGGCCGTCCCTAAACACTGAGGAGGTCAGCAGGCAACAGGCACAAGTAACCGATGGCCCCAAGCTGCCACCCACCTGCCCTCCATGCCTTAAAAACAGCCACCAGCCCAACACCACAGCTGGCTTTCCAGCCCCAAACCTCCCTCAAGAAGCTGCTCAGAGGCTGCCTTGAAACACAAAGCACACATAACTCAGAGCTAGCAGTTCTGCTCTTTCCTTCCTCAAGTCCTACCTTCTTAACTTCTGGGACACTCCTGAGACGCTGCCACCCCGCCCCAAGCACCCACTGTGTGCTCCTCAGAAGCTGCGTCTCCCCCTTGGCCTCTGTCTCCTCCCATGAGAAAGCATGCTGGTGGGTGGGGATGTTTCCAGGTCCTCTCAGCCTGGCACTCTACTATTCTCAGGGACAGGAGGAAGATGACCCCCAGCTACAGGCTTTGAAGGTCCTTAGCAACCACCAGGCTGAACCTGGTCCTGTCCTAGCTTGGGGTAAGGGACTGGGGTTCTTCAGAAAGAACAGGCCACATCACCCACAGTGGGAAATACCTTTCTGGGAAGACGGCAACGTTCCATTCCTGCAGACCTCCTCCCAGTCAGAGCCCTGCTTAGGAAATCCCTGCTGGACACTCCCCAGGACCAGCCAGGCTCATTTACCTCTTTTCTAACTCATACCCTTCTTGACCTGCTGGCAATGAGCCACTTTAGGTTTCCGTCTGAAAGACAGATTGTGAGTGGCTTAGACCAAAGCACAAACTGAACAGATCTACACATGCACCACCTGCCTTGATTTCTACTCTCTGTCCTTCCCGCCCTCAAGAGGAGTTCCCCTTCTCCAGGCCTCTTTGCTGTCCTCACGGCCTCCAAAATCTATGAGAATGAACCAACAAATCTGTCTACACCCTTGCAAAGCAGGACATAGAGAAGAGGGAACCCCAGCATCCCCATCCCTGGCTCAGCACAGAAATCTGGTCCCTTAGAACCCTGAGGCTGTCTGAATTGCCCAAGAACAGGGAGCCCATTACCTGCTGATCCCTGGACACTTCCTTCCATTCCTAACACGGACCCAATGCTCACAACCCTGTGAGTTTCCGCTAAGAGTCTTGGTTCTGCCCCAAGTCAAGCTGAATGACACTCCCTTTTGTCCCCATGACACCTTTCAGAAGAGGGGTGCTCCATGGGGCCCCTAAGTCTTCCCAGAAGAATCCAGAAGCCTCTGTCTTATCAGGATAACTGTGTCCCTGCACACTAAAGAGGAAGCAGCTCATGTGTATTAGAATATAGGAGGATAAAATGCGGTGGCTGTAATCGTTACCGTAGCTGTAGTACCAATGAAAGTATGTTCTACTTTGTTTTAGTATTTCTAAGAACACTTTAAATATTTTAATCTCAGTTTTCTTTAAAAGTAGTGTGGTTGCTTCTCTTCCTGAGTTAATTTTAAAAGCCACACCATTATAATTTTTTCTATATGTTGAATAAGCAAAGAGTGAAATTTGTGGTATTATCCATTGGGGGATCTTGAACCCTGTTGCTGGTGGCAACATAAATTCCCACAAGCCTCACGGGGAGCAGTGTGGGAGCCTGCTGCTTCAAGAGCCACAAAAGTACCTATAGACTTTCATCTAATAAACTTGGTCCTAGGAGTTTATCCTAGGAAACTAGTTTTTTTAAAAAGGGGGAGAGGGGTCAGAGATACATCTCAGTGGTGAGGTACTCGCTAACACAGTCAAGACCCTGGATTGGACTCCCCAGCACAAAAAGAAATTAATAAAAATTTAAAAGGGGAGGCAAAATGTTACAGGCATTAACATATTCCAGGACCAGCCAGCAAACAACATGGGATTGGGGAGATAAAGCACAATTCCATCCACTTGAGAGCATCCATGTGACCCCAGCCAGTAAAAACTCTGAAATCTAGTCTGCAGCTCAATAAACTCTGCAAGACAAGAAGGCAGGGGAGAAAACACAATTAGAATGGTCTAGGCAAATAGACCGGTAAAATAAAGCAACACAGAGAACTCAAAATAGTTTGTTTGATAGGGAGGTAGGATCGGGGTGATTTTTTAAAAATTTCTTCAGTGTCAGTATTGCATTATCTCTACCAAAAAATGAACTAAGAACACTGATGCAGTACAAAGTCAGTGGGATTCTTCTCCCAGGAGCGAGAGGGAATGGAGCGGGACTATGCAGCTTACACTCCCCAGTTTGGGTGTCTGGGGTGACCCTATGTGTTTCGTTGAGAATTGTGACTCCTGCCCAGCCTGCTCTGTGTAGTACAAGGAAGCTAACTGAGAAGTAACTACCAGTCATCATACCTGGAACAGCTTAAAGAACACGTAGGACAAGCATATTAATACTGTCACTTATCCCTAAGAAGGACCATAGCTCCTGATCACCATAAATGAAGGATTTTCCTAAAGTACATTTTTGGCTACCAGGGGATGTAGAGTGAGCAGCAGCGAAAGACAGATAGTTCTAGCAGCACCACAGCCCACCACGTCCCAAGGAAAGTGCTCCGCAACCTGAAACAGAACCACCATGCA
Source organism: Dinomys branickii (assembly GCA_004027595.1). Classification (NCBI taxonomy): domain Eukaryota; kingdom Metazoa; phylum Chordata; class Mammalia; order Rodentia; family Dinomyidae; genus Dinomys; species Dinomys branickii. Next base: position 13,235 of record PVLD010001402.1, on the reverse strand, counting down.
TACTATGATTTCCTGATGCCACAGGAAGGTGCTATAGGAGGGGAGGAGTCATTGGCTAGACGGGGTGGCCCGTGTGCACACGTGCAGGATGCATGCATGAGGACATGCCCATCTCGGTGAGTCAGGCAGCAGACAGGGAATCACTGGCATTCCAGTTCTGGAGACAAGCAGTACCCAAGGTGATCGTGGCATAAATGACTCCTTCAGGCACCCGTGCCCATCTAGGGACACTGGCAGGGAGCGATCCACCACAATGACCTGCATGGTATCCAGAAGCACAGACAAAAACAAGAAGAGAGGCACAGGTGACAACAGGGACACAGCCAAGTGTAGAGACCCGGATGTGGCAGTGTGGTTGCCTGCCCCTCAGAGGTCAGTGCTCGCCCCTCAGGTGTGAGTTGTGAGGAGACGTCATTCCCCAGACCCTTTGCTATCCAGAGGTGACAATGTGACTTGTCACTAGTGGAACGTATGCACATCAATCTGCCCTTACTTCTGGCCAGTGTTGTTAAGAAGCAGATAGGGGTCCCATGCTTTGTCTTGTTCAGAGGATTTTCCGTGGCTCTCAAAGGTGGCTAAGCCAAATACGGAAGGAGCCTGGTACCTAAACTACACAGAACCAGAAATACCACATGGCACTGCTGAGTGAGAAGAGGGTTTTTACTGTCACTGTAAACTGACACTGGGGAGTTACCTGTTCTAACACCTGGCATCCCTACCACTATCATGGGGCATCAGAAACGATGATGTCTGAGAAACAGCAGAAACCCCCTTCGCCTCCAGCACTCATTAAACACTTGCTCTGAGAAAGGACTCTGACCCAGGGGTATAGTGCACAGACACTGCTGATAAACCTGGACAAGAATCCTGGCAGCTGGCCTTTTGCAGGAAGTCAGCAAAATTGCTGTTGACCATTCAGCTAGGGCAGAGGGCTGGAGCCGAGGACTCCTTCCTTCTGGTGGAACCTGCACCTCTGCACCTCTTCCTGCTCGGGCAGAAAGTGAGGACAGGCTAGCTTGTCATGCAAGGGAAGTTCTCCTCTGCAATATGTGTGGCTACTTCTCCTCAAGTCGATCCAGCAGGCAATTTTCCTTCCTACTGCTATGGTTCCTGCAGCTGGATTTCCTCCAGAGCTCCCTGACTCATTCCACATGGTGCATCCAAGCTGCCCTGTGATAACCCCTAACCCTGGCCATAGCCAAAAGGAACTCATATGTGAGAGGCAAACACTGAGAAGCCAGGTCTGACCACTTGTTTGTGTTGAGATGAAGTGTCTGTCCCACAGAACGGCCCCTGGGTGCGTCTGGGAGGCAGGTCCTGGCTGGCCAGGTCACACCCGAGACACAGCCTTCTGATGCACAGAGGTGCTCCTTGGGGTGAGTCACTGATTCCGCCTTCAAGATTCACCCAGACAGCAGCACCACACCCTTCTGCTTTAGTCTGAAAATCAAGCTGGGCTGGTGACTCGTAACACCTCATATGTTTTGTGGTAGATAGAAGCCAAGAGGCAGCTGCCCACAGTGCCAGCCTCTCAGAATATCCTCAATCCAAACAGGCCCTTGCCTTCTCCCACACAGTTCCCAGAATGGAGGCAGTCACTCAGGTGTGAAGGAAAAGAAGAATCTGACATAGCTTCTCAGTCCCATCTCATCTCTGATTCTGTTGTTTGTGGAGGAACCAGCAAAGCCTCCCTTTGTCCAAGTTCATTCCCATTCCCAGGGATCCTTGGCTTTTATATATAAACTGCTTTAAATGCCTTTGTACCTACAAGGGAAGGAAAGGCAGGAAGTATGAGGGTGCTGTCATTTGGATGCTGACTGTCCCCAGCATGGTCCCAGTGTGGTGTCCCTGGATGTGCTTAGGAGGATGGGTTTTGAGGGAGGTTCTTAAATCTTGGGGGTGTGTCTGCAAAGAGGATTATGGGGCCCCTTCCTCTTCCACTGCTCTTTTGCTTCTTGGCCATGATACAAGCCATTTGCTCTGCCATCTGCTTCCTGCCACTGCCGTCCAGCACTCACTGGACACCCAGAACAATGGGCCTTCCTGACCTCGGACTAGAACCCAAATAAACCTTTTGAGTCCAAATTCACTTTTTATCCTCTGAAGTTACTATCTCACTATATTCATTACAGTGGTAGAAAACTAACTTCTGAAAAAACTTCTACAGGATGAGAGAACTGGCCCAGAACACAGGGCTCCAGCGCTGAGCTCTGCCTGCACAGTGATGTCCAATACCTAAGTAAGGTCAGCAACTAAGGAACCCTGCACAGGTTTTCAGTTTTATCCAGAGGAAAAAGCAAAACGCTCACGGTGGGCTGCAGCCTTCACCTTCATTTTTCTTCCAGTCTCCCCAGTTTATTTCACACCAGCCTCCTTGTTTTTCTCCTAACACCCCAGGAACCCCTCTGTACCAGGCCTTTGCAAGCCCTGTACTATGCTGCCTGGAAAGTCCTTCCTGAATATCCGCTTGATCTGTTCCCCACGGCATTCAGGAGTCTTCCCCAAATCATACCATCAGAGAATAACATTCCTCTCCTCCACAGTCCAACCCCTGTTCTATTTTACCACCACACAACTAATAAAGGTTGACCTGTTGCCCGTCTTCTCTCTACTGAATCTGAGGGCCCTTGCCCCTGGCTCACAGGGGAAGCACAGGAACTGAGTCCGATGAGAGGAGGTGGATGCTGAACTTAGACTCAGCCTGAACTCCGTCTCTATTGCTTCCCTGGGCCCTGCATTCCTTGGCTAACACACCTCTCCCAGATCATCTTTCCGTGCTGAATACAGCAAAGTCCAGGTGAGACAGGAAAATGCAGCCCATCAGAGGGGCTGTGATCTGGCTGCCCCAAGGGTGACACAGGCAACTGGCCCCAGTGTCTTTCTGTCACATCTGCAACCACACTGGCAGCACACTGGAGGTCCTGCTGACTCCTGCAGCCCTGGCAGCGGCCATGGCTCAGCCCACCTGGGCCACCTTGGGCCTCTGCTGCTGCCTCTTCGAGGAGCTACGGAGGGCCCTGAGTGAGAAGACAAAGATGCAGGAGGGAGGCAGCCCGCTGCTAACGCTCCCAGAACCTCCCCAGGGCTGTGACTTCCGCTCCGCTATTGGTGTGGCTACAGCAGAGCTGTCTACCCAGCAGCCCCTTCTCTGACAGTGCTGCGGAGCTGTTGCCATGACAGCTGAGGCTGTCCTGGATGCCCCATTGCTGCAGTTCCAGGAGATATTTGCCTTGGACACAGCAGGTTGAAATATGGACCTATCCCAGGTGTCTTCACTGCAACCTCCAGATGACCTTACCTCCTATAATTTCAAAAGTCCCAAGGTCTGTGAAATGCAGGGTATGAATGCGCAGCCTCCTCTCCTCCTATCCGCAGTGTTCCCTGACGCTCTTTAAGTCTTCCAGGAGGGCTCGCTCCTGTGCACTGGCCTCCTGTGCTGTAGCATGGACCCTAATAAAAGCCTCACTTGGGTGGTCCTATTGCCCACCCATGATTCTCACCACTGGTAGAGTTGGCTGAGATTACACTAGGAGAGAGGTGCTAACACAGGGGGCTGTTTGCTCTGAAGACTTCCAGAGGATGGCAGAGATCTCAGTGACTTGCAGAGACTGGCAGCAGAGAACCAAAAGGAGAAGAAGCTGCTGGAAGAGCCCCAGAAAGCTACCAAAGGAGCTATGAGCACTGGCTGCTGAGGAGCTGGTAGAGGTGGCTGGGAGCTGCCAAGGTCTGTAACAATAAGAGCTAAAAGCTGCCTGCGCTCGAAGCCCAGAGCTGCTAACATCAAAGAGCTGCTCTTGCCAATTTCTGCTTCTATCTGAATTGAGCAAGAGAACTCACAGTCGGTTGGTAACACAGGTGGAAATGCAGTAAGTATGAGGCCAGGCAAGCCTACTCATTATGAGCATCTCTAGCCCCTCCTGTGAGTGGGCTGGCTAGGTCTCCTTTGGGTCTTGGAATCACATCTAGACCAATGGCTGAATGCCTTGTGTTCGGTTCTCAGTTTGGTTCATTCTCTCTAGATACGGCAGCCCAGACCACCCTCTAACTTCCAGGCCAGGCCGAGCAAGTCAGTCACCACCAAATGAGTTCTTGCCAACCTCTAGGTTAAAGCAGTCAGATCCCCTCCAGGCCCCAGCTGCTGAGTTGTACCATTGACAGACGTATCATATGGCTCAGCCTCTTCATAGTAACCCTCAGGAGACTCGATCTTTGGGACCCCGGGCTGTTTCCGTTCTGGAATCTGTGGCGTGAACAAATAAAACACACATCTTCAGATATGGTATACTGGAAGCACCTTGGCCTTAGCCTTTCAGGAGGAAGCAGGAGGAAGTCCAGAAGAAATGAAGGCCCAACTAGACTTCAAGCAGGTGGGAAGGGGGGTGCGGCACACCAGGCACCCAGACTCAGGTACAGGTGTTTGTCTCGAGCCTTGCTTCCTTCTCTGTGAAACAGGAATCCCATCAGAGCTGCTCTGAGGATTCAGCGAGACCCATGTGACAGTGATCCCAGAGTCTGGAGACACTGCTCTTGTTAGGGACTGTACACAAGCCAGGGGTGCACAGGTTGGGCAGAAAGGGCAGCTCTCACGACAGGAACCAACTCACTGGACTGCTGCCCTGCTAGCAGAGGCCAGCTACAAGCTGGCTGTAGCAGCTGACACCTCCCTGCAGGAGCTGGCCACATCCTATAATGTCACCCCTGTAAGAAGAAATCGAGTCATCTCATTATTTCCTAAGCTGCTCAGGGACTGTCCCAGGTGGGGGATGGCTGCTGAGGGAGACAGGTGTAAAGGGCACCTCAGACCGGCTCCTTCCTGAAGGCCAGAGCTGCACATGCAGTGGGCATGCAGTCCAGAGCGAATAGGAAGTGACTTTTCATACACTGTCATTAGCCGGATGACGGGTCTCTGCCCTCCTAGTCACCCTGTCCTCCAGGAAAGCCAGTGGCTTATAAATGGCTGTCTGTGGGATGGGCTGGGTTCTGTCTGGGGTCAGCAGGGAAAGTGTTCTCCCTTCACTAGTGGCGAGGTATTTTCTGGATGGGCCCCAGAGGAGCCCATGCATTCCCACCTCGGGCCCACAGCCTCTGACAAGCCCAGCTCCCAGCAGGTGGACTGAGACCCTCTCTCCTCACTCTGGAGAGGAGCCCTGGATACCCAAAGTCTGCTCAGGGGTCAGATCCCACAGTTAGAAGAGCACAGAGTGGGAAGGAGCCTTTCTGCCTCTGTAGAAGCTTCCTGTAGGTCACGGTACCAAAGGGTCTGTCACTGGGGCCCATCCCATCTTGGGTAGAGCAGCAGGCAAGGTTTCAAGAAAGTCTCTCGAGAACCTTTCTCCGACAAATCTACTGCAAATGGATCACTACAGAGAGACGGTGTAGGACTGAGGTGAAGAACCCTTCTCCAAGCCCAGCCCAGATCTTGACATTGACACATCCTAGCTATGTGGCTCTGACCAATCAATGAAAGCTCTCTGGGCCTTGGTATAAAATGCAGTAGAAATATATCACATGGGATTGTGGTGAGGATTAATCTATTCTCAGCAACATGAAGTACTCAATAAATACCAGTTTTTATTAACCTAAGGAAATATAAAAATATCAAAGGCCAAAACGTTTTGTGTGCATGTGCTTGATGGAAGACTTTTTTTCAAGTCTTTATTATTTTGTTATTGAAACAATAGAAATAACAGCATATTAAAATAATAGAATGTTTGCCCAAGTAGCAGATAGAGAAAAAAATTTAATTGTGCTCTATGAATTTATAACCTTGAATTTTATTTTTTTTACTTTAATGTAATACAAGTAGATCTTAATAGAGAAAATATAAAAGCACCCTTCCATGAAAACATAAAATAATTTCATAACACAGTAATTACAGAATAACAACAGTTAATACGCTGTGTATCGTGACCTTGAAAGAATAACCAGTATGTTACTTAGAGTACAAGTCATAGACAAGAAAGACTTTTACAAAGAAAAAACAAACAGGACAAAACTTTTTTTCAGGGAACAAACAGAAACCAGTGGTATTACACCTTGGTCCTCTACTGCTCTGAACTTTGTCTCACTTGGTACTTGACATGAAGTATTTGGTGCTCAGTGTACAAGCTAGAACTTGTGAGCTGCTCCTTCCAGCCAAAACAGCCTGGTAGTGCTCACACCTCCTAATCCAATTAACAATGAGTACCCAGGCAGTGCTGTATTCCAGAGGGGTGTAGAGCAGAGCCTGGGCCTACTCTGTTTATATGCTCCAAGCTCTGCTTACCTTGCTAACTAGAAAGGCCCCAGCTCTCCAGACTCCTGGAGCATAAGCACTAAGGTCAAGCAAAGCGTGAAAATGAGTTCCACAACAATTCAGAAGAGGATCTCATAATTACAGATACAACTACCTTAGATGTACTTACTAACGGGGGTCAAGGGAGAGGGAGTGTAACCTTCCAGGGCTAAGGAGAAAGGGCTCTCATTTTCAGTACCAGCACCCTTGGGATGAGGGAGAGTGTGAATACTAAATGAAGATGCAAAAGAGAAATGACTTCAGTACCTGAGATAACTGACTATTCAGAGGACGTGAGCACATCACGCTGCTCAGCAGGATTTACCACAGAGCCGAGATCTCTTTCCTGTAAAGGGCCAAGGAGATTTTGTAGGCTACTTGGAGCCTCTTATCTCAGCTCTTCAGCTCTAGGCTGCAGCACAGCCACAGACAATGCCTGCGAATGCAGCATGCTGTGCTCCAATACAACCCCACTGGCTGAAGCAGGCAGCAGGTGGGAATTACCCAGCAGGCCACAGTGTGCCAAGCCTCCGCTGAGACAGGAGAGCTAATGTCATATGAGGGGTAGCCCGAGTGACACAAGCTTCCTTGCAGCTCTAAGCACCTGCCCCAGCATGCAGGCCCCGAGTAAAGTTCCCACGTAGGGGAGAATGGGTAGGCCAGGCCCCCATGCTGACTGCAGCAGTGTCCTGTTAGGGGCGCTCTGCTTCCCTGATAAGGAAGTTCAGTGGAAACCAGTGCTAATGCATGTTTAGGCCTCCAAGGGGAGATGGGTGGAGACGGCTGTGCTCGCCAGGAGCGTAAACAGTGGCCAGCAAACATCTGTTTCTCCTGCAGTGACCACACCACCTGGCTGGGCAGACAGCGCTGTGGAAAGGTCACAGCTGCCTGAGTCACTGCCCGCACTTATGAGGTTTTCCCAGACTCCTGGCTGCCCTTTCATCGCTGGGCAGGCTGTCCCCTGAGGCCATGGGTTGTAGTGAGGACCCAAGCCACCATGGAGAGAAGCGGGGCTCGCGGCCAACAAGCATCCTGACCCTAGAACAGAGCCCACACTCCTGGCCCAGCTGGTGGCACTGAAGAGCTCAGGCGGACATCCAGCTCCTGCTGTAGCCTCCAGTGGGTGGCAGTGGCATGGGGCCCAGATTTTGTGAATAAAGCTCCATGGCAGCCTGATGCTCTAGGGTCAGAGGGGGAAGGGAGGGGCTTTTCTCTTCCTGATGAAGAAGGGAGGCACGGGTCACTCCAGGCTCAGGCTCAGGGTGGAGCTGACAGAGTCCCTCCCTGGGGGGCCGCCACTTCAGCTCTGGATCCCCTTTTCCCTCTGGCTCCACCCAGCACCTCTCCTCTGGGGGCCTCAGACTAAGGATTATGGCCAGTCAGCAGAAACTCCCTCAGAGAGGCTCGAGGGAACAAAGACGCACCCTGCACATGTGTGGGGGCAGAGAGGGGCATCCCTAGCGCTGCCCCTCATGCTCATTCAGAACCCCTGGGAGTGGCAGTGGGTGCCTACAGCAGAACTAGGAGGGCCCCAAATGAGGGCGCAGCGGGCCACACCCCTGTCCTGCTAGCAGAGCAAGTCCACGGCAGGGAGGGAGCCAGCCTGCTGTGTACAGTCAGCTGGCGTGGCTGAAACTCTCCCCGGGCCTGGACTCCATCCACACGGCAATGAGCATGCCTCAGAAAGGCTCCCAGGACCACGCTATTCCTGAATGCTGACATCTTCCCCAACGCTGGCACGGGGTTTCTCGCGGTCGTGCTCACGAGCAGCCCCCAGTCATAGAAGCTCTCCAGAGGGAGGCCTCCTGCCTCCTTGTCTGTCCCCCACCCCTCACATTGCTCAGGTGCTCTTCCTGCAACTGCTATGCGGACAGAAAAGCCCGCATCAGGGTTCCGGGGACCATTGGAATCATCACAAGCCAGTCAGATTAGATGGATGGCCAGTCCCAAGCCCTGGGCCTCTCAGTTCACAGTGCTTGTGAGACAGAATTCTAGAACACTCAGCCCCCAGTGCCAGTGAGACTCTGCCTGGTGGAACGCACTCCACCATTTGCTGACCTAGAAGCAGAAGCCCCTGACGGGGCAGATGGGGCATTTCCATTAGCAAAAGCTGACGCCCTCTGGGTCAGATCAGATGCCAGATTCGAGAAAGGAAGGTTCTAGCCCTCGGGAGCCGCTATATTTCCTGTACCATCACTCAGCAAGAAATGTCAGAGACATACCAGAAAACTTCCTCTCAGAGAACCACAGCTCTGCTTGTCTGCTGAAAGCCATCAGCATCTCAATGGGAGAGCACAAGGGAGCTGCCTTCCCTGGTCCTCAGAGTACCTGGGGGAGAGCAAGAGGCAAGCACAGCTCCATCCTAACCCCCTGCTACAGAGGTAGCAGCACACCTGCTTCCCAGCTCTCCCCAGCGCCGCCAGCTACGGGGCCTCCTCGGCCAGTGGTTTGGACTTGCTGAGCTTCTGTTTTCACATGAAAAACTGTGACAAAAATATTACCCCAGTTGGAAGGGGGTAGGAGGTCACGTTCGTGTACATGGATGGGCCTTGGCACCACTAGCATCATGGGGACTCCTAGGGACTAAGGATCAGTACAGCAAATCTCACCCAGCCCAAGGCAGAGTTCCAGCAGCATGCAGCTTATACAGCGGGACACTGTTGTTGGCCCCTCAGAGAAGGGACTGTTCCAGAGCCATTCTGAGGTTGGGGTACCCTCAATGGTCACATGAGCCCACAGATCAGCAGATGGGTCATTTGGTGGGAGCTCAGTAACCACAGAGTCAGCTTCTTGCCAGCACAGCCCTCAAGTCTACTGCTTCCTACATAAAGCCTTCCCAGCTACGGCCCTGTACCTCCTCAGGGGAAGGACCTGGGTCCTCATCCTGATGCTGGCACTTCAAGGCTCTGAGATGTTGCCCATGACACATAAAATGGCTACTTAGCTCACTGAACACTAGCACAGAACAGCACACACAGTGCTACATGGCCTACAGAACACGACCAACTATTGAGGCAGCCGCCAACATCCTTTCCCCTTTAATTCCAGGAAATAAAGGGCCAGGGACCTTAAATAACTTTCTTAGGGTCAAAGAGCTAGTACCTGGCTCAGGTGGGAGCTGATTCAAAGTCTGCAGGGCTCTACACACTTACGGTGATACTTAGCAAAGGCATTTGATAAAACCTCCCCATGCTCATCACATTTAGTATGGGATGAGGTGGCCCTGAGCAAATGCTGAGTCACTTGTGCAGGTTTTCTTTGCTGTCTCCCTCATGCCCTGCCCCATGCCCTACCTATAATAGGTGCTCAGAGAGTGCCAGAGGCTTGCAGATGGTTGTCTGTGACGACAGTGGAAATTCCAAGGGAAGCTGGGGGTCCTGGATGGACACTTACCATCTTGGGTGGTGGAAGGTCTGGAAGGCTCTTCTGAGGTGCTGAGGAGTGCTGACCAGGCTCCCCGTTGATCAGTGGACCCTGCTCCTTGGGCACTGTGGACATCAGGAAGAGAGGGCTTCCATGAGGGGTTCTGAACCTCGTGGCAGGGTCTCATTACCCAGGAATGTCTGGTCATTTGTCCTGTCTCCTGTCCCGTGAGTTCTATTTGAGCAGGTGTTAATTACCCAGGGAAGCTGTTTTTCCTCCAAGAATAGGGTGCAGCATGCCCCAGCTGTAGGAAGGAACCAGGTTGGGTTTCTGGAAAGCTCCCCTACCCAGCCCATGTCAAAAGTGGCCCAGCCACAGAGCTCCAATGAGCAGAGCGGCTGCCTGGCAGTCACTATATTCAGCTGCTCTTGGCACCGACCCTGTGATTATGGCTTTTCCTCCCACAGTTTACCCAGAAGGCAAATGACCCTGGGCAGAGTGGCCGCTGCCATCTGGATAAGTTCTGTCATCCCAGGCTGAGGAAGTGGGAGAGGAAGTGCAAGGGGTATAAGAGGTGAGGAAGGTGCATGAGGAGTCAGGCCACCAACCCGCTGTGCATTTGTACAGAAAGCACCAAAGGTTCTTCCAAACCTTAGTCTTTCAGCCAGCCGAGCCAGGTCCAGGACAGACAGTTCAGGCAAGTCTTCCTTTGGGCTAATGTGCCTGCTGCCGCAAAGGCAAGCCCTTTATAGGACTGAGTCTATGGAGCTGTGTTTCTGCCTCTCTCTAAGACTTTCCAGTTGAGTCAGGCTTGCGAGTTGGGAGTGAGCTACTTATGCCCCTTCCTCTGCCTCTGGCAGCTCTGTCAGCCTCTGGGTCCCCCGGATTCTACTAGACCCTCTCTGGAAAACTGAGGAGAAAATCAGTGAGCATAAGAGTGAGGAGCTAGGAAAGACCTCATATGTCCTTCAGTGGAAAAGATAAGATGTTCTGCCCGAGAGCATCAGCTTTGAATGTTAAGGCAGTTGCTGACACCACCGTTTCTCCTCTCCTCCCCAAACAGACATTTATGAAAAGACGCAAAGCGGGGACCGTGGGATCAGCACTACACACAGCTGCTTCCCTAGAACATCTGAATTATGACTTCCTGTTCTTGGGATGATACTGGGAAAAGCTAAGAGATTGTAGGGACAGATTTCATACTCAACGGGCAAGGAGGTGGCAGCCTGCTAAAGCATCCAAAAATATACCAACCCAAAATACCACTGACCAAAATGTGCATTCCAAAAATAACTCCTCCAGGCTTGTCTGTATGTTGGCTGGGAAGAAGGAGAGGAGGAGGGAGCCCAGCTTCTTGCTTTCCCCTCTGGGAGGGGTCCTCCCAGCAGCCATTCCAGTCTCATACCTTTGTCCTGAGACTCTGCGTTCTGTTGCTTGTTGACGGTGACTTTGTTCATGTAAATGTACTCCTCATCAGAACCTGCAGAAGGACAGAAGACATAGGGTTCACATGACTTTAGGAAGGGTCAGGGCCTCCAGAGAGAAACAGTGACCCCCTCACCCAGGATATTTTCATCATCTGAGTTCCATAAAAACACTCAGCATTCTGAGTCGATTAACAGTCTGCCACAGAGAACTGACAGATTTCCAATCAAGAGAAGATAAGCTCCAGACTGCTAATTTTATAGCCCACGGGGATGGAGGAGAAGGGCAGGGAATAGAAAGACGGCTTAAGGAATAAAAACTGTATGTTGAAATTACCCATACTTCAAAGATCTGCCATAGATCTATCAAATAGAGATGTCTCTGACTTTCCCAGCATTTCATGTATGCTATAAAAGATTTTTTTATCTGTCAGTCTTATTGTAGCCTGAATTGCCCGAAGGGATTAATTGGCATGATGTTTAAGTTTAGCTCCTAGGCCCCTAAGAGTGGGGAGGGGGTTGGTGAACAGGAAAATCAGATGAGCTCTGATGAGGTGAGGAGGCTAGGATGGAACAAGGGCCACCAGCCACTTGCTATACTCTGTAGATTGTACCCTGTGGTGAGGACATATCACAATTTTGCACTTTAAATTATACTACAAGGCTACAGTGATAAAAACATGATGGCATTGGCACATAAATAGACATGGATCAATGCCACAAAATAGAGGATGCAGAAACAACTCCAAGAACATTTGACTAGCTGATCTTTGACAAAGAGGCAAAGAATATACATTGGAGGAAAGATAGCTTCTTTAACAAATGGTGCAGAAAAAACTGGATATCACATGCAGAAGATTGGACCTAGACCCATATCTTTCATCATGTAGGAAACTAAAATTAAAGTGACTCCAAGATCTACATGTTAAAACATAAACAATCTGCTGGAAGATAAAATAGATAAAACTCTTGAAGACATGGGAGTAGGTAAGAACTTTCTGAATAGAACTCCAAATGCAAGAGTCAACAAATGGGATCATTTCAAGTTAAAATTTTCTGCACAGCCAAGGAAATAGCCAACAGAGTGAAGAGACAACTTACAAAGTGGGAAAAAACTTTCCCAGCTACTCCTCAGATAAGGGACTAATATCTAGAATGTATAATGAGCTAAACGAAAATTATGACTGAAATGAACAGACATTTCTTAGAAGACGTGTAAATAGACCATAAATACATGAAAAATGGTTCAACATCTTTGGCCATTAGAGAAATGCAAATTGCAACAACCCTGAGATTTTATCTTACTCCAGAAAAAATGGCCATCACAAGAAATCTAACAATAGGGGAATGATGGGAAGATGGCGACCAGGTGAGCAGCAAGGGAGCGATCCTCCTTAATAAACACCACCAGCTTGAGACAGACTTGGCGAGCGTGAATGCCGGGACCTCGGCTGGGAAGTTCAAACTGGGCGTATTTCTCTGAGATGCCGGGGGAGATGTGGTAGGGCAGACCAGGCCGCCGGGGCGAGACGTGGGAAAGCCCCAGACGCTGGGAGCCAGGGACGATCCGCGCGGGGAGGAAGCTTGGCTCGGTCCAAGCGCAGTGGGAGCGCAGCCGGCTCGGTCCCTCCCGCCTCCCGAGCCGGCGCAGCCCTCCGGCAACTCCCGACAGAGATCGGCTTGTTAGCGGCGGAGACGCCCGGCAATCCCACGTTTCGCGCGTGTCGGACAGGCCGCGCGGAGGGCCCCAAACGCCGGGAGCGAGGAGGAAGATCGGCTGGGTCCTAACGCCCTGAGAACACAGACAGCTCGGTCCCTCCCGCCTCCCGAGCCGGCGCAGCTCTCCGGCGACTCCCGACAGAGATCGGCTTGTTAGCGGCGGAGATGCCCGGCAATCCCACGTTTCGCGCGTGGCGGGCGGGCCGCGCGGAGGGCCCCAAACGCCGGGAGCGGGGAGGAAGATTAGCTGGGTCCCAACGCCCTGAGAACACAGACAGCTCGGTCCCTCCCGCCTCCCGAGCCGGCGCAGCTCTCCGGCGACTCCCTACAGAGATCGGCTCTCTGGCGGCGGCAACGCCCAGCGGTCCCACGTTTCGCGCGCATCGGGCGGGCCGCGCAGAAAGCCCCAAAGGATAGACTGGCACCTTGGAACCTTCATGCCTGCAGGGACTCCA